>OX602119.1:9999801-10519801 GCA_951449985.1 Falcaria lacertinaria
TTTTCTTTCGGACTCCTTACTAACCATAGATCAAAAGGTATTTCTTATAAAAAAAATCTGTTGCTGACTTCGCCAACATTATTTAAATTTTTATATCTGCTGGACAAATATCTAAATATATATGTCGCCGCGAACATTATTTACTAATAATTTAATATTCGACAATTGATTTTATGCATCTCTTAATTGTGAATTAGCATAATCATTTCGAATTTACCAGATAAGAGACCATGCTCGATTAAATAATATTACGATTCTGTTCAAATCGAATGAATGTGCAAAATAAACCTGTTTAATTGTCAGTGGTCTACACCATTGACTTGAGATGGTGTTCAAGTAAGTTTCTAATTAACTTTATATAAAGTACTTTTGCTTTTATAGCTATTGATTTCAATTTGTTAATATTATTAGTAATTTTTAATAGCTTTGAAAAGCTTTCGTATGTAATTGCTGTTTAAATTCATAACCAATCCCAAGCGTTCGCAGCGCCGCCGTTGGTCATCGTTGTAAACTAAAACTAACCAATAGTAGTATTTGCTTTGGCGGGAAAAAACGACTGTGACCGAACGCTTGGATTGGCGTGGGGTCTGATACAGTGAGGAGCTCAGTTAGTTGCAGAACTTCGAGCGGAGAACATTGTAACCAAAAACTCTGTTACTTTCTTTTAAAAAAATCAGATTATTTAATTAAGGTGTTTTAGTTTATTAAAATGCTTGCTTTTAAATTATATTTCTGAATTACAGTAATGGATTCTCTATTTTACTTTACAAAAATTAATAATAATAATATTGAAGTGAATAAATTGAAGAGCAGAACCAAATGACTACGGGGTATGTGGTTCTGCGCATTCTCTTTATTTTTTTTATTCATTAAATAAATTATTTCGACATATATAACTCAAAGGTGACTGACTGACTGACATAGTGATCTATCAACGCACAGCCCAAACCACGGACGGATCGGGCTGAAATTTGGCATGCCGGTAGATGTTATGACGTAGGCATCCGCTAAGAAAGCATTTTTGGAAATTCCACCCCTAAAAGGGTAAAATAGGGGTTGAAAGTTTGTATGAAAATCCGTAATTTTTTAAGTTAAACGCATGAAAATTGGTATTTGACTTTTCAGTGGAAAATAAATAAATACGTATTTGAGGATTATTATTAATTAATTCCAACTGTAAGGCATAAAATAGGGGATGAAAGTTGGTAATCCGACATTTTTCAAGTTAAATCCATAAAAATAGGTAGCAGTGGGCAAAAGCTATCATTTAGAATTTTAGATATAAGTACATGTTGACTTATTTACCACGCGTGCAAAGCCGCGGGCAAAAGCTATCTTAATTATATTGTTAAATATTATAAAAACTTCTGAAGCAGTAAAAATATAATAAGCAACGGATAAATAAAATTATAATAGCTTTTGAGATAAAAAAACCTTCTCATGACAGGATTAATGTTTCAAGAACGCATAATATCATTGCGCTCGACCAAATGTGTATTAAAAACGCTGATAGACTTATACAAAATGACGTAGGACGTATAAATAGTCCCGATTTTTTTATCAATACTACTCACGGGCGACTGACCCATACTTGCTCGTCAATTGTACAAAATAAATTACCAATGTTTATTCTGAACAAGTCAGAATGTACACGGTGTTGTGTGGTACCTACTAGGTGCTTCAAAGTACAAAAAAAATGTCCAAACTTTCCCTATAAATTCGCGTAGATCACGTTACGAGTTTTGAATATTGAATACTGAATATTTAAGAAAATCAAATGAAGCAGATATGGCCAGTTACAAAAGTGGGGCTGAATTAAACCTCAGTTATAAACACATCATAGTTTCTTCTTAATTTTATTGTGAAGAATCCGTGGAAACACTCGACACTGGCAAAATTTGATTGTTTATTGCCATAGTTAGGAAAAAGAAAAACATATGACTTTATTATCAGTAACTACGGTAAAACTGTATGAGGCTTTTGCAACTTTCTTTGTGATTTGGAATATTTTCAAAAAAATTTGTTAAGAAATGTTTTTATTTAATTTTTTTCATTGTAAGCTCCCCGATGTCCAGATACCATTACTCAAATAAATATCTATTGTTATGTTTTTTTTTAGTTTTAGCTTATCTTATTAGACTTTATAACAAATCTGGAATTTTTAATAATACTCAAAAAAAGCAAACTTTTGTGAGAAAATAATTTATTTTCTTCTTATCGTTTAATAAGAAGGTACAATATAAGGTAAACGCCGGTAAATTCGTGTGTTTATATACTTTTTATGTTCCCTAATGAAAAGTTATGGGCTGGCTGTTGGTTCGTCGATATTATATTTTGATGGGGATCATACTTGTTAGTAGCTGTGAGGGGATTATGTGGTAGGTTTGGTCGCTTTTAAGCTGTTAAGATAACACTTTTGTAATTGTTTGTTGTTCTTCTTTTTGCTATTTATGGCAATCAATCCTCTTCAAGGACTGATTTTGCCAGTGTGTTAGAAAATTATCATTTCATTTCTAATTTTTTCGTGTTTATTGCATTCAAATGCTTACTTATGTCATGTTTATTAGAGTTTCTGGAGACAATCCACATCATAGCATGCCTTTAGGTTAATCGATTGTTTCACAGGATGCAACATTGTGAAGTAATGCAATACCTTCTATATTTGTGTAAAAAAAAAAAATTATGTGCATGTAGTTATTTTTTTATAATATCTAGAATATATTGATATTTTTCTCGCTATAAAACTTCTGAAACTTAAAATTAACTGATGTCTGCATATTTTATTAGCACTCTTATCTAGATTATTTGAACTGAGTAAATAATTTGGAATTGAAAATTATTAAGCCGCTCGATATAGCCAAAGCATTTATAAATATTTGCAACAAATTTGTCTTCTGAAACTTTCTACTTAAGGTAAATAACATAAAAATATTTATTTAATATCTCTATGTAGTTAACTGACTGTTGTTAATTAGCAGAAGACTCGACGGTATTAAGCTACGATGTTGCGTTATTACATGACGGTTGATGTAAATTTTAATTAAAAAAAACATAATTTAATTTTCAAATGTATAATTGTCTCTAATCGAGCATTGATATATTTTTAAAATATATGATTGAAAGGGCTTGTAGATCATTGAGTGCTTTCGTGTTAGTAGTCCTACTAATACGAAAGCCCTCAATGAAATGTCTCTGCCGTTATATTTAATTATTGTGATTTATTACCGTTCGTAGTCTATGGACGCTTATCACACGTGTTAACAAAATACGTGATTAAATATCAAAATTGAATATTTTGATACGTACAATGAAAAGCTACTTTTTGAAAACATGCCATGTCAGTTTTAGTGAGTTATATCATTTCTTATTTTCATATGCTATCTGTTAACCATTTGATACTTAAGAAAAAAAAAACTGATGGGTGGTACAGCTTCTTACGCCTCAAGCGCAATTTAAAATGGCGCAGCGTATACGGAGTCCTGGGCTCCTGGGTGCTTAAGTGTGTTCCTTTTTAAATTGATTTTACTGAACCAGAGATAACCCAAAAAACAGATAAACAAATTAACTTTACAATGACTTTTATAGTTGTATTACATTATTCGCCGATGTATTTATTTTTTGCATAAACACAGAGTTTCTGGTTGGAAAACGGTCGTCATTTTGCGAAGTAGTTAAGTGAATTTGACGTGGAATATATAATTAACTTGTAACGCGTAGCTATTCGTAGATTTACGTAACCGTCAACTCGTGACGAGGTAATCAGTGCGTGTGGGAGTGCTCAATTATTAACTAAACTAGACTTTGATGAACAACATCTGAGGATTATTAGAATAAACGTTTATTGATCTTCGTGGATGTATACTGGGAATCAGACTAATATTTTAAATGTGAAAGTTTGTGTGTTTGTACGTCTTCACGTCTCAACAGCTGAAAGGATTTGTATGAAATTTTGAGTAGAGGTAGCTTATAGGATACATTTTTTTTTGTTTTCAAACCACTAAGGTGGCATACAAGCGTACGGCCCTGAGGGTAAGCAGTAACCGTAGCCTATAGCCGCCAGCCAAACCAGGGGTATCACTAACGGGGTGCCAACTATGTTGTTGATGAGGACTCACTGTCCTAGCAGCATTACTACTAGCGCAGCTTATCCTTGCTTACCGCAGAAACAAAACACTACATCAAGTAGTGTTATTTCACTGCGGTCTTCTGTAAGGTGGACGTACAGTCCCCAGTCGGGAGGCTCCATTAAATAGTTCCCGAGAGATACTGTTGAACGGCACGCACGTTTTTCCGGATGAAAAGTATAACCCTATTGTCTTTCCTGTAACCCTGACACCGTGTTTGCAAAAATACATGATGATCGGTTTAGTAGTTAAGGCGTGAAACCGTAACAAATAAACATTCAAATTCACATTCAAATTAGTTAATGTACTCGGAAACGGCGGGCATGTATGAAAATTTTGATGAAGCAAAAGAGGTGTGCAAGTCAAGAGTGAAATGGCGCTCTATACTCTGCCTACCCCGTGAGGGACTTGGCGTGATGATATGTATGGCGGCTGGTCATCAAGCCTTTTTATTAAATACTAGGCTTAGATTATTATTTCTATACATTCTTTTGTGTAATATTCATGTTATGTTAGTTATTGAAATGCAAACAATATGTACTTCTTTTGGTTTTAAAGAGTAATTGCTGAATATCTTGCTGGACTCTTCTTCAAAAACGACCTTCCGAATCCGGTGGTAGATTCTGACGATTTGAAAGTGCTCTGTAAAGTCTAGTCAAATAAAGAGTATGAGTTTATGTATGTCATAGAAGTTAGGATGTATAAGCTGACCATTTACTGAGGAAGATTGGATAAAATCAAACGCAATGAAGACTCAAACCTTTTCGTAACAACAACCAGGCACGCGGTCCGGGGCCATTCCACAATACTCTCGCCTCGATGGAAAATCTAATTTGCTATTTTATTAGTATTACTGGCATTGAACGCTCACCATGAAGAATTTTTTTGTTCTTTATTTTCTGTGTTGATATACTGCTTTCCGACGCTATGTTGGTTGAGCGTTTTAAGTTGCATAATACATAATAAATTAATAATAATATTGTTGACATCCCCACACAGCCTCATCTGGTCCCACACTGAGCAATACTTGCTATAGAGCGCCATTTCACTCCTGATTTGGAAACCTCATGTTTCTTATATATTTAATCAATATATCATAAATACCCGCCGATGATGTGTAACATCTGACAACTCTCTCTTTTTTGTCACTAATAAGTTTACAACAATTATAGTAAAAACAAAACATTTATTCAATTTAGGCCCTTCATATTTTTTTTTTATACCACTATGGTGGCAAACAAGCATACGGCCCGCCTGATGGTAAGCGGTTACCGCAGCCTATGGACGCTTGCAACACCAGGGGTATCACTCGCGCGTTGCCGACCCTAATTATATTCGCCCTAAAGGATGAAGGTCTAATTTAAAACCATAGTGACATCTGTCATCAAACTTTACATTAAAGCTACCTCGTGTATAATGGGTCATTTTATTCCCTTGTATAACGATCTATTATTAAAATAGTTAAGTAGTTCCATTAAAACACATTTTACTTGTCATGGCATCACGCGTGAACGGCTAGATCGATTTCGCTAATTCCTTTTTTTGTTATTGTTACTGCCCGGAGAAGGTTCTTATCAAAACAAAAATAATAAATACCGAAACATTTTGAATTTCGGCAAAACTAAAGGCTCTTTTTTCTGTTGTGTAATTTGACATAATTAATTCATAGCTAAGACAGGACAGCGTCTGTCCGAACAGCTAGTATAAGTAGGGATAAAACTTAAACTACCGATAAAGATACTTACAATTTTACCAATGTACTCTATAACCTTATAGCTCTCATCATCTCTCCTTATTTTATAATTACTTTTTACGCTAATTAATTCATTACTCGAGTGCCTTATTCATTCCAAAGATTCTACGAGTACATTAGAATTCAACATTCATCTCCTTAATTTAATCTTCCTGAAAGGGATGGCAATACTTAAAGTGAGACGGTAAACGATGTTACAATGACGAGCATTTGTTTTCTGTCATGTTTCACAGTCACCAGGCGTAACTTTTACTGTTGTAATAAGGTTAACCGCCTTAATTAAACTCCAGACAAAATGGCGGATAGGCGTACTGTTATGTATCTTTTATATATAAATTCTTGTGTCACAGTGTTTGTAACAAAACTCCTCGGAAACGGCTTGAAAGATTTTTATGAGATTTTTGTGTATATTCGGTAGGTGTGAGAATTGGACGCAAACTATTTTTCTAAGTGACTTTTCACGTGAAGTTTGGGTGGACCAAAATAAATACTTTTTATTTATTAGACAAAAATATAATTTTATAACATACTTGGACAACACTAGCGTTGGACAGACAATTTTGGAAGTCATGGAGGCCATTGCCCAGCAGTGGGATGTACCAGGCTGACAGTAACAGTAACTTGGTATAATCATCAATAGTTGCGGGCAGAAGCTAGAATACGTTAAAAATATACGCGTTTTATCTAGTGTGTCAGATAGTGAATCAATTTATCCAGTTATTGATTGATTGAAAAGACAAATCGGTTGCGGTGGACGTATGCCGTCGTTTTAATAAATTGTGTTTGCTATTTTTCGGCGGCACACCAATCATGTTTTGATTGGAGCATATATTTTGGACCATAGAGTTTTACTCGTTAGGTATAACAATGAACAAATAATTTTACTCGTAGCATTTTACAAATTTGTTGTTTCTTTAACGAGTTTAAGCTCTGTGTTAATCGCTAGTTCAGTGAGGACTAGGTACCTCATGCACCTATAAACTTAAATTGTAAATTAAATAAAACTATTTTTACTAAGCATTGCAATAAAATGGCTGGAACCAGCTGCAAAAATCTATTGTACACGTACCTACATTGTCTAGGAAACGAATATTCTTGACTGTTCTAAAATTACCAATGTACCTACGAGAAAAGAGCTAACCAAAACGAAAAATTAAATTCTAGGTTTGACCAATTCGTACGTGTGTTTGGATTAGTTACGTTATAAATATCAATCAAATCAATCAAAAAATCATTTATTCAGTTTAGGCTCTAATAAGGCTCTTATGAAGGTCTAATTTACCACCGGTTCGGAAAAAAGCCACCTGAGAAGAACCGGCAAGAAACTCAGTGCTCTGTCTTTTTTTGCATTTAACAATCATTATATAACAATTTGTAACAAAATTCTTCTAGACATTGGTATGAAATTACAAATATCAAAATGAAAGCTACCAAGTTGGTTTTGTCACTGCTTTCATGAAATACATATTCCAACTATTACAATTACCAGGAGCGGGGAGCCACTTGTGCAGAGTGAGTCTATATATTCCAAGCATTTTTATCATTTACATAATCATTAATTTTATAATAGGCTTTATTTATCAAAACTCTTTTGACATGAGTCTTAAACTTATCGTAATTCAATTTGGTAATAGATTGTGGGATTTTATTGTAAAAGCGGACGCAGTTTCCCATAAATGATTTGTTTACTTTTGTAAGTCTAAACCTAGGAGCCACAATTTTGTTTCTGTTTCTTGTATAAATATTATGGTTGTCTGAATTTATTATCTTTAATGATATTAATGAATTATCCTATTAGTTTTAAATATACACACCTAAGAAGTTACGGCTTAAATACAACAAACTTACTTCCATTTTTTGTTTTAAGTACGAAAACTCATTATTTGACAAAAAGGAATATAGACAGATTTTAATCCACGGCGCAGGCTTCTTCCAATAAACATAATTAAAATTCACCTCAGGTTTCGTCAATGTATTCAGTTTTAGAAACCAATGTGCCAGCTGCATTTCCGCGCTGAATGGCCAAGGAAATACTCTGATAGGTACGGTACGGACGGTACGAACCGGGCCTTAGATCGCATCCCTTACTTCTATCACAGAGTAGATAATATACTAAACTTCTATTGTCTCGTCACACTTTCACTATATATATATTTAGTGTATTCTAACCTATTTTGTTCTTCGATTACTCAGTCAGTCGCCAGCTAATGATCTGAAGATAGGCTTAGTGCAGGACCAACCACCACAAATTAAATCAAATCTAAAACGCCATTAAATGAAATTGCCCTCTGGTATGTACCACAGCGAGGTCTTAATCCTGATATTTATCCGCTGGCCACAGTCGCGCGAGTTGCTAATTATTCCTGCCAGACCACCATTCACCCAAGCAACTACTTGTAAATAGATGTGGCAGTTGGTGTTATTTAGGTACGTAGAGAATTTATTGAGCCATGATTTGGTGAGAACTAAATTTTGAGAATTATCTATACAAATTAATAGTACGCATATGTGAAATTTCAGCCCGAATTCAGGTCTAAGTATATGAAATCACAATCATATCAAATTTAATTATTGTAGTAATGTTCCAGCGGTAAGACCACCAGAGTTTTTTAGGTAGCTATGTACATTTAGTCTCACAGTACGGGAATTTTCCACAGTTTTAGATTAATATGAAAAACATGTACAATTCTAGATATAGGTAACGATTTTAATCAGTAACGCGAGCATGAATAATTTGCGACAACGTTTCGTATCGCCTTCGGCTATTTTTGTATTGAACAATGAACAGCGCTGCGGCGGAAAAAGTGGAACTAAAAATTAGTATGACAATTTTGACATTTCGCGAGTTACGTTTTCATTTACGTAGTCGAAAAATGTTCCTGCTGCCGGCACTGATCGTGGGAAATCATTCAACCGTTTCGACCACGAAAGTAACATAAAATCCTTTTTCAAATATACCTTATCCAATAGATTTTGAACATGCCAGTGTTGAGAACAACGGATGACGGGTGGAACTCCGTTTGGCAAATACAAAGTTCGCGTACTGAACTACTGGCGAGCTCGTGAGCGTCTCACATTAGTTACTGCGCTTTTTGTATGGTCTGTCTTGGCTTACAATGTGGGATTAATTGAGCTTCATTTGTAAAACTTTAATCTTGAGTCGCAAATGGCAGAATCATCACGCCAGGTCCCTCACGGGGTAGGCAGAGAGTATAGAGCGCCAGTTCACTCTTGACTTACACACCTCTTTTGCTTCTTTTACATTCATCAATCTCTTCATATGCCCGCCGATTCCGAGTACTCTTTACCTTTCCATCATTGAGTACTTTTCACTATGGTAAAATATATTATATTTCAATTTACTATTATAGTATTCTAGAGTTCTTCCTTCGTAATTAAGAACTGGATATCAACATCCCTTGGTTCTAGGATCTATAATATAGTCACCAATATTACTAATAATCAATTCAATATTACTGTGATTATTAGATACCTTTCCATCAGATACCAGTTCTTTGGTAGGTATCTCTTTGCACAACACATTAGCCTGCACTGTGTCCAAATATTTAGGATCGATGTTATATGAATTTCCTTCCATATCGCCATTAACTTCTTCTACAATATCTTCTTGTTAAATATTATATGTTCATATGCATCGCCCGTCTTATGGTTTGCAAAATATATAAAACTAGCAGTTACCTGCAACTTCGTCTGCATTGGTTTAAAGAAATGTCCATGTCAAATTTTATTACGGTCCGTTCATCTTCCTTAAAATGTAGCAAACAAACAAACAATTAATAACATTTAAATTGATACATAACCCGTTAATCTAACCATATGATTTGCAAGAGTAAAAAATATACCAAACCAAACAACTTCCAAAAACCGTTTAAAAGTTACACAGAAAGCTCTGTGTAAGTTTAAATTTTAATTACAGCACGAATTTGAATATTTTAAATTTTAATTAACAGCGAACGCTTGGGAGCCGTCAATTTAGGAGTTTCCAACAACATGTTAATATTCATGGGGCCTAGGTGGAACTTGTCGAACCAGGCAGGCATTGCGATCGCTAGCGAAGCCGTCCTATTATGCTAAATGTTTTTAAGTTACGAGGAACGAAGGCTTGTGGGTGTGTGTAGGTGGGCTTATATTAAACATAAATAGCTTTACGGTGAAGGAAAACATCTTGAGGAAAGCTGCATACGTCTGAGAAGAAATTCAAGGACTTATGTAGTGCCTAAGAGACGGCGACGGACTCACCATCTGTCATGCTGGCACCAAATTATCTTCTGTGGATAGTTGATGTTGTAACACCTCTGCTTTGACTTCGGGGACCCTTGTGGGAAGGCGTTGAGATATATACTTTAAATATGTACACGTAACTTTTTATATTGAATAAAGGATTATTATTATTATTTTCACAAGAGTTAACCAAGTCAAAAGTTACGTTTTGGAACTACGCATGAGTCAACTGTATAACTGTATTGGGCACGTCTGGTTAGAAATTAACAGGTTGTATTCTCGCTCTGCAGCATAAGTTTCTACTCGCCCCGACGTATTTGGCGGCTCGTAGTTTAATTAGCTTTCTGTATGTACTTTAGTTTTGATAACTGCATCATAAATGCAAGTTTATTTATGTGGGAGTGTGTGTCAATCGCGACTGTTTGATGTGGGTTTTTTTTCCGAACCGTTGGGAAAGTAGACCTTTGTGAGAGCTTATAAGGGCGTAAACTGAATAAATAATTTTGATTTAATTATGGGAGTTTTAGAACGAAACTAGGATTATAATCTTATCTTATTAAGGAAATACGGGTACAGGTCTTTTTTTTTATACCACTAAGGTGGCACACAAGCATACAGCCCACCTGTTGGTAAGCAGTCACCGTAGCCTATAGCCGCTAGCAATAACAGGGGTATCACTAACGGGGTGCCAACCATGTTGTTGATGAGGACTCACTGTGCTAGCAGCATTACTACTACCCCAGCGTATCCTTGTGAAGCATTGGCAACCTTACTTACAGCAGAAACACAACCTTACCTCTCTTTTCAAAAGCGCATGGTGTGATTAATCACTGTACTTAAGCTTAGAAAAACTCATTGGTACAGGCCGGGATTCGAACCTGGGCCCTTTAGATGGCCGTTGCTTCAACCACAAGGCCACCACGGCGTTTTGTGCTGCCCTTTGCCATGAACCAATCAAAATTAGACAGAACATGATGTCTTACCCCGTAATTAAATATATATATAAAATAAAATAAAATATCCTTTATTTCCTTATCCTTAAGTTTCCATTTCAAATGTGGTATTTTATTGTTAGTGGTCGGTTAGTTATTTGCTTAATGTCTAATTGTTAGTAGAGTTAGTTAGTTTTGCTATTGGATATGGACCCCTCCTCGGGTGAAGGCCTCCTCCAGTTTTTTCCACTCATCTCTGTTCTTTCCGATATTTTGCCAATCCTTTCCTATATATTCGGTTATATCGTCAGCCCATCGTCTTTTTGGTCTTCCTACACCCTTCTTTTGCCAATTGGCCCTTTCCAACTTGTAGTATTGATTGTCCATCTGGTGTCTGTGTATCTCGATGTGACCTGCCCACTGCCATTTTAATTTTAGAGCTTGTGTGAGGGCATTTGTTATCTTTGTTTTCTGTCTGATTACATTGCTTCTGACTTTTTGTATTTTTCTTATGTTTAGGATACTTCTCTCCATAGCTCTTTGTGTTGTTGTGATTCTTTGTTTTGCTTTTGTCGTGTATATCCAAGTTTGGCAGCTATACAGTAGACAAGGCAGTATGCAGGTGTCTAATACCGTTTTCTTAAGGTTTATCGAGTAGTCTCCTTTTAGAATTTCTTTGAGTGACCAAAATTTCTTCCAGGCTATGTTTGTTCTTCTTTCAATTTCATCTACATTGTGCGTTTTCAAAAATGATATTTGTTTGCCTAGGTAGAGGTAATTTTTGACATATTCTATAGGTTTTTCCTTTACTTTGATGGGCCATTCTATGCTGTTTGTCATGATTTTGGTTTTTGTATCATTCATCTCTAATCCTACTTGTGAGCTTGCTTGAGCAAGACAGCGGAGCATATCTTGTAGTTCATTTGCTGTTTCTGACAGTATAACTATGTCGTCCGCGAATCTGAGATGGCTTAGATAGCTGTTGTTTATTTTTATGCCTCTAGTTTTCCAGTCTGTGTTTCGGAATACGTCTTCTAGAACCGCAATAAACAATTTAGGTGACAGGGGGTCCCCCTGTCTGAATCCTCTTTCGATATTAATTGCATCGCCTCTAGATTCTAACCTGACATGACTAATGCTGTTGTTATATATATATATATATATATACCTTAAATATATAAATATATATACCTCAGATCAAATAAAAATATGGAGCTTCATGTCTACGTATGAACTAAAGTTTTTGCAAATGTAAAATCAATTAACAGCTAGCATTGTGGGGCATAACTGTAGATATATCCGCCATTGTGTTAGCGATGAAAGAGCTTTAAAATCAGCCTCGCAGTACCCGATTGGAAATTCGTATGTGTGGAACGACTAACAATGGGCGAAATTTGAAACTGGCAACAATGGGATTTTTTTCATTGTTGACAGATTGAATGGCATATAGGCAGGCGGTGGTGTTCACTGCTTGCCATAAATTGGCATTAGAGCGCCAGGGTTGCTTTTTAATCTTCTACTGTCAGGGCTTAGGCAGATTAGAAAATATGTTCCAATTTGCAGGATTTAAATAAAATTAATATAGTGACTGAATTGGTTCATTGTTTACAGCGAACACCGTTACGTAAGTTTTATTATAACTTTGTATGAAATAACAGTGTGAAATATACTATGACACTATATAAATAATAATGAAACCAAATACTATGAAATACCAAATAATTACGGCTAATTTAAATCGGAAATCATGTCCCATCTTTTTATCTCATTTAAAATAATATCAAAGTTACTGTTATATACTACATGGCTATCCCTTTTTACCTATATGCTAGTTTTCAGTCGAAATTAATGGTTATATTAAGCCAAAAGGTTCTATTACCGCGACTTGTTCGCGGGCAGACACCAGGCGGGGAGAATTCATCAAGGATCATTGTTGTGGAATCGTGCGCGTGCCCATTATCTGTGCTTCACTGTACGACATTCTCGAATATTTGTGATATCGGAGCGAGAAGCACAAAAAAATCGACCAAGCGCGAGGACTTTTAAAAGCCCTGGTAGCCTCGTGGTTGATGCAGCGGCCTGTCATCTGATGGGTTCCGGTTCAAAGCCTGGCCGGTACCAATGGGTTTTTCTAAGCTTAAGTACAGTGATTCATTACATGATTAATTACACCATCTCCCCGTAGGGTTATTGTTACAACAGCTAAATACAAAACAAACTTATGATAAACCACGTTAGTAGGAAAACATAATAAAATGTAATAATTTAAACTAAACTTAAATTAATGCACAAAACTGTTAAAGACAAATGTACAAAATGAATTACAAGTAAAATGGACAGCTTACTTAAACAAAAAAGGAACTTTTGTACTTCTTAGTTTAGTTTATTTTAAGTTTTTAATTCCTGTAAACTTTGTCATCTTTAATTACAAATTACATGTAATAAAAAAGAGTTTTTACGAACGTGTGAAATGGACATGTGCGTGTATTATTCCGATAAGTGTGAGTATCTGACGGGCTTCTGACGGGTTATGATTGCGAGGATGTAAGGTGCTGGGCTTCGATCATTGATTGCCTTATTGAGTTCCACTGTACAGCTGTGCCATGTGGCATTTTAACTGAAAGAGGCTTTGAAAATCACAATACACTGATTAGGTACGTAATTTATTTTTCATTAAAAGGTTTACCAACAACTGTTTACACTAAACACATTTAGAACAAACATTATCAAAAGAATAGTGTAACAATTACATATAAGTAAACTCCACTGTATGCACCGTAACAAAATATAGTTCACAATACAAAATACAAATTTAAAGACAGAGACGTAACTTTAACATCAAAAATAATATTCGATCGCATTGAATCAAGTTTCTTATTTAACTATGATTTATTGTGATTCTAGTTAAGTTTAAATCTGACAACATTTTAGGATTGAATCCTTTATTTTTCCAAGCGGATCGTGGTGCAGGTCTTCATCGCTGTACTTATTGATGACCTTACTAAACCTTGGGGTAAATTGGCACCCAAAACTGCGCGTCTTAATGGTGCGCAGAGTGGCGTGGTAGGGTTGCCATGCCAATACCAAGCTGACCCATGTAGACTAAGTTTAGATGATAAAATTTTAATTTTAGAAGATTCATTTACAGGTAGATATCATTCTAGTGACCGGGCTTATGGCTTTAAGACTACTGTTGAATTTGATCTTTTGATTGACTTTGTGGACATTTGTTACGACATGACGCATTTATACGAAATATCATAAAGGGAAAGATCGAAGTAACGCGTGGCAGAGGAAGGCCAAGGATAAGTTACCTGCAACAGATAAAGACGAAGGCTAACGTTATGTCGTACCAAGAGGTCAAAGAGATGGCTATCGATAGAACGGCTTGGCGATTGCTCCACCGACAAGAGCCTAACTCTTAAATATATGATGATGATGATTGACTTGGATGCTTTCGGTTAAAACTTTGAAAAGTTCGTGGTTGTTTTTCTGTTGTTCGTTTTATTCTACAAGGAACCTTTTCTATCCATATTCCATTTTCGTGTAGCAACTAAATCTAGGCACTTGTCAAGGTCGTAGAAACCTAGTTTTGGGGTATCATGTACATAAAAATCGTTACTGACTACAAAAAACAACAGTATGAAAAAAATGCTTTCTTGCAGCGACAAATTAGCAACAAATACCTAAACAATAGGCGATTCGATATCTATCAATTTCAGAAGTGTCAGTGTTAGTTCCCGGAGATCAGCTCAACAGAATCGTTGCTTTGCTAACTTATTAGCTACAAATTAATTGTTGTTTTATCTACTTTTGATGGTCCTCCACTGCTAGATTGATAGAACTTTTTTTCTTTTTTTTTTATTCCACTAAGGTGGCACACAAGCATACGGCCCACCTGATGGTAAGCAGTCACCGTAGTATATAGCCGCTACCAATACCAGGGGTACCACTAACGGGGTGCCAACCATGTTGTTGATGAGGACTCCCTGTGCTAGCAGCAATACTACTAGCCCAGCGTATCCTCGTGGAGCACTGGCAACCTTACTTACCGCAGAAACACAACACTACATCAAGTAGTGTTATTTCAAAAAATGGGATAACCCACGGGAAATCCCAAATCGCCCTACCTCTCTTTTTATACTACAAGTTTAACAACTAATAACTACTAAATAACTATTAAAAGTTTAATATTAATGATGTAATAATCTTAATTCTAACTGTGATCTTACATCGCGGCGGATTGACTTCTCGTATCGTTAATTCAGTATCGAAATCAGTCCCAGTTTCACAGCAGTTAATTTATAAAAGCCATGTTCCTCTCTATTTTGCCAATCGTCATACGATATCGGTCGTACGAGATTCGCGACAGTTCCACAAAATTGGATTGTGACATCTTTACATTTTATCATGCGAGTGGCACCCTGTTTGGACGATCATATTAATGGAGGGGATATATGTGGAATTCTGATTAGGTCGGGTTGTTCAGGAGAATTTAAGAATTTCGTGCGCAGATCCTTTTTTTTTTATATACCGCTAAGGTGGCACACGAGTATACGGCCCACCTGATGGTAAGCAGTCACCGTAGCCTATAGTCGACCAGGGGTATCACTAACGGGGTGCCAACCATGTTGTTGATGAGGACTCACTGTGCTAGCAGCAATACTACTAGCTCAGCGTATCCTCGTGGAGCACTGTTCTACTTACACAAGTACTCGAGAACAAGTAAGTATCTTCTGCTCATTTGATAACTAATTATGGAAACAGTATACTTTATTTAGCACTTAGCAAATAATAATCTTAACATAGTATTAAAAAAAATCGCTTCTCGTCGTTTGTATGCTTAGATCTTTTGAACTACGCAACGGATTTTAATGCGGTTTTTTTTTATTTAGACGGAGTGATTCTTGGGGAAGGTTTTTGTGTTTAATTAATTTAAGTTTTGTGTAAATCAGGGCGAAGCCGGCGTGGGTCGGGCATAGAGGAAACAATTATTGATTTACTAATAATAATATCAATAATAATTCTTTATTCCTTCTCACACAGCATATACATTATTAAAGAGCATCTGTTTATTTACTTTTATATAGTGTGATTATTTAATTATGATTTTAATTCTTTAACCTTTAAACTATTTAAGGCGTTTATCGACAATACCACACGACAGTAACACTAGCTTTTTCCCGAAGCTTCGTTCGCGTTCAATTCGGGTTAACGTAATTTCCTATTTCTCGCCTTTAGTGGTTGAATTTTGAAATTTCTCGAAACACGTATTTACTTATTTATTTACAGGAGTACCTCTGTGCTTTTTTGAAAAAAGTATCAAATCTTTGGACCCCCGTTTCATCCCCTTAGGGGGTGAATTCTGTAAAATCTTAGCGACAGTCTACGTCATAAAAACTATCTGCGTGCCAAATTTCAGCGCAATCCGTTCAGTTGTTCGAGCTGTGATGATAGATCAGTCACTAGCGGTTGCCTTTTATCTATACGGACAGACACATAAGCAAATACATCAAATTAAAGTTCTAAATTAATTACTATACATATAAGTATAATATATATAAACAGTTGCACGCGACAGTTACCTGGCTCATTAATAATGCACCAATATTATAATTAATCACAATTGGTTGCACGTGTAATTGCATTACCATTATTGTTCACAGCCCGATTCCTTGATTAGCGTGCGTGTTTACTGTTATTGTATCAAGATTGTATTCAAATTGTCTTTGTTATGAAGAATAAATTGAGATTTGGAAATTTAATATACTGATATCGTGTCTCATATGAAAATTGAAATATTGTTATGATTGAGGCATTTGTCTGTCTTTGTTCTTAATTATGTTACCTATTCCATACGACTAGGGAAAAAAATAATTAAAACGCGAGCTAAAAAAGGAATGAAATTGGTTAAAATGGGGTTTACAATGTTTCGCCGTCGTCGGGTAGAAAACGGATCAGGACATCCTAATAAAATATCCTTGGTCATTCATTAAGTTTCACGGCAGGAATCGCGGTGTTAATCTAATAACCGGCTAAAATACGGCTCAAATCAGCAATATTGGTGTCGTAATAGCGAGTTTAGCCGTCCGTTATATTGGGCTCCTGTAGTTCACGTGGAAAAATCATATGCACACAAATTTGGTCCACTAAAAATATATTTCAAATTAAATTTCACACGTAGTTATTATGAATTCAGTAGCCGAGCCTTTAATTGAGTAACAAACAATTTATAAACTAATTACATTGTTTGATAACACGATATAATTATGTGATAGACTAGATCTATCCACAGTTAAAATTGACCAAAATCTAGTAATCAAAATTTTTCGTACGAAACGTGCAGCACGCGCGACACACACGACACGTCGGATATATCCGACACGTACAACACGTACGGCACGTTCGACACTTACGACACATACAACATATGCGACACGTCCAACTCGTCCGGCGTGTACGACATACACGACACGACGACACGTCCGATACGTACGACTCGTCCGAAATTCACGACACGTACGACACTTCTGACACGTATTACACGTCCGACACATTTGACTCGTACACGTCCAACATTCACGACACAGACGACACATCCAACATGAACGACACGTACGAACCATACGACACATACGACACATCCGACATATCCTACACGTACGACGCGTCCGACACGTATTACAAACACGACACGATACATTACATGCACATGACACGTCGAACACGCACGATAATCTTTTAACTAGGCACCTCCTATCTAACAAAAAAAGAATGAATGAATTCAGATTACGCGCTTATGAGTTACAACTAAGTACTTATTGTGACTTTTATCCACTCTCCCAATGGAACTGTATTTTAGATTAAAAAGTATCCTATCCTATCGAATATAGAGCACTCCAAAAAAATTTCATAATATCTTCCATGTACAGAATTGGACGTCACGAATTGTGACGTTGATACTCTGAGCTTCAACGAATGGCAGATGTTTTTTTAGAACGCGAGCCGACTCACTATTTACAAAAAAGTTAATAATCAAATCAATACTTCGCAATATTTTCTCTTAACGTTAGAAAATAATACGTACTCAAACAAAACAGACTTTCTGTGTGTAATAGTTCTTAGCAGTCTACTGATATTGAGAAATTCAAGAATATTTCAAGCTGTTATTGTGGGACCGTCCAAGCATAAAATGTATTGAATTTTGTATTCATATCGCTCAATAAATACTGGAGTAGCTTTTATAAGCTGTTTCTCGACTCAATTATTCTCATGTTTGAAAATACGTGCAATTTAAATGTCTAAAAGTATTCAAATATTATGGTTATGTGGAGTTTGGGAGCCTCCGTTATCTGATAATAGAGAAAACGCTGTGTCTATGTATTTAATTATTTGGATCATCAACAGTAAAGAACACTATAAAAACTAAAAAAAACATGACAAATAGTTCATACATAAATATCCACCCAATTACAGGTAAGCACAACCACCACTAAACGAAATTAGAAAATATATTCAAATGTAAAATAAAACGTAAAGACGAAAAGAACTATAACAATAATACTAGCTGAACACTTGGAACATAAAATAAAATAAATAATGTTAAGGAATTATCATCAGTGTCATAATATATACTTAGATGTTCCCAATTTAGTTTTAGGGTCGGCAACGCGCGAGTGATGATACCCCTGGTGTTGCAAGCGTCCATAGGGTGCGGTAACCGCTTATCATCAGGCGGGCCATATGCTTTTTTGCCACTTTAGTGATATAAAAAAAAACCCATGATGATAGAAAGGTGAGTGTACACGAATCAGGCGAGCTTGTATGTTGGGATTGATTAATGTATAAGAAAAAGAGGCCAAGAGTGAAATGAAGCTCTACGCTCTCTGTCTACAATGGGAGGGACTCGGCGTGATAATACATATATTCAAGTATTAGTATCTTTTATTAAAAAAAATGCTGATATAACTCACTAACCGTGTTTTACGGATATGTGTCGGAGCGTCCGACTGATGGTAAGTCAAATCAAATCAAAATCAAAAATATTTTATTCAGTTAAGGCCCTAATAAGGCACGTATGAAGGTCTAAATTACCACCGGTTCGAAAAAGAAGCCACCTGAGAAGAACCGGCAAAAACACCACCTAAGCTTCACCATAACCACGTGCTAGCAGATGCAGTGTAACCCTGAATTAATTCAAGGGCTGTAAGCACTGCTCACGACCTAAAACTTAAGTCATAATAATAATATATCTTCACGCCTTCCCACGAGGGTACCCGAAGGGGTGGGCAGAGGTGTTACAACACTACCTATCCACCGAAGATAATTTAGTGCCAACGTGACGGATGGTGAGACCGTCGTCTCTCATACATCCTTGAATTTCTTCTCTAACGTATGCAGATTTCCTCATGATGTTTTCCTTCACCGTAAGCTCGTGGTGTGACTAATCGGTGGGATTAGAGCTTGCGTCGCTAGAATAGCAGGCAACGCTTCAAACCACACGGCCATCACAGTTAAAAAGTAAGATAGCAATCAATCATCTAGACTTTTAAGTCTTCAGTATAATTTAATGAAGACTTGATAAAGAGTCGTTTATCTTTAAGACAGCGTCAAATCAGAGGATAAAGTAAGCGATTGATAAAGGAAAGTTAATGAAAATCGGCGCTAGTTAGATAGTAACGGTGGGAGTTGAGTTATTTGCACTTTATCAAGAATAGTCTGCTTTGCATCTTCGGGAGAAAAGGGTCGATATTCAGAAAGCTGTTGGGCTAGACGTTTCGTGATGTTGATCGATTTGGCGATGTGCTCTATTTCAACGACGCATGACTGGTAAATGGAAAACCATTAACAAAGGACATCATTAATGTTTCATAGAGATTAACATCAAATCTGAAAGTGGCGGCCAACGCATTTTTTTTTGTATATTCTGTTAGAGCATTTATTACTATGGCACCAAAGATGGACATTACAGGATATTTCATTGGCTTTGGTTATTTTGATTTCTTATTTTCAACAAAAATTTATCAAAATTCAGTTTTTTGAACTCAATTAAAATCAACTTCAATAATCCTACAGGTTTGGTACCGTAATAAAAAATGTAAAGACGGGCAAGCTCTAACAGAATATACAAAAAAATATGCGTTGGCCGGCCCTTTCAGATTTGGACTAAAATGGATGATGTCCTTTCTCTATTTTGGATTCCCACCACACAACGTGAAAAAAGTTAGCAGCAAAATGTTATTAGTCAAGAAACCATAATGGGAGAAGCGTAAATCCCTAGACCATAAACCCATGGTGTTTGTAAAGAGATGAATGACGGTCGCGGGATTAGAGCCGCCACGGAGGGCCTAAACCGAAAAAATACGGGTTGATGAGATTTGCCAAATTAACTTGTTAGCCGGTATTAATAACAGGGGATTTGCTTCGTGGCTGTCAGCTTTATGTCTTACCTTAACTGAACAATACGGGGAATAATAGATACTGTTCGTTTTAAATAATGTTTGATGTCGGACAAAGTATTGGTAACAAAATTCCTATCCATTTTTACTTCTAATATGTACAAAGACAGGTTCTTGTCTGGTTTTATCAGATGCCTGTATCTGTACCGAACCATTGGTAAACTAATGCGAGCTACACACGTTCAGTTTTAACTGTACAGTGGAACTGAGCAGTTATAACTGACGCCTCTGGTATCTACACACGTTCAATCACGACCGTCAGTTCAACTGCACCGTGGTCAGCTTTGCCTACACACGTACGATTTAACTGCACAGTTCCACTGTACAGTTAAAATTGTGACATTAAATTATAAAAAAAAACTTTTTTTTTTACAAGTAATAAAAGAAGTAGTAGGTTTTCAAGCTGTGGCTTCATAAGCTCTTTTTCTACAACTCATCAACGTTGCCAACTTTAAAATATAAGTTTAAAGGGAAACAATTCAACAATTTCCTGAAATCTAAAAACAATGGAATGAAAGCGGAAAATGTCCAGAAAATCCCGTGTCGCGGACATAATCGGCTTACTGGCATTCCAACTCTGATACTTCGTAAATGTCTATAATTGTGTTGATCGCAGTGGAATAATACTCGTACCGAAACGAAATACTTTTCTTAATTTGCTAAATTTAAGCAAAATTTCTCTAAGGTTATTTTTTTTACCACTAAGGCGGCATACGATCATACGGACCGCATGATGGTAAGCGGTTACTGTAAGCCTATGTACGCTTGCAACAATAATACAGCGCGGTGCCGATCGTGCAAAAAAAATAAAATCAATGCATATTTTTTGTTCATGATGTGCAAACGAGATATTTGCCTCAACAGCATTGTACATTGTTTTTATTGAATACTAGCGCCCGCCCCGGCTTCGCGCGGGCACACATTTATCAAATATTTTGTCTAACAGTTTTTAGACTTTTGCAGGCATTTTTTTTAATTTTTCTCCATCCTCGTTCTTCAAGGAATATTCTAAAAAAAACATAAGCGAAATCAGTTCAGCTGCTCTCGAGATTTGCGCGTAGCAACACATTTAGCCATTCATTTTTATATTATATAAAATGCATTAGGAAATTTAAATAATCAAATTCAAAAAGAGTACTCGTCGCGTTATGAAATTAGTATTTACACAGTGAAGGGATCCAGACGTTAAACTAAAGACTCGGTCGTTGTTCGTCTTCATCGTTTTAATTATACCTGTCTAGCTAATACGCTTTCTTTGATCTGCTAGTTTGCACAAGGCTAAGGGAGTTTATTGTTTGAACAATTTATCTAGTGTTATTTTATTTATCTTTTGTAATTTCTCACGTTTTGTGGAAACCTTTTGTGATAAAGTTATAGGAGATGTTGTTTTGCAATTTGTTTTAGGGTTCCGTACCCGAAGGTTAACCTACGGAACCCTATTACAAGGCTTCGCTGTCCGTCTGTCTGTCAGCGGACTGTATCTCATGATCCGTTCTAGGTGGACAGTTTTCACAGAATCAACTTATTAACTCTTGGTTATTTATAAAATTGTGTAGAAAGCACCTTGCTCTAGCTTTACTGGTGTACTCCATCACATAACGCTCGCGACATATGACCGACATGTGTCAGGATTAAGACACGACGCACGTTCGCGCCCCCTGGCCCCCTGTGAGGGAATTATTCCCCGCTCGTGTTGTTCTTGCACGCGATATATCTTGCAGTTAGTGGAATTTTCTCGTAAATTCGAATTTATGGGGACTAAGATAGGTTTCCAACGTAACTTAAGTTACATTCAGAACACAGCATTTGCTCAGGTTTTATTATACCACTAAAGCGCCACACAAGCTTACGGCCCGCCGGATGGTAAGCGGTCACCGAAAAGTACAGCCGCTAGCAATAGCAAGGGTATCTCTAACGTGTTGCAGATTCTGTTGTTGATGAGGACTCGGCTACGACTGGGCTAGCAGCATTAAGCATAAATCATGATTACGAAAGAAGGTTTATGACAAAGAAGTTCCCAATCTGGCGGTAACAACATTTATATGTAGTTACCCAACGTTTACCCTCTTTGCTTTGGTAACTTGGCAATGAAAATGTAATTTAAATTATTTCCTAATTTAGCCTTTTACCCCGGGCGGCAAGTTTGCTACCTTTGTAGTATTAGAAAAGAGATCTATTTTTTGAAATTTTTGTGAGCTTTATGTACGATACACGTCACGACCTTATTTTTAATGATAAGAAAAAAAAAACAAGTACACCTACTACTATGAAATACGGTTAGTTGAATTTACAAAAATGGAAGTAACACTTTCATATTTGATTTTCTGACAAGTTTTAGATAGACCTGAGAATAATAATAACTAAAGCTCGCTAATGCTGGATGGAACACATTTTGCAGAGATAATTTTATAACAAAAAAAACATTACTTCGTGTCCAATGGAACAGTATTACAAATTTAGCGGGAAAGAATCAGAGGAAATACGACCTTTATTATTATATTGCAGCATAATTTATTTAAATTTCGAATGCCCAAATTAACCAAACATTGGTTGAATATTTCACGATGTTGCAATTAGTGTCGAATTTGATCTAAATTTCCAATTCTAATTCCAAAATGTATTTATGTGATGGCTGCTAATATTAGGAGCTCGCGATGGAATTAATTCTAACCCTGCCGGATTCACTGTTACTGTTCATACATTTCGGATTATATTATTTGAATCTAGTTAATGTTCACAACTAGCTAAATTATTTGCAAACTTATACTGTGTGTAGGTTTAAGTACCAAGCTGAATATATACGACTTGTAACTATGGTTGAAGATGCTATCTTTCATGACAAATGACCAAGGATAAGTTTGGCTGGATTCTTCATAGAAGACTGCCGGCCATCTTGAATAGCGATATTGATTCTCGTGCAAGACATTTTTTTTACCTCTACCATCAATAGCACAAGCCCACCTGATGGTAAGCATTCACCGTCAATAGCCGCTAGCAATACCAGGAGTATCACTAGCGAGTTGCCAACCCGGTTGTTGATGAGGAGTCACTGTGCTAGCAGCATTACTTCGTGTGCAGCGTATCCTCGTGGAGCACTGGCAACCTTAGAAATACAATACAACAACAAAGTTGCTGTTATTTGACTGCGGTCTTCTGTAAGGTGGAGGTACAGTCCCCAGCCGGCTCAAATTTTAATGGGAAAACCCACGGGAGATCATAATTTCCCCTAACTCTCTTTAAAAAGACATGTTGAAAATACAAGTGTCAGCTTACTTCATATGTGACGAAAGGCCAAAAACGATATTAAAGTTTGAAGGCCCATGCAATTGTTTAAAGCGTCGTCAAAATAAATTTTCGCTTATACAATCGCAGGCCACTCAAAATTAATATGGGATCAGAATTGACTGGCATTTCAGTATTTTAACGCAACCGCAAGTCATTTAAATTCAAAATGAGTCGATGTTTTCCCCTTAATATGCTCAACAAAAGTTAACTATTCAAATAATAATTGAAAGAAAGCGCTCGATTCTGAAAAGCAATTGAGTCAAAGGCCTATTCTTTTTAATGTTATCGCGTTGTATCTCTAGGATCAGTAATGTGTATCCTCTAGAATTATCTCGATCTTTGCTCGTGAAAGTAAATTAAAACCTCCAACTTCCGTCCCTGTCTCGAACTCATAAGGATGCAAATGGCACAAAAATCCGTAGCGTTATTACGGGACTAGTTAAATTCCTTAGCGGAGTCCGATATTATTTCTCGCTCGACGCACAGACAAAGCCGGGGTCTAATGAGTTTACTTCGTCGCAAATCCTGTTGGATGGGGCACGCAAATGGGAATTTGTGTACATTTTCAAAGGCACCGCTTCTTCGAGTGCTTTCTTTGGCCTTTGCATTGTTTTTGCTGGCTTGTTTTTTTTTAATACCACTAAGGTGGCACACAAGCATACCGCCCACCTGATGGTAAGCAGTCACCGTAGCGTATAGCCGCTAGAAAAACCAGGGGTATCACTAATTTCAAGCTCTAATTTAAATGGGAAAACTCACGTGATATCCCAAATCGCCCTACCTCTCTTTTTAAAAGCTCATGGTGTGATTAATCATTCTACTTAAGCTTAGAATATCTGTACCTGTGTACAGGCCAGGATTCGAACCGGGTCCATCAGATGACAGGCCGATGCTTCAACCACAAGGCCACCACGGCTTAAAGCTTGTTGACTGTTTCGGACCAACTGGCGTAAATTGCTGTGATGGATAGCCTCTTGCTAGTTGGATTACACCTCCCTTGTTTATTCATCCTTCCATTTTTCCTAAAGTTATATTAACGCCTGTTTTTGCCTCGTCTGTTCGTTATCTGTCAAGCTGACTTATTATAAGTATATTATACTAGCTTCTGCCCGCGACTTCGTCCGCGTTGAGCTTAGAATATCAGAGGGACGTAACATTTTCCTGGGATAAAAATCCTATATGTTAAAGCAGGTTATAAACTATACGTGTACCAAATTTTATACAAATACCTTAAGCCGTTTTTACGTGATTTAGCAAGAAACATACATCCATTCTTACAAACTTTTACAATTATGATATTAGTAGGATAGGAAGTAGGATAAGGGGCTTATCTTGATCCCCCGGCCAGAAGTTGTATAATTAAAGTGAGACTAACGGACAAATATATCTATAGGCTTCGTGTTGATATCGATCTCGTCAGGCGCAGCTTATTCAGCGACACCTGTCAATGTTTAAACTATACTTAAGAAATCCATACTAATTTTATAACTGTTTGTTTTTTTGCAACATTGTCACAATTAAACGGCTAAGCGGATCGTAATGAAATTTGGCATAGAGAAAAATTTTAACCTCGGGAAGGACAAAGGCTATCTTTTGTCTCAAAAATAATACGTAAGGAGTGAATCAGGGGTTGAATTGTTCACATCCCTAGCTCATCGAATAAAGCTCAATATATTTGAAGTGTACAGCCAGCCTTATCAACAATGCACGTAGATTGATTGTTCCGCACTGTAGTCAATGCACTGAACGTGTATACGTCAGAATATAGTTACAATGGCGCAGTAATTCCATCATAATAAGTGGTCGAGTGGATAGATCTATAGCAACTATTCGTCTAGCTTTATCGTATGCTATGATAGTAGTCAGCGCTATGCAGTTCAATTTACGATTTAGATAATGATGGATTGTATTACAATTTCTCATAATGTCATTGTGTTAACTCTACGCAAAATTAATTCTCAGATGAATATCAAATTGTTATCGATGTATCTTTAAAAAAATAATTTACTGTGACATAAAATTATGTAGATAAATAAAATTTTATATTTCTTCGTTTCTCCCGCAGGCACTTCTATACGATTCGACCAATTATTCTTCTGACTTAGAAGATACATTTTATAGAATTTAAAATTTGTGCTACAGGCACTTCTACAAAATTCATTCGATTACAATGATAATTTTGTGACTGTGCGCGTACTTAAAAACAAAACAAAAATCACAATATGAAAGTGACATTGTTACGCACTCAGAATAGTAATTAGGCTCCCAAAGTAACGCATATCCTAGGATAAGGACTTCGCTTCGCTTCCTTATTCAAAATCAAAATAAAAAATCATTTATTCAGTTTAGGCCCTAATAAGGCACTTATGAAGGTCTAAATTACCAACGGTTCGAAAAAAAAGCCATATTCTAAGCGCATAGCGGACACGGCTTTTAATAAATTATTGTAGTAAAAATGAAGCTGTCAACTCATATTCCGTAGCATTAAAAACCATCGCTCCGGATCAGAGTCCTTTCAACCAGCATGACTCAGCGCCATTCTTGACACTCTATACTTCCGCACAGTAGATTAGCTTGGTTGAATATAAAAAAATCTTCTAACCTCATTTTCTTCGAAGGTAAATAATTTGGTGCCAACGTGACAGATAGTGAGTCCACGTGTCCCTACGTGGAATATTATCAAATTAAGCTGAGATGGATCAGTGTGTTGACCGTACTTGTTACTTGACAACTTGCATACATATACCTACATGCCGCATATACCTACACCTGTCACTGTTGATAGATGGACCACGCTTAACTATAGTTAGTAGTTACACCAATCAAATTCCTAGTATTGCGTATATTTCTACAAAGCTCTACTGATATTCTTATAGTATGTATTCTTTATAAAATTATTAATACTATTTTTTTTTAATAATATTGTAGAAAAAAAGAACGAGTTCTTACCACGCTTACTTACGTATGTTCTAGAATTAATAATGACCGCGTGAGTTTTAAAATAAAAACTACAAGATACTAATTTGAATTTGTACGTAATAAGTGTCAATGCAATATTATTTTGTAGGATTTTATTTTTATTTGTAGTTTGAATAATAAAATTGCCAATTATTTTATTATTATTATAGTATTTTGTCCACGCAATGACACAAATTATATGATGCTATTTGTTACTCTATCTAAAATTGGTTTGTATCCTACCTTGTGTTGTAAATTCTAAAGGAAGTTTATAAATTACTAGCGGCCCGCCCCGGCTTCACACGGGTAGACATTAGTTTCGGAGCATAGACATTTATCAAATATTTTGTCCACCCGTGCGGAGCCGGGGTGGGCAGCTAGCCTATAATATATAGCCTATGTTACTCAGTGATATTTTAGCTTTCTAACGGTGAAAGAATTTTTGAAATCGGTCCAGTAGTTTCGGAGCCTATTCAATACAAACCCACAAAAATACAAATCTTTCCTCTTTATAATATTATTATTATTAGTGTAGATGTAAATTAGTTAGAATAAAAAAATTATAACTTATTTTATCTAGCGCTTATTTTGTTGATGGCAACATTCAGAAAGAATAGAACTAATAGGTGAGCGAAATAAAACATAATCTGTTCGGTAGCACTCTGTAATTTCCGCGGTACCTGACGTGACAGGGGCACGCGTCACGTCCACTGATGTAGCTCAACTTACTGAATCACGTTGAGACGTACGTGACGTGCTACGGTTCACGCTTCACGCTTAAAGTGTACACGCATTACCACACGCTTGGTCGGGTATTCAGGTTGGAAGATTGATAGTGAGGTTCAAAATGCGAAAGATGTTCCATTTTTAAATGTTTGAAAATTTTGAAGAAAACACAATGTTTTTTTTCTAAAACTAATATGTTTTTCAACTCCATCGAAAATGCATCCATATTACAAATTTAAAATTTTCGAATGCATATATTTCGCTCCCGTCCCATAACATGACAACCCGCCAAAACATGACAACGGCTGGCCTGCTCTAATTAGATAAATAAACGCTCCTAATTTTTTTTTCTGAGATATTGGTACCGATTGGTAATAAACTAAAATATTTACCTCTGTTTTAGATAGTTTCATAGGACTTAATTTTACTTTAACAGCACTAAGCTAAAATTTTATTTAGGCTAGTGTGTGACCAGAGACTTGGAGTTTTTGGCGGGAATCAGACAGAGCGGTTGACAATTTTTCCAGTGTCTCGCAAATTGTGTAATAGTGATTTTTAATGTGTAGTTTCGGTGTCCTTGTGTGCAGTAAAATTTCATATAGTGATTGATTTATAAGAATATTTTAAAAATGTATCTTATCCAATGCATTTGATATATACATGTCAATAAAACATGCTTTTATATCGCGCATACATCACACGAGGGTCCAAGATTAAAAATTATTTTACACAGGTGAAGAATATCGACCAGTGGTAATAGGAGTAACAGCTAACTATGTTGGAAAAGCGTTGATGACACAAAATGTGAAAGTGTGTATGTTTGGATTAAAACCGAAAAAAAGGCTGCACGGATTTAGATGAAAATTGACAATGGGATAGTTTATTACCTAGATTTACACAGGAATTTTCATACCGGAAGAATGGGTTCTTGTGGGATTATAAAAAATACATGATGTATCTATGATAGGTTTGATTAGTTTATATACAAAATACGATGGTATTGTATCCGACCATGGTGACCGCTTCCCATCAGGCCCAATGAAAAAAAAACTGATTTTGAATCGTTAGTATGTACTAGGCTAGCATAAAGCTCTCGCAAGTCACGTGCCGTCTGCGCGGGACACGTACGGCACCTTAGCTACATAGCCGCGAAAAATGATGCGTTAAGCGAGATACATCGCTGCCATGAATAATTGAACGCGCGTGTTGCACATGCGCACAACTAACGTAACGCCGAACAAGATTGTAGATTGACGTCACTCGTATAGGTTTTTCATACATTTCGCTTGCAACTCCTCCTCTTGGAACTACGACAAAAAACGTTTTCTTAAAATTCTGTACGAGTCCTTTTAAATTTCATAGTTTTTGTTTTCATAGATTGCAGTTCATAGTACCTATATCCGTTTGGAAATGTAGAAACGGATAGTCCGTTTCATAAACGAAAAAAAAAAAAACACAAGCCATATTGACATTTTAATATGCCGACGTTCTGCAAACTTCGTCATTATCCCATTATGCCGCCGCGCCGAGACATTTTCGCAGTAGGCAGGAGCGAGGCCATTTTCTTAGGTACCTACCATTACCTGCTACTACCTAGCTACCTACCTACCATTAACTAGGTACCTACTAACATAGGTACACACGAACGCACGTGACACGCAGTTTTCGTATCGCCTTCGACTATTTTTGTATTGAAAAATGAACAGAGCTGCGGCGGTGAAAAGTGGAACTAAAAATTAGTATGACAATTTTGACATTTCGCGAGTTACGTATTCGAATACGTAGTCGAAAAATGTTCATGCTACCGGCACAGTAACTCTAAGTTTTACTGTTACCTATTCCCGAACCCTTTGTTAACGACTTATAGCCATAATGACTATAACATAGTTATAAACTTCATGTAATCATTATAGTTTCACTAACTGTAGTCTTGTTATATGAATAAATAACTCTTGTTTATCTAAATTTATCATACCAGCTTCTTCACACAGCCCGCTGGTTCCAAGTATTCTTCAACGTTCTGTCATAATTTCTTTATTCAAATAAGTGTAAGGAATCGGTTTTATTTGTAGTTCAGGAATCACGGCGGCAGATACCGAATGGTGTGAAGAAGGGAGGCAATAAAATTTTCGCCCGAAATAACCGGGTTAACAGATTTTATGGCGAGTTAAGGTTTAACGACCCCAGATTAAAAGAGGACTAAGTTGCATTTGCTAGTGCAAGTCTATGTTTTTCCGGCGTCCATATTTTTGTTACAAATGCAACGTAGCTGTTTGCGATTTAATTTGATAATTTAGATAAAAAAAATATTTGTTTTATATTTTTTGTGTCAACTATTCGACACTAGATGTCGCCATATCAAAAATAGAACGCGCTATTACAGTAGCCCGTACATGAATAATATGCGACTACGCATCCGTATCGCCTCAGAGTAGGTAATATACTATGTACAAGCATCGCCTTCGACTATTATTGTTATGGGAAAAATTAACAGCGCTGCGCCGGTGAAAGTGGAACTAAAATTAGTATGAAAATTTTGACATCTCGCGAGTTACGTTTTCGAATACGTCATCGCAATCTCAGAGTAGATTCGCAATGATATCAATTACAAATATAACGCTGGTTGATGTTGATTCCGTGGTTTTATTTGGTTTCTGCAACCTGGGCTTGGGAATTTTGTTACCCCCAAACAGCCATATAACTAAGCAATTTACCATTAGTTTGCTATTGTTATACAAAAACAAAAACCTATAATTATGCACTGGAATGCAATCGTTAATTAATATACTTCTTCCAAGTGACGTCATCGACGATTAAACTCTCCTATTGCAGCCAATTTGATATAATGTTTTTGTTAATCTATATAATAAAACTATATTACTAATTATTATTCGTCAGATCATCGCACCGCTAACTTTAAGATGCCTTTTAACTAAAAACAAAACTTGATCTCTGTGCCGGTAGCAGGAACATTGTCGACAACGTATTCGAAAACGTTACTCGCGAAATGTCAAAATTGTCATACTAATTTTTAGTTCCACTTTTCACCGCCGCAGCGCTGTTCATTTTCCAATACAAAAATAGTCGAAGGCGATACGAAAACGTTGTCGACAATGTTCCTGCTACCGGCACTGGTATCGCTATGTCACACGAATAAATAATATAATTTGTCAACAGTGAAATACATTTTGGTTAAAACTAAGCCATTGCACGAAAATATACAAAATCGTTTAACGTCTGCCCATAAAGTCGGTACGGCCATCAAAATATGACCATGTTAATATAGAAATGGGGAATTTACTGCGCGGCCGCGACACCAAGCGCATGCCATAAATATACCCAATGAAATGTTTTATTCCCAACAAAATGGCTGGCCAGCGACGAAATGTTGCCTTGATCTATACCGACTGTGTTTGGAATTAAATGCTTTGTTAAGTCAAACGATTCTAGGTTTTAAAGAGAGTAGGGAATTGGTATCTCCCGTGGATTTTCCTTTTAAAACTGGAGCCGCCCGGCTGGGGACTGTACTTTCACTTCACAAAAGACCGCAGCGAAATAACACTACTTTGATGTAGTGTTTTGTTTCTACGGTAAGTAAGGTTGCCTGTCAAGTAAAAAAATAAAAATCTTATCTTGCAAGTTAAATTTGACCCACTTCCCAGTGTTCGATTGAGCTGAAATTTGGCATACACGTTTGGTAACCGTGACAATCAATGCACGGTTATTTAAATGCCGTCATTTTTAATCTAATATGGCGGACGTCACAAAATGGAGAATTATAATTTCCATAGTAACCCCTATGATGTGGTATTAAATGAAAGGACTTGAAGTCCAACTAAAATATTGAAAAAAAAAAACACTTACTTTACAGATGTGTCAGGCAATACGGAAATACACACAAAATATCAGGTATTGGTAACAAAATTTACGACACACTGGAAATAATCTCAACCCCTGCTCGATTCCAGTCAAAAACTCAACATTATATTCGTAAGGTACCTCTAGCTATTTCCAAGGCTACGCTCCGAGTGTCCACGTTATTCCAAACCTAATAACTGTCAAATGTGTCCCACCTTTATCCCTTTACTTTACAATATTCACCGCTCTTCTTGGAATAACCTAGCTCTTTAGGAGACACGTCTTAATTACGGGAGGATATTCTGTATCACTTAACCTTGATGGTATTGCGTAACTAAATAAAAGATAATCCTTTTAATAAGTAACACAATATCATCAAGGTAGAACTAATGAATAATGAATATGTATTCAAAATATAGGCTTACTAAAATTATATGTATATTCTATGCGATACGCCGCGTCGGTGCGGTACAGGGGTCGAGGTAGACCTAAGAAAAGAAGGATGGACTGGGTGAAAGATAATATGGGCAGAAAGGAAGTGAATACAGAGATGACGGCTGATAGAGAAGGATGGAAGAGAAATACATATTGCGCCGACCACATAAAATATGGGATAAGGGCAGGAGAATGATGATGACGCCGCGTCGATACGGACTTGCGGTGGTGCAAAAATAATGTTCACGACTAACATTCGTAACAGTTTTCCATTAGTGGTTCTATAGCTAAAAGAGAAGGCCCATCTGATGGTAAGTGGTCACCGTAGCCTATGGACGATTGCAACACGTGCAACCTGTGTCGTTTTGCAACAGTGATACCCTCACTCGCGCGTTGCCGACCCTAAAGCCAGGTGGAGGTACAGTCCCCAGCAGGACAGCTCTCACGGGAGAACCCATTTTCACTCTACCTCTCTTTAAGTTTAGAAAAACTCATTGGTACAGGCCGTTGATTGGTATTGAATCAGATGAGAGGCTGTTGCTTCAACCACGGCGAGAAAGAGAAGAAGAATCTCGGCTATGATAAGATGGAGAACGACAGCAGTAGTAATTGCCACGCATACAAACCATTAGACCGCTAGTATACCCATCACATGATAACAAATTAACGTTAAAATTCCAACCGTAACAAGAGTACGCTGAGTTCGCACACTCCATTACACACCGAACTTCACCAGCGCTACAACAGAACATAATCTACCCTACTTACAGTCAAGAGTGACGTCAATAAGTTCCGCGGAGAGATAATTGCCGAAACCCTTTCCCTCGTATGCAAACAAACCGACAGCGAACAACTGTTTGCTGGTGAAATATAAATATATGGCGGTCGCGCCTCCCCGCGGACAGATACAATGGCGGAATTATGATTTACACACGCTAGTTGTAAATTGTTGTAAGCCCGTTAGTCCAGCTCTGTTTTGTATTAGAACTTTCTAGGTATATTTCATTAAATAATATTCGTATACTCTGCCGGTCAATAAATAAGTGATTATGTAGTGGTGTGGGCTTGGTATCATCATCATTTATTTAGGAGCTAGACTGTTGTCGGTGGAGCAATCGCCAAGCCGATCTATCGTTGGCCATCTCTTTGACCTCCTGGTACGACATAACGTTAGCCTTCGTCTTTATCTGTTGCAGGTAACTTATCTTTGACCTTCCTCTGCCACGCTTTCCTTCGATCTTTCCCTCTATGATATTTCGTATTAATGCGTCATGTCGTAGCAAATGGCCAATCACGTTGCCCATCCTATTTACAATCGAAGGTACTTATCATTATTTTTTATTCATTGGGATTGGTATACAGTAACTAAAAACTTGTTAGTTCTGTGACTTCGCCCGCCCTGGAGAGAGTATAGAGCGCCATTTCAATTTTTAGCTCCTATTGAGATATGAACCCAGATGTTTGATAACGGACGGAAACAATAAGGCTCATTAAACTATAAATGACAATAGACATTAAGTAGATAACCGCCGTTAAAAAACATCCAAACCAGGCGTCCAACCAGGGTACAGTAACGTTAGATAAAGCCCTAACGATTATTGAGGCCACCATACACGGTAGGTTATTAAAATTATACGACCACCGTATCTCTAGTCGCGGACATATTATTTAGCCAGGGTTGTACAGTTCTGTTAAACAATTCAGATAAGCTGTTCGAAAAGTTGAGAGGTTGTGAAAAGTTGGGTCTATATTTGATAATGCTAATGAAGACTTAATGTAAATGATAAGGAAAGTTTGATATAATATAGCATTAGCTACACTATTAAATATTAAATCTACACTAATAAATATTAGGTACTTATGTATTTGATTACTTTATTATACGACTTTACATAATGCCGAAAGCGGCGTGATGATAAGAGCAGAGAGCGCCATTTGATTGCACTTTTGTCTTACACACCTGTTTTATTTTGATTCATCTATTATATTTTACTAATTTTCAAAACTGAATTGATAAAGGTCTCAATTATCGGAACCAAGGGAAGAAGAAGAATGTGGAAGAAGCAAAAGAGATGTGCGAGTTAAGAGTGAATTTTTACTCTATACTCTCGGCTTACCCTGAAGCGACTTATAATATACTAGCTTTTGCCCGCGGCTTCGCACGCGTGGTAAATAAATCAAATTATACCTATATCTTAAATTCTAAATGATAGATTTGCCCACTGCTACCTATTTTATGGATTTATCTTCAAAAATACAAAACTTTCATCCCCAATTTTACCACCAAATGGGTGGAATTTCTAAAAATCCTGAAATATGTATTTATTTATTTTTAACTGAAAGGTCAAATACCAATTTTCATGCGTTTATCTTCAAAAGTGACGGATTTTCATACAAAACTTTCATCCCCTATTTTACCCCCTTAGGGATGGAATTTCCAAAAATGCTTTCTTAGCGGATGCCTACGTCATAACACCTACCTGCATGCCAAATTTCAACCCGATCCGTCCAGTGGTTTGGGCTGTGCGTTGATAGATCACTATGTCAGTCAGTCAGTCAGTCACCTTTGAGTTTTATATATTTAGATCAGATATATCTCCACGCCTTCCCACAAGAGTGTCAGAGGCGGAAGGTGGAGGTGTTACAACACCCATTTTCCACCGAAGATAATTTGGTGCCAACGTTACAGGTCGCCGTTTATAAGGACCACGTACGTCGTTGAATATCTTCTCTGACTTATGAAGGTTAGTGACTTACTCGTATAAAGCTCGTGGTGTGGCTAATCCTTGCACGTAACTTAAGTTAGAAAAACTCATTGATACTGACCAGTAGGATTGGAACTTGCGTCGGTAGAATAGCAGACAACGCTTCATACCACACGGCCACCAAGGCTCTCTTTTGGAAGGACTTGGTATGATGTATATTATCATTACTCCATAGTTAAGGTAATAATAGCATCTATTTACATGTAAAGTAAAACATCATAGCTACACAAAATGTAAAGAAAGAAAGCGTACACTTAACGTAAATAAAATTGTACCAGAATTGATTTCTCCGTACGAATATCCTAAACTCGCCCTCTAAAAGCAATCTTTTATCAGTACATGGCAATCTATTATTTCACTTTTTTATTCCGCTTTGATCAAATCCAATATAGGGAACCAATATCGAGAGATATTTTTCCTATTTTTTTCTCTGTTTTAATGTTACATTTGGTTTTTGCTTGAGGTTACGTATGTTTCCTCAATATAAACATCACTTTGCGTTTTTATCTGTTACTAGTGGCCCGACCCGGCTTCGCACGGGTACACATTTATCAAATCTTTAGTCTACCCGTACGAAGCCGGAGCGGGCAGCTTGTATAATAGCCTATGTTACTCAGTGATAATGTAGCTTTCTAACGGTGAAAGAATTTTCGAAATCGGTTCAGTAGTTTCGGAGCCTATTCAATACAAACATACACACAAAAATACAAATCTTTCCTCTTTCTAATATTAGTCTAGAAGTATATATATAGATATCCATTGTAGAAATATAGGTACATACTGTGACTTAAACTCAACATCATCTTTAGTGTTTAGTATAGTCAAACTAGACTAAACAAATGACTACTTTCAAATCGTCAGAATCTACCACAGGATTCGCAAGATCGTTTTTCGCTGTGAAGAATCCGGAAAAAACAGGGATACTGTATCTTTTTTAGAGACTACGGCGAAGCCAAAGGAGGGGTTATGATTTTAGCAGTCTATTTATTTTTTGTTTGTATTGAATTAAATATGTTCCTTCGTACTACGCATTTCATCCGATTCCGATGAATAAGGTGTCAATCGATACGTAGGGCCCGATTTAAGTTACTTCAACAAAAGTGGCAGTCGATTTTGCCTTGTTCACTGCGATTGAAACCGAAATATTCCTCTTTTAAAACGTGGTTGTAAAAAAATACCGTAGTTTTTTATAGTTTTTAATAACAGACAAACAAACAAATTTCACTTAAGTTTAGCGTATGTATAAAAAAAACAACGGTCGAAAATTTTGTATCAATCCTACGCTATGAGACACTAAAATAAATAAAAAATAGGTAATTATCGAATGTTATATACTAACTTATGATAAAAGTAAAAAATCCGTAATTAGAAATTAATTACACACATTTCAAAACAAGGGTTCATTTGTTGTCGACATGTATGAGTTGGATACATTTGAATGGAAGTATTTAATTAAATTTCATTTATTGTGATATTGTTCACGAGTTAGACGAAGGAGTTTCAAGCACTCATCACAATTACTTAATTAAAATTGTAATCATAATTCAGTGAAACATGCTTCACTTATTCATTGATTTATGTACTTTTAATTTTATTTTTTTAATGGGATAATAGCTTCGGCCCGAGACTTATTCTTCGGCTTGGAATACCAGAGGAACCCAACATTTTCCAGGAATATTTTTTTTTCTATATGTTCACCCAGGCTATAAACTATACGTGTGCCAAATTTCATACAAATCCGTTGAGCCGTTTTTACGTGATGGAGCAACAAACATACATCCATCCTTACAAACTTTTACATTTATAATATAAGTAGGATTAGGATAGTAGGATTTATAATATTAATAGGATAATATACGAATACCTTTTACCGGCGACTTCGTCCGCTTTATTATAGCAAGCTTTTGCTCGCGTCTTCGTTCTCGTTAACGTATTTTCCCATTTCACGCCTTTAGGGATTAAATTTTAATCCTGAAACACGTATTTAATTATTTATTTTCAGAAGTACTTGTGGCAAGTTTCAAATAAAAAAAGTCTATCTAATCTTGTTTCTCCGTAAAAAGTTTGGTCCCTCTTTTCATCCCCTTAGGGTACTGTATTCTGGGAAATCCTTTCTTAGTGGAGCCTACGTCACAATAACTGTCTGCGTGTCCAATATTAGCGCAATCTGTTATGTATATTGATCTATGTGTTGATCGATCGGTAACGGTTGCCTTTTATATTTACAAATATGTAGGGATTTATTTACACATTGAACATAGGTAGGGCGATTTGGGATTTCCCGTGGGTTTTCCCATTTAAATTGGAGCCGCCCGACTGGGGACTGTACCTCCACCTTACTGAAGACCGCAGTGAAATAACACTACTTGATGTTTCTGCGGTAAGGAAGGTTGCCAGTGCTCCACGAGGATACGATGGGCTAATAGTAATGCTGCTAGCACAGTGAGTCCTCATCAACAACATGGTTGGCAACTCGTTAGTGATATCCCTGGTATCGCTAGCGGCTGTAGGCTACGGTGACTGCTTACCATCAGGTGGGCCGTATGCTTGTGTGCGACTTTCTTATGCCAAACAGGTAGTGTTATAAAAAAGATTAATTAAACTACAAGTACAACCCTACGCACGTGCATACAGGTATCTATGAAGGTTACATAAATGTTCGTGGGACATCCGGCTACTAACGGGTTACTGTGTAACTACCTGATAATTTGCTGGTAGCCTCGCCTCGTACACAGGATCTTATAGTAATTTAACATTATATACTGCCCTTTCGGCTGTTCAGTCACATGAACAGAGAGATTTGGTCGTTTCCCATCATAATTCACAAGGCAAATAAAAGTATTTGCAAAAATGTTTTATTTAATACATTTATTTAATGAACTAGTAACCGCAATTTCGTACGCGTAGAAATTATTTTGTTTACAATTTCATGGGTTTTTTTTTGCGCGGAACCCTATTAATTTACTCAATATAAAAGTAGCCTTACTTACGCCTAGTACAATTAGCTATCTGCCAGTGAAGGTCCCGCTCAAATTGGTCCAGCCGTTTCGGAGATTACCCGGAACAAACAGAGACAGTATTCGTCATGAGTATCGTGTTTTCTTTCATACACATTAAGTAAAAAACTGTTATTTTGACATAACAAATAGACACGTCAATTTTATCTACATCTATATCTGTACAACTAAACGGATCGTAATGAAAGTTGGCAATGAGATAGATTATAACCTGGGAAAGGACATAGGCTACGAGTATCTTTGTCTAGAACCACGCAGGCAAAGCCGAAAAGCTAGTATATGTATAGAAGTGACGTGAATTTTAGACAAACGTGGTTCGTTTCGCTCCGCGTCCTAGTTTATTTCAGGTCATCGGTACAGCAAAGGCTGTTAAAAACCGCTATTGATACTGGCAGGTCGTTCCCGCCCCGTTGGCCGGGATTATCGGCCCGATGCCAAGGGTTAGCCAATTCACCGTCTGTACACTTACTCTTTTTCGCTCGTAAACCGTTTGATACAATGGACTCTGTGAAGTAGCGTAAGGCTTGGCTTAAGGTATTGAAAGTATTGATTCATTTAGAAAATAAAGTGCCTTAGAAATTACTTAAAATATGATCTTGTAAATGAATAAACATTTCCAAAAGCGCATTACAAAGAAAAGCGAATTTACTATTTGATGTGTATTGGTTCTAGGCTGCCAGTACACATAATTATATGTCGTAAACACCGGCGCGTCCATAGACGCATTATGGCGCGATATTTGAAAATGTCATTCGTCTTTTGTTTTATTAATTAAGCGGATTGTAAACGAGCAACAGTACAAGAGATTATTTACAGGACTGATTGTTTTATTCGTTGCCTATTTAACGGATTTCTCACTATTAAATACTTATTAATTGCACTTGGTGCAATTGCCGTGTCTATGGATCGAACCTCGTCATTTAAACTGGTCGGTCCAACTGGTACTTGGCCAATTTTTTATGTTGCTGCTACATCAAAATGACGATATGTTTAAAATGTTCATACTGAATACGGGCGTAATTTAAGAGAAATCTCGTCGGCCTACCTCTCTTTGTACGCTCGTGGTGTGAATAATCGGTGTACTTTAGTTTTCGCGTTCAACTATCGTGGAAACAGCGCTTGCTGTAACATTGAGTTTGGCAAACAAACGCAAATACACTGTCAAGTTCCTGAGCCCAACCAATCGTAATGAGGGGCACGAAGTTAAACAGAACCATATTTCAAATGTTCGATATACTGCGGTTCCGGCCCGCCATATATTTTCCATTAGATGCCACTACGGTTGGTTAGCTCTGTATTACAAAAGTCTATATTGTACTATGAAGTCGTCGCGAGGATAATCACCTATATACATTTTTTTCGCTAATTAATATTTTAGTGTTTGTTATTGTCAGGAGAAGGATCTTATGTGGTAATTAAGACCTTTATAACTGCCTTTTTAGGGCCTAAACTGAACAAATGATTTGAATCGATTTACACAATAGTGTTGCTATTTAAGCGACTGTCGCTTGTAGTGACGACTTAAAAGTCTTACCGACGAAAAAGTTGTCAGATTTACACGTCATATGCGACAACTCTACGATTCAATTGTTTTTTATAACTACGCGGGTTAAGTTGCTGTGAAAAAAGGTAAGTCTCATTAGACGTAAGTTCGCGTGCAGGAGGCGGCATCTGCTCGTTTATTACAATAATCTAATAATTTGCTAACGCCTCTAATTGTGCCGTGTTTGCGGGCTCATTTATAAGGGGTTGTGTATTCCTGTAATATAATAATTAGTCACAACACAAATGTTACGTTGAGGTCTCTAAAACTGAGTTTGGAATGTTAATGCGTACGTAAATTGAATCACTTTGTAGACTTACACAATTTCTTAACCTTTCTTTAAAAGCATTTAATATTTCGTCGTTGTCGAAATAAATGGTTTGTAATTTGCCGCTGAGAGGCAAGTAGCATAGTTTGGTACTACCTATGGATGTGGGTGCAAGCAAACCAATGGTTTAGCTAGGGAATATTTATCTTAATACTTGTCAATTGTCTTGTTCGTCTGTCTCAACTGAAATATTTACCCTATTATGATGTTAATTGAAACTATTTTTATATAGTTTTAAAAGTACTTAATTTTATGTGACAGCACTGAGTTTAATTTGACCCTTCTAAGCCTAAACTAAGTGTAATTCAAATTAATGTGTGACCACAGATTTGACACCTTTATCTTATTAGTTATCTAATCTTAAAAAGTTGTTCGTTCCTTCTTCTATGTTTCCTTTATACCGTTTAAACAATCACGCTAAAATTTTGAAGAGTTTGGTGAGTGTGAAAGTGAAAACTTCTCTCAACAGCAAAAAAAAATAAGTTTATCTATGTGGCTTGCGCCAATAGCGGTCAATCATTAGTGCTTAGTAAAGAGGCATATTAATGTGCCCAAGAAAGTAATTTCACAAGAAAGAAGGTATTAAAATGTCCTCACTAATGCGGTACTCAAATGATTGTCAACTCCTAAATTAATCAAATGGACGCCAAATAAGGCGGCCATTATTCCCATAGCAATTTCCATCAAACGAGCTATTATCAAATTGTGCTATCAACGGATTTTTATTTCTCATATCTTCAGGGAACTCTTGTATTTTACAAGAAAAACATTGTTACATACAAAATCTCTTTGATGTCGAATATTATTCGTAATCTTTAGTGTACTTGCTCGCTTTTATGTCGGCGGAACATTTTTGTTCAGTAAATTGGGCACTTTGCGATTATCTGCGTAATGGTTACGGTAATATAAATTGTAAACAGATAAATAAGTAAAGCGACTGTGATTTCAACTTAAATGTAATGAGCGAGTTGCTTAACAAACTTGCCTATGTTTCTTATACTTATATTACAAGCTGACCCGGCAAAAGCTGTTTTGTCATATAAATTATTTCTATTTTATTACATTGCAAAAATAGTTTTGGGGTGGACCACCCTTAACACTTAGGGGTATGAAAATAGTTTACGTCCTATTGTCAGACCTACCGAATATAAAAAAAAAAAACATAAAAATCCGTCAAGTCGTTTCGGAGGAGTTTTGTTATACACATTGTGACACGAGAATTTTATATATTCGATTTTGTCGCGAGCATCAGTACAGTATGGACAGCTCTGGATTTACCCCTTTAGGTTAAAATTTTTCTTGTTTGACTCATCTATCTGTATATATAAAAGAAGAAACTGACTGACTGACTGACATATCACCGCACAGCCTAAACGGCTGGGGTTAGAGACTTGAAATTCTGACAGTAGGTACCTTTTATGACATAGGCATCCACTAACGAAGGGATTTTGGAAATTCTACTCCTAAGAAGGTAAAATAGGGGATGACAGGTTGTATGAAAATCTGTCATTTTTGAAGTTAAACGCACGAAAATTGGTATTCGGCGTTTTAATTAAAAATAAATATTTAGTGCTAGCAGCATTACTATTAGCTCAGAGTATCCTCGTGGAGCACTGGCAACCTTACTTACCGCAGAAACACAACACTACATCAAGTAGTGTTATTTCACTGCGGTCTTCTGTAAGGTGGAGGTACAGTCCCCAGTCGCCGACTCCAATTAAAATGGGAATACCCACGGGGAATCTCCAATCGCCCTACCTCTCTTTTTTATACTGGCAATATAATACTGATGTGATGATTGGCCCCCAATTATCTCAATGTATGTATACATGGTATCATCACTATTCACTAGTGTTAGTTACTAGTTACAAACACAGGGTTTCCCTAAGGAACTTCAACTGGCCATAACTTGGTATAGGTTGGTCGTTGACCTCTGATAGTTGTGGATGTATGTTTAATATGACTTATATTATCCACAGTTTTACGGGACACTCTTTATATCAGAGTAATGTAATTAAGCACGTCATTATACTCACAGTCACTCACTGTACTAGCAGGCTCGTTACCTTATCTCACATTAGGCTCCACCTGAGTACAATGCATAATTGTTTGGCTAAACTGCAAAACGTGTTAATTTCCCAACGAGATAACATTCAGCTCTCGCCTCGCGATATGGCAGACAAAGTGGTACCCTGACGACATAACGCGGACGGCTTTTGTCAGACCTCGAGATATTTCTCGAGTAATGTTGCGCCGCCGCATTAACGACCTTTTTACATGAACTTTAACCTGTTTTTAGTGCTATTTAAAAGTCAGTTAGCACTTACTGGCCTGTGTGTGGCGTATGTGGTCCATGATTGCGTTTTTAGGAACTTTGTTTTGTTTTTTATTTTGATGGAATGGATGTGATGAAGTAAAATTTCACGTAGTTTTTTTTATAACTAGCAGTGGCTTTGTGGGAATATTGCTGTTTCAATTATAATTGATGAACTAGGTACTTACATAATAACAATTATATTGAAGTCAAATAATTTAATTAAGTGATATCTTGTATCATTTAAAGTTTTAGACAATAGTCCATGTAATTGATAGAGCAATAATTCTACGTCGTATGTATTAATAATACATTTATTTAAATCAGTCTTACTATTTATACCTGCTTCAGTTAAAAGATTACATATTTGATATGATAAAAAAAATCGATATAAATGTAATTCTCGTATGGTATAGTGGCTAGGATACCTGGCTTTCACCCAGGAGGCTCGGGTTCGATTCCCGGTACGGGAAGGTACGATTAGGTCTTACGCTTATTTTGGTACTGCAGGTAATAATATAAAATAAATAGTATCTTATCTACTCTGAAATTATAGAATATTGGGTGTAATTTTCGTTACGGATTTTTGTAGCTTGCTGTAACTTTAGTTATTTTTATCACGTTATTCTAAGGGTCACTTTTTTCCTTTGGCTTTAAAAATCTAGTTTTACGTTAGTAAAATGCCAACAAAAACTTGTAAAAAAAACAAGTCTCGCTCAGTTCTTCTACCGTAAAAAGTTGTGCGATATACCAAGTGTAGCACGGCGGGGTTGCAATAATACGCGGTGGATGGACGCTAAACAGTTTATTAAGCACATAAGGAAACACATTGGTAACAAAGTACAACAATTGGAATCGGAGAGTCACAGCATAGCGCGAGAGGTGTCGCGAGTCCTGCCACAAGGCTGTGCGTAGCGGCCTCGCTCGCCGTTGCTAACCGACTATTTTTAAAGGCGATGGGACGCGACTCGCACGGCTTCCCTGCCCCGCGCGGGGGTCTCTAGTGTTGTGCACACGCTACATACTCCCCCTCGAGTAGATGAGAGCGTCCTCGCTCATCAACTCGCAAACAAGAACAAACGTTACAGACAGCACACACAGGGCAAACATGTTTACGAGGACGACCTCTAGTGCGCTTTTGTACTACGGGACGAGGAGGCGAGACGTCACGACTATGAAACCGAGTAAGCTCTGAAACATGGAACTTTCCCAAGATCTCTTCAGGGTTCTCTATATTACCTATGACGTATGCAGTAGGACTAACTCTTTTAACTATTACATAAGGACCGTCTCTTTTAGGAACAAACTTGGCAGACACATTTTTGGCTGCATTGCTTAAAACATGTGATTTCAAAAGTATCTGATCGCCTACATTGAACACTTCGGAAGGACTTCTAGATTTATCAGCACAACTTTTGCGACGATCCTGCTGTGATTCAGCACGTTCTTTCACTGCAATTAGGGAATTAACAAACTTTTTGAGATACGGCGTACTTTGCGGGACAAAATTATCTTTGTTTAACACCGCCCTAATATCATTTTGAACATCTACTGGACAACGAAGCTCCCTAGCTAACATTAGGTATGCCGGAGTAACGCCTGTAGTTTGACACACTGCAGAATTCATGACAAACCGAACAATAGGAAGTTGTTGAGGCCACGAGGAGTGGTTTGTATCTACTAGGCGAGACAACTGAACTTTCATATCCCTATTTTTTCGTTCTGCTGGATTCGCCGATGGATGGTAGAGAGGTATTAAATCTTGCGTGACACCTAAGACAAACATGCACTGCTGCATTACAGCCGATATAAACTGAACACCGTTGTCTGACACTACGCGACGAGGAAGACCATACCGAAGAAAATACTCTTCTATCAACGTTCGAGCACATGCCTCTGAAGTAGCTTCTTTCAGAGGATAAAGCTCCACCCAACGAGTCGCGGTGTCCTCCACCAGTAGAATCCAACGTTCACCACGCTCTCCAACCGGCAGTGGACCAAACAGGTCGATTGCCAACACTTCACCTCTTTGACTAAGAACGGGAGTTTGAAGGAGACCTGAAGGCTTTGTATTTGAAGACTTATAACGTTGACAACTCGTGCACGTCTTGATGTACGCAGCTACTGTTCTAAACATTCCCGGAAAATAAAAATGTTGAGAGATTTTATTGTAGGTTCTTTCAACACCATGATGACCAGCCATTACAGAATCATGACATTCTTTTATGATCTCTAGACGTAAGGACGCAGGAACGACCAGCTGTGGCTCTTCACTCTCAGCATCGGGATTATACCTATACAGAACACCTTGCTGCATAAAATAACCTCGCTCGGACCAGCGTTTCGCACCTACCGACTCTGAATCTGATATGTCTTCTAAATCACTAATAATCTTTTTTAATTCCAGGTCATCGAGCTGCGCCCGACGGATATCAGCTGGACTACGAGCGGGTAAGTCGATCACGACTGAACACAAACCGCATTTATCTTGGTCTTTTTCTTCACATGTTGGACGACTCAGTGTATCAGCAACAACATTTGCTTTGCCCGGAGTATACTGAAACGTAATGTTAAAACTCTGCAATTTCAACGCCCATCTGACTAATCTACCCGACGGCGATTTTAAGGTAAGTAGCCACTTCAACGGCTGATGGTCACTGGCAACTATAACATCATGACCTTCTATATAGCCTCTAAACCGTTCTACAGCCCACACAACTGCCAGAGCTTCCCGCTCTGTAGTACTGTAGTTTCTTTCTGCCGGAATTAGAAGACGGCTGGCATACTCGATGGGCCGCTCATTTTTATCTTCACCTTGCAAAAGTACGGCACCAAGAGCATAGTTACTAGCGTCGGTTCTTAAAATAAACGGCTTACTATAATCTGCCTGAACTAATATAGGTGCTGAAGACAAACGGGTTTTTAACTCATTAAACGCCTGATCCTGTTGTCTACCCCAGGACCACGGTTCATTTTTCTTCGTTAGACGCGTCAAAGGCTCGGCAACCGCAGAAAAATTTGGGATGAACTTCCGAAACCAAGAACAAGTTTGGATAAAGGTTCTAAGATGGCGTAACGACGAAGGTGGTTTCATATCTAAAACTGCACTAACCTTTTCGTCATCAGGAGAGATACCTTCCTGCGAGATGACATGGCCGAGGTACTTGATCTTATCGCGTGCAAACATACACTTATCCCTATTAGCTCGCAACTTGAATAAACGCAACCTCTCAAAAACAGCACGCAAATCGGCCACGTGTTTGTCAAAAGACCCTTCTGATAAAACTAAAATATCATCTTGGTAGGCCAGCAACGTAACGTCCTGTAAAGAAGCACCTGCACGCAACCGATCCACCAACCTCTGGAATGTCGACGGCGCATTCTTTAAGCCAAACGGCATACGCTTAAACCGATATATCCCAAACGGCGTCACGAACGCCGTTTTGTCTCTGTCTTGTTCTCGTACAGACACTTGCCAATAGCTGCTACGCATATCTACAGAAGACATATAACAACCCTTTTTTGTTGATTGAATGAGCTCGTCTATCAAAGGCATAGGATAGACATCGGTTTTAGTTATCGCATTGAGCTTTCTATAGTCTACACAAAAACGTACTTTTCCATTAGATTTGGGCACTAGCAAAGCGGGAGATCCCCAAGCAGACTCACATTCTTCTATGATATCATCAGCTAACATCTGCTCAACTTCAGCTCGCATGACCTCTTTTTTAGCTGGTGTTAACCTATAAGGCGGGACAGCAATAGGCTGATGATCACCGGTGTCGATAATATGCTCGGCAAATGGAGTAGGGTCTCCCCCTGGCTCAAAGATATCCATGTTCTCAACAATGACGTGAGCTAGAACGTCGCGTTGTTCCCTACTAAGCGAAGTCGCCTCATCATCCCGAAGTATATCTACAGCTGCACATGAAGCAGGAGATGACACTCTTTCAAACTGCATCTCAAACTTTTGCTGACTATTTTCGGCGAAGTGCCAACTGTTATTACCAAAATTAAGAACGAGATTAAATGCCATAAGAAAATCTATTCCTAAAAGACTTTCATTATTATCCGCACCCGGAAAAATTAAAAATGGAACACGTTTCGTCTTATGTCGGAGTGTCACCTCTACTTCTGTGGTAAGTACACGCATTTCCCTACTAACCCCATCTGCCAACCTAACAGTTTGCGTAGACGGCACTAAATGGTACCCTAACTTTTGCAGGAGAGCATGCAGCGTGTGACCGGCGATGCAGCTCCGAGCTGCCGTGTCGACTAACGCGATGCCATGATTTCCAGAAATAACAATATCCAAAATAGGGCGTCGAACAAGTGACTTACCAAAGTTACGACATTCTTTGTCAGATTGAGAACAAAACGCATTATTAAAATCACAAATCTCAATACAATTATTATCATGCCCGTTATTAACCAAACGCGACTTATCTAAATTATTTTCTGAACGAGTACAACTTCCCGAACTTCTAACAATATGGTTTACAAAAGATTTACTACTACGAAAATAACTTCTATTCGTATTATAATTTTTATCCAAACATTCACTATAATCGACAACAGAATTATTTTTAAACAAAACATTATATTTTTGAGAACGATCATTCAAATTACCATTACAATTATTTTTATTTTGTAAACTAGTGTTCAAACTATTTAAGTCGTTACAAAAATCGCCTGCGCTAAGCGCAGGGTTACCTCGTGGCGTTTGCGTGGCAGTCGGCGGGTCGATGCACTCTACTCGAGCGCAGGCGAGGCGCGCTCGACGGCGACGGCCTGGGCGAGCGCGAGCACGATGGCGCGGCTCGCGAGGCAACGACGTGTGTCGCGCGGGCTGCGGGGATATCCCAATCGACTGCGGCGGCGTGGCCGGTATGACCGGCACATGACCCGAGGACGAAACGGCGTAGAACGCACTTTTAACAGTCTGTGAATTACAATTAGCACACTTAGATTTAATCACGTTTGCGGCACCGCAACCATAACATTTTATATCACATATATCACCTTTACGTATTAATTTTGTACAGCTTTCCTTTGAATGACCAGAGCGTTTGCAATACACACAAAACTGTCGCTTATTGTCCAGGGTTTCGACGCGTGTACATGTAGACGATGGTGGCAACGGCGCACGCGGCGGGCGGCGCGCCGACGACACGTCAGTATCGCGCCACTTTTGTTGACGCGGCTCTGCCGGCGGCGGTTGAGAGGAATAACCATCTGACTTACAAGACTGTGTCGGCGGCTCTTTATCGCACTGCACCGGCAGCCTTCTGCTCTCTTGAAGCGCATCCTCTATGCCGCGGGCCTTACGCAGCAAATCATCAAAGCTACAGATGCTATCTCTATCCAGACGCTTTCTTATGCGCCTATTTAACAGACCGAATGTCATGTCCAACTGCACTTTATTAGATAGGTCATTAGTGGGCAACTTTGAGAAAAACGCCCGCACCTTAGCAACAAATATATCAGTGTTTTCTTCTCCTTGTTGAAGCGAAAAAATTTCCTTGTAAATTCGGTACGGCGGTCGGTGCTCTCCAAAAGCGCTGATCAAACTCGTAAGCGCATCAGTCCATGACAGGGTTGACGGTTTGACGCCTCGCCACCACTCGGCAGCGGAACCCGTGAGGAGCATGGACAATCCACGTAGGGCACTGTCATCACTAATGTTTAGGCACTCTTTATATGTGACAGCCGCATCAATAAAATTGTCGATTACCTCGTCAGATCGCCCGCTGAAACGCGCCGTACATTGCGCAAAATGGCCACTGCTCACGCCACCACTGACAAAACTCGGCGTTGTAAATTCGGCGGCGGAGGCTTGCGGCGTCGACGAGCGAACTTCCCGCAGTAATTGCTGACAGAAATCCTTTTGTGACTGTTGCATTGTGGTTAGCAAATGCGACAAAGACTCCTGGGACATCACGACGGTTGACGTGTTAGCATCCGCGACGCAGTCCTCGACGCCGCCATTACTGGCTGAGCTTCCTTGAGACGCATTTCTGCGCTTACGCGGCATTGTAGGCAACCGAGAAAACTTCCACACCACACCGTAGTTTGAGTTCGTAATCCCCGAAACACTTAATTGTATAGGCACTGACGGTTTTACACGGCACTAAATACCTATACACACGTTGGGACGCCAATGTAGCACGGCGGGGTTGCAATAATACGCGGTGGATGGACGCTAAACAGTTTATTAAGCACATAAGGAAACACATTGGTAACAAAGTACAACAATTGGAATCGGAGAGTCACAGCATAGCGCGAGAGGTGTCGCGAGTCCTGCCACAAGGCTGTGCGTAGCGGCCTCGCTCGCCGTTGCTAACCGACTATTTTTAAAGGCGATGGGACGCGACTCGCACGGCTTCCCTGCCCCGCGCGGGGGTCTCTAGTGTTGTGCACACGCTACACAAGTCAGTTGATTTAGTCCCTACTTATGGGACCTATAATTACGTAGTTAGCTAAGCTAACAATATCTTAATTATTTTTAAGCTATTGCATAGCTTTTATCGCGGGACTTGAGCGTGGGGACCGAATCCAGAAATTCCGTAACGAAAAAACCTAACACCCCCCACTCCGACCGGCACAGCGGTGATACTTTTTAGTTTTTCCATCTATCGATAAATACCAGAACTTTTAATGACTTTTTGAAATATCACGCTTGTCTCTTTAGTTCAGCAACCCGCCTTTAGGTGGCATTGGTTGTATTTACTACGGCTACGTAAGCTATCTAGCCGCAACTTCGTCCGCGTTTAGCTTAAAATCCTAGAGGACCGTAAAAAACCTATATGTTAATTCAGGTTATAAACTATACGTTATCCAAATTTCATACAAATCCGTTGAGCCGTTTTTACGTGATTGAGCAACAGACATACAAGCATATATACATCCATTCTTACAAACTTTCACATATATAATATTTTTAAAAACGAATATAGAAAATAATCGGTTTCTCATAATTTAGTAGATAGGCTTTAGATGATTTCTACAATTTAGCTTTTACACAGTCTCTGTTCGTATTAGACAATTTAAAAGCTCAAACAATAATCTTAATAATCCAGTCATATAAAGTTTAAAAAATAATATTAAATAATTCATATGACTGTGATTCTCTTAAAATATTGGTAATGATATGAAGTTTGACTTTTTTATACTTTCCTATTATCAACACACAACATATCTATTATTACAATGGAATATCAAAAGAACATCTTTCATTTTGGTCCAAATCTGCAAGTGCCGGCCAACGCAATATTATCGTATATTCTGTTAGAACTTGCCCATCTGAATTTATTACTATGGCACCAAAGTTGTTGGACCATAGTCCTTGATTTTACTTGAGTTCGCAAATCTGAATATTCATACATTTTTGTTGAAAACAGGAATTAAAAATAACCAAAATGTCCTGTAATGTACAGTTTAGGTGTCACAGTAAAAATGCTCAGCCGGACAAGCTCTAACAGAATACATACAAAAAAGTATTGGCACTTTCAAATTTGGACCAAATCTCTATGAAACATGCATGATGTCCTTCCATTACGATGTTTTTGTAAAATAAGTAAACATAATAATCGGCCTCCAGGTTTCAAACAAGAAACAGCCGAAATGCAGGACAGCCGACAGCTAGAGCTGTAATAATGATAAAAATATTTATCGATACTTTTTTTAGTATACCTGACTGCTACACTTGGGGTCGCGGTTTCAATTTCCGACAAACATGTTTTTCTAGCGTCCGGGTGTTGAGTATGAATTATAAATGTATTGTATCAGGTACTGGTTCCCATAGTACAAGCTTAGCTTAGTTCAGGGCCAGATGGCACTGTGATAATGTGATTATACGACACCCAGTGGGTACATGCTGAATTGGAACATTATATCCTTTTCTGTATTCCAGACAAGGGCGGGAAAATTTATTTTAAATTGTAGTAAAAGCGTGACTGCGGTAGGATGAAATAACTATCGACAATCCGCTACGCTCGCCGGGTCACCACTAAACAGTGTCGATAGCCAGACCTCCGTACAAAAACAAGCGAATAGTAAGTTATAGCTAGAGTTCTGATCTGTTGATGCCCGCAGCGAGGACTCTGTAAACACAGTGACTGACGAATGGATCGGCTCACGACCGAGATACAAATAAATTCTCATCGTACTTTTGAGAATGGTCTTAGTCATACCACCCGCATTGGTTACTATTTTACTTGGCCCAGGTAGCTAACCTAAAACAACACTGACCCAATTAATATTAAATTCAATTTCAATTTTATTTTAGACATAAAAGATTTAAAATATTAACATGGTCATTAAACGTCGTTATAATTGGTGGCCTTGTGGTTGAAGCAACGGCCTGTGATCTGATGGGCCCAGGTTCAAATCCCAGCCTGTACCAATGAGTTTTTCTAAGCGATTAATCACACCATGAGCTTTTAAAAAAAGAGAGGCGATTTGGGAATTCGCGTGGGTTTTCCCATTTAAATTGGAGCCGCCCGACTGGGGACTGTACCTCCACCTTACAGAAGACCGCAGTGAGATAGCACTACTTTGATGTAGTGTTGTGTTCCTGCGGTGAGTAAGGTTGCCAGTGCTCCACGAGGATACACTGGGTTAGTAGTAATGCTGCTAGCACAGTAAATCTTCATCAACAACATGGTTGGCAACCTGTTAGTGATACCCCTATTATTGCTAGCGGCAATAGGCTACAGAGACTGCTTACCATCAGGTAGGCCGTATGCTTGTGTGCCACCTTAATGGTATAAAAAAATTGGTGTGGCACTCGGAGACTGCCGCGGTAAAGCTATTGCATAGCATTTTTTATCAACTTATGCAATTATAATTATTTATTTATTTTATTAATGCAGTATTCAACAATATTAAACTGATACCAAACTACCCAAGTCACCAAACTAAGGTCTTTAGATAAGCAAGTCCCGAAAAGTCGTCGAAACTCCAATTGTAAGGCAGATTGCATCTACCGTATTGTAAATGGGGTTTTCTTTTATCACGAGTCTGGATTTGGATGTCTCAAGATGGGAGTGTTCCGTCCGAACAGAGGACCATTAGAGTGCCGGATATTGCCGCCTTAGAGGTACGTGACTTGACCACTGTGGAGCGTAGAATCTTAGGATGGTCAAATAATGTTGTAAACTTTCAAACTTTCGTTATTGGTTCTTTTTCTTCTTCTTCCTGACTATGGCAATCAATCCTCTTCAAGGACTCTGCCAGTTAGTCGACAGTAAGATAATTAACAATTTTCTCAATATTATGTTGAATTAAAATGCCTAGTGTGATGCATTGTAATGCTAATTGGAGACATTAGCAGATCATAACATGCATTATAGTAGTGTTATTTGACTGCGTTTTTCTGTAAGGTACAGTCCCCAGCCGGGCGGCTCATAATTTAATGGGACAACCCAAGGGAGATCCCAATTCGCTCTTTCTTAAAAAAAGCTAAACAAGAAGCGAGTCTTGCGTACAGTTATTATAGAGACCCAGCCGACTGGTCTCACCTCACCTCTATGACAGCCCAAGTTAATTATAGCGTCGCTCTATATGGCAGTGAACAGGGTATTATCGAGACAGGCTGTCGGACACACTGCTGGGTGTGCTCGCGGATCGCTTTTGTGCTCGTATACACAGTTAATTGACCTCTATGTAGATATTGTAGGGATGTTGGTGTATATACGAGTATCTAAGGCTATAGTTTTAATGAACATTTTTGGTCTACGTTTTTTTGTATTAGGAGGTCAAAGAGATGTACGATAGAACGGCTTGGGGATTGCTTCACCGACAAAAGCCTAAATCTTAAATTTATGATGATGAAAAAAGTGGTAAGTAAGCGTACAATTCGCTGATAGTAGCGGCCGTCGTAGTCTAAAGACACTTGCGGAGGGACATTTGGTGACGAAGCCGTACTTAGGCATACACTCTCATACATATCATCAAGCCAAGTCCCTCTCGGGGTAGGCAGAGAAGGCTTGACTTGAATACTTCTCTTGTTTCTTTTATATTCATCAATCTCTGCATACATGCCGGTTACAAGTACTCTTTACATTTCCACTAAAACGTTGCCAACCTTATTGTGAGAAGACTCACTGTGCTAACAGTACATGGATATCCCTAACGCCAGCAGTGTCCGGGTGTTTGGTAAGTATTATAAGTTTGTATTTACAAAAAAGTATATAAGAATTATATCAGCTACTGGGTCCCATAGTACAAGCTTTGCTTAGTTTCGGGTCAGATGGCGCTGTGTGATAATGTCCAAACATTATAATTATTATTATAGCATAGCGTGACCTCGATGAACTCTGGTGCCCGGACTCACCACAGAAACAGAACACTCAATTGTCATGTTTTTTGACTGCGATCTTCTGTAAGGCGAACTACTCAGTCGGACGACTTTTGTTTAACAAGCTTTTAGTAGCTCCACCAGTATCTTCCAATGTGATTTTCATCAACTTTTAGACGTCTGATCTTTTTGGAAATTATCACATGTGCCGATCAATGACGATACAATAATATCAGAATTGTATCCTAATATCCCGAGCAGGATCTTCAGGCGTCTTCTCTATTTCATTTTAGGCGTGTTTTTTTAAACTGCAATTATCCAATCGCTGCCTTTTTATTTTTGCAAACAAACCAGCAAACAACTAGACATGTGTATCTTATGAGTAGAAGTATAATTTCCATTATTATTTACCCTCCAACTGTGACACGGAGTCCTTAGAGACAACTTACGTATGGCATTGCCCGGAGCGGGCATTCTATGCGGGAACTAATCACGTTACCCGGCGCGCTACCAATTACCGGGTTACAGATTGGGTACTCACTGACGCGTGCATTGTGCTATTTGAAACGACATGCGATGTGGGACGGTAAACAAACCATCTTATCAGCTATCTCAATATTCACGTACTAGATTTTGCCCGCAATTTTTTCCGCGGGAAAAGGAGATTATAGTTTTAAAATCTAGCGAATTCCATATTTTTTGGGGTAAATATGGGGTATTATAGTATTAACATAAAACAGTTGGTACTGGTAACAAAAACATCTTTCCAATACTTATTCGAAAACGTAACTCTCAAAATATCAAAAATCTCTGAACTTTTAGATTTTTTAGTTCCACTTCGCCGGCGCCGCGCTGTTCATTTTCCCACACAGGAATAGTCCAAAGCGATACGCATACGTAGTCGAAAGTTATTCTTGCTAAGGCTACAGAACTTAACCTACCTACTTATAGATAAAAGATCTGACCCAATCCAGAATCATTCGGGAGCGTGCCAAGAATGCTGGCAGCATTGCCACGCTGGATAGCAATGCTGATTCTCAGAGCGAGATATGTATGCCTATAATATTTTTATGGTACTTATATTATAATTTTGAAGTCCTAGGATTACGAGTAGAGCTATTAATTATTTCATCAAACATCATTTTAGTGTATAGTCACTAAAACCTCCTGAGACGGTGTTATACATTACTCCAAACAATTGATGAGTGGGAACAGCTTTCCCTTGTTTATGGACCGGGAATTAGTCCGGGAATAAAACCGAGAGAGATGGGATGAGTTCCTTAATTGTTTGTTTTATTTAGGACAGTTAAGAAACGTCTGCTTTATATCTTTTGTGTTTACACTAAGGCGGAATGGTTATTGGTCCTAAACTTGGCTGTTTGACGGAAAAACTTGGGAATTGAGTGAAATAAAAATAATTCGTCTTTTGCTTGCGATAACAAAATTCCGTTCAAATTAATTGTGTTTCTTGATCTGATAGCTTTTACATATAACTTCGCCTGCGTGCTATTCTTGAATGAAATTAGTTATTATATATTTAATAGGGATCCGCCTCGGCTTCGCATGGGTACATATACCAGAGTATATTATAGGTTCGCCTTTACTTTTTTTATCGAGTTTGATCAGCGTGTCATGATTTCTTCCGACTTTTATAACAACTATCGTCTTATTTCGGCTAATTTACACAAATCCTTAATGCATTTAAACCTTTCTCAGTAATGACTCCGTTAATTAAGAAAACCCGTATGAGTTTACCGCCCTCAGACAGACGCGCCAAAGTGTTTTTCTATAATATTTCATGATCAAATGATCCTTTTGAAATGTAAGTAAAGTTAACTTGAAAATTCAAAGTAATTTGGAATTCAGATGAAAAATACAATCGAAGGAATATTGGTATCAATTCGTTCGTTATGAAACTATCAAGATATGTGGGGGGGTGAATTGCATTAGTTACGATCCACTTGAGGTTGCACCTCGTCACACGAATAGAGACTCTAGCGTTCAGTTATTTAAATTGATTTTAGCACGTTAAGCTAGTTAGAAATTATATATTTAGAAGTAAATTGAAGAGCATCTCGGTCATTCCTAATTTTAAGCGTTTTTCCCAAACGTGTAGGCAGAGGTGTGATATCGATCAGCTGTCAGACCTTAAGGTCCCAACGAGACTGCTGGTTAGCTCATCTCCGTTTATTGGACACATTCTGATGCTAGAAATAATCAAATGGATTAACGAACAACATTGTTAACATAGAAATTAAATAAGAAAATTTGTCTATCGCAGATTACGACCTTCTAGCGTAGTCTCAATTGTAGCGCTTTATTGCTAAGTTACTTTGTAAAAAATCACTTTGTTGTTGTGCTACAGAGGCTAGGTAAAAAAGTTTATTTTTTTATATAAACCAGGAACGAAATCTAATCTACATATTAAACATAGGATTTGGGAATACACTGAGCATAAATCATGCGTATATTTTGTAAATGTCAATACAGAGCCTAATAAATCATGGGTGTTAGCTCCTGTGGACGCTTGCTGAAAGAAACTATTATAATATTTTTGCATAATATAATAACAAGGGCTTGCTTTGCAAATATTCAATAAAAATCCATATATATTATATAGAAATGAATCCCTATTTCCTTTAGTCACGACATCACGCTTGATTTCGCTAATTCTTTTTTTGTGTTTGTTAATGACAGGAAAAAAATTGGAAAATACCTACGAAACTTTTTGAATTTCTGGATAAAGTAAACCTTCATTTGCGGTCAAAAAGACGCCACCCTTAGAATATGAAAGCAACGGGACAGCAAAAATTGCTTGGTAATACCTCAGAGTAGATAATATACTACCTACGTACAAGTACTGCAATGTAGTTTTGCTGCTGCGCCACGCCACGCCACGTTATGGAAGCGTAAATACATTTATAATCGATATTAAATTGAATTCAATAAATGTATACCAATCATATTTAAAAATATTCCACCATCACAGCCAGAAACTTTAAGTAAGTGGATAGTAAGATATATGTCCACATTTTCGAGATGGATACTCGATTCTACGATGATAGCATACGTAAAATGCTATCATAATAAAAGTATCCACAGTTTACCGATGTAGTATGTATAACATTACATTATGTTGATTTTATCGGATTTGTCTCGATTGTCTGCCATTGTTTGTGTGAATATGGTGTCTATTATATTATTGCAATTAATTTATTTTTATTTGTGAGTAAATACTGATTGTCTTGGTTTCATATCAAATTCCGCATATCGTGAATGCAATCATATAACGATTCATTGATGGGGTGTAACTGTAAAGATGAAAAAGAGAACGCTACTATAGATTATAGAATGAATGACTAATGAAAGACTGACACAAAACATATAGCCAATGTTACTCAGTGATAATGTAGCTTTCAACGGCAAAAGTTTACATACGAAAATGAGGTGATGTGTTGACCTTGTGGTATGAAGCGTTGCCTGATATTCAAGGGACGCAAGTTCCAATCCCACCGGTCTTTACCATTGAGTTTTTTCATCTAAAGTTCAGTGCTTAGTCACTTTTTTGATTTGATTTTGAATTGACCACGAGCTTTACTTGTACGGTCAAAGAAAACGTCGTGAGGCAACCTGCATCCGTCAGAGAAGGAATTAAAGGATGTATGTAGTGCCTAAGAGACGGCGTGTCGGACTCACCATATGTCACGTTGGCTCAAATTATATTCTGTGTAAAGTAGGTGTTGTAACACATCTGCCGATCGCTTCGGGGACCCTTGTGGTCAGTGAAGATGTTTTATTAATATTATTATCAAATCTGAGACACATTCAAAGCCTTATAATTTATTGTAAGTATTTTGAGTAAACATTTCTGTTAATTAATTACGTGGTGGTTAAGCTCATTTATGAAAATCATGCTAAAGAGCGCGCGAAAGTATTCCGAACATTATCATGATGAGACCTCTCGGTTCATTAATTAAATACTTGGGGTCGATCTGACCCGTACCCGTCGTCAGTCTGTAATGAGATTCATTTTCGGTGCAATTCTCAACCCTTTCCGCGTGTACCGTCATGAATGATGGATCGAAATGTGTTTATTATCGACTAGCTTCTGCCCGCTAATTTGTCCGCGTTGAGCTTAAAATCCCAGAGAAAAAAATCCCGGGATAAAAAGTCCTATATGTTAATTCAGGTTATAAGTTATACGTGTACCAAATGTCATACAAATCCGTTGAGCCGTTGTTACGGTAAAAATATTATATATGAATACGGTATTTAATCTTTCCAACTCATAATAAATTTCCAGATGTCTGATAATTTAGAAAATTTGCATACAATGATAACACAATAATTTCATAACTTTATCCGTATATTCTGATCGGGATCACCAGGATAAACACCTCTAACTGAAGCGTGATAGTTTTTTAAAATAGTAATCCATACTAAAGTAATATTATAAATGCGAAAGTAACTAGGTCTGGGTCGGCAAAGCGCGAGTGATTCCCTTGGTGTTGCGAGTGTCCATAGGCGGGCCGTATGCTTGTTTGCCACCTTATTAGTATAAACGCAAAAATTTTTGTTTGCTGCCTGTTCAGGACTAAATGGCTGAACGGATCGTAATAAAATTTGACAAGGAGATAGATTATATCCTGGGGAAGGACACAGGCGCAGACAAAGTCACGGGTAACAGCTAGTTTAATATAAGTATAGTTGAGGTAATACTTTTAATGCCGCCTTGAATATGTTATTTATAATGTGTATTACGAGAGAACATGCATACGGCCCGCCTGATGGTAAGCGGTCACCGTAGCCTATGGACGCTTGCAACACCAGGGGTATCACTCGCGCGTTGCCGACCCTTCAAAAATCTCTTATTATATAATAGCAAGGACAATGGCAGCTTCCGTCAGTGAGGCAAGTTGTGTAGGTAAGTGAGCCCATTTAGCCAAGTCCCAAGCTACCTACACCGTGTGGAGGGCCGTAAAACCTCAGAACGATAGGGTTGGCACATACGACGTTTTTTAAAATTCAGGACATAATTTTACCAGTGACATATTACAGGTACTTACTTACTGACTTATGTTCCTGTGTCCCCTAGATGGGGCAGAGGGCTTCCACAGTGCTCCGCCATCCCGCTCGGTCTTGAGCTTCGCGCTTCAGATCGCCCCAAGTCTTTCCTATGTTCTTCGCCTCTGCGATCATCGTCCGACGCCAGGTCTGCTTAGGGCGGCCACGTTTACGTTTTCCTTAAGATTCCAGTCAAGGGCTTGCCTGTATGGCCGATCCATTTCCACTTGCGGCGTTTGATCTGCTGGTCGATCGGGGTCTCACCGCAGCGATCCTACAGATCTACGTTGGAGATTTTCCCTGGCCAGTAGACTTCGAGAATACGGCGGGAGATGTCTTTGGAAACCTTCCAATGTAAACTTTCCTTCAACGTAAAAACCGTATTGCTTTATTACAGGTAAGCTAGCTATTATATGCCTACACTGAAAGGGACCTGACGTTTGGCGTGTTGATATGTATGTATATCTATGTACATATTTACAAATATCAAATTCTGACGCAGCAATGTGCTCTGTCGTCATGACGCCTAGAACTGAGGGTTCTAAAATGCTAACTCGAACGAATTACACTACCTTTCGACTTTTTAAAAGGACAGAATGGGGGGAGTGATGTAGCGACCTCACGGCTACATAAACCAACGTTAGAAATCGACTTACTAGCAGGACAACATTCAACGAATGACGTCACAATCCTGCCACGCGCTAGCGAAGTTTTCTACGCAATTCAACATATATACAAGTTTCCGACTAGAACAGTCGGAGCCGCGGTTCCCCAGGCACAACACCCGCCTGGCTGGAAGATCTTCCCTTTGCGGGGGCTGAGCATGATCGCGTCGCTCGCCCCTCACTGGTGACCCCGTTGCGTCAGTATTGGCGTGAACATCAGCAACCTTCGCCACCCCCATCAAAGTCTTCAGCAGCAGCCACACAGCAAGCCAGCATCGAGTATCAACAGGTCCAACTCAGCCGACTCACCGCGCTACTGGTCCTGGCACTCAACTCTCCACCGACTACATACGTCCGCCTCACACAGCCCACTTCTGGAGTCCATTCGGCATTGCTCACCGTCTTATCTCCACGTCGTGCGCTTGCATTAAGATACTGGACTCAGTCGGCATCTAACGCTCAGTCTCGACTCACCGCAGACTTCGAAGCACACTGGCACTTGCAAGCATTCAAGCACTGACTGTAATCAAGCTCTGGATCGACCTCCGGTCTCGGGGGGGAGTGATGTAGCGACCTCACGGCTACATAAACCAACGTTAGAAATCGACTAACTAGCAGGACAACATTCAACGAATGACGTCACAATCCTGCCACGCGCTAGCGAAGTTTTCTACGCAATTCAACATATATACAAGTTTCCGACTAGAACAGTCGGAGCCGCGGTTCCCCAGGCACAACACCCGCCTGGCTGGAAGATCTTCCCTTTGTGGTGGCTGAGCATGATCACCTCGCTCGCCCCACAAACCAAACGAAATCTCAGCACGGCAATAAATAACCACTTGTGTTTTTAGCACGCACGATATATTCCGCGTGCCAACCCTACCAGCCGGCCAACCAAGGCACTCACGGCCATCGTGTTTACGAGTCCTAATACTAGCCCTCCATTCGCTTTTATGAATGAATCCCCGCTAAACTTAGCTTTTCGACTTATCCCCTATAAAACAGTTGCCTTTTATATCCTAAGCGTCAAAACTCATACATCTAAACCTAGCATTACATAAGAAACAATCTTCCTTCATCTTCCTTCTAAATGACATTAAAATTTGGGCGTTAAAGTAATATTAGACATTAAAGTCAGCGGCCGTGAAATTATTAGGTAAAGTTCATTATTCGGTGATATTTCATTTAGTTTACGACTTTTGTGGGATAAAAGTGGTTTAGCCTACATTATTTTTATATAAAGCATGAAATTATCGTAATAAGTTGGTTCCTTAATTTAAAAACCCGTATTAAAAAGGTATTTTTATATAGGTGGCACACAAGCATACGGCCCACCTGATGGTTAGCAGTCACCGTAGCCTATAGCCGCTAGCACTATCTGGGATATCACTAACGCGCTGCCAACCCTATTGTGGATGAGGAGTCTTTGCTACCAGCAATACTACTAGCGCAGCGTATCCTTGTGGAGCACTGGCAACCGTACGTACGAGAGGTAGGGCGATTTGGGATTTCCCGTGGGTTATCCCATTTAAATTGGAGTCGCCCGACTGGGGACTGTACCTCCGCCTTACAGAAGACCGCAGTGAAATAACACTACTTGATGTAGTGTTGTGTTTCTGCGGTAAGTAAGGTTGCCAGTGCTCCACGAGGATACGCTGGCCTAGTAGTATTGCTGCTAGCACAGTGAGTCCTCATCAGCAAACATGGTTGGCACCCCGTAGTGATACCCCTGGTATTGCTAGCGGCTATAGGCTATGGTGACTGCTTACCATCAGGTGGGCCGTATGCTTGTGTGCCACCTTAATGGTATATAAAAAAAATATATACTTACCGCAGAAACACAATACTGGTGTCATTATGACACCGAAAATAAACACTTAAGGTCACTATAACACAATTTACCATTTCCAAAAGCTTTAGTGTTCGGCAGCCAGCATTCGATATTATAATTTTAAGACAGGCATGACCATTCCGAATATTTTCAAATTAAAAATTTTAGAAAGTATTGACAGTGTTTGGTGGTAATCACACAGAGCGGTTGAGATTTCGTCCAGTGTCTCGTACATTGTGTTATAGTGATCTTATGTGTATCTTCGGTGTACTTTTGTGCAGTAAAGTTTCATTTAGTGATTAGGAACATTGGAAATAATGCTGTAATATGGCTTTTGTGTGATTATCATTTTGGTCAATACATAATGATTACCTCTGACCTAAAGCTCTGTCTATTAGTAAAAACCGCATTAAAATCCGTCTGGTAGTTTAAAACCTCTAAGCGTACAGACGGCGGGAAGCGACTTTGTTTTGTACTATGTTCATAAACCATTGGATGACAACCTCTATTCCCGCCGAGTCACATTTGAGGGGAATAGCTTTAAATAACTAGACAAAATGGAGCTACATAACATTCAAGCGTCTAATTATGCTAGACAAATGTTGTCGTCTAATTCAGACGAAAATGTAAGCTCCAGCAATCAGTTAATTTGCATGTCCAAGTTGAAGAGATAAGGCGCGGCGGGAGCACTCATAAATAAATTAAAAGCAGGTACCAAGCAAGACGGTTATCTGTGTAATAGGGGTGCATGCATACCGTAGCGTAATGTTGTGATTAAGAAGCTAGCAGTAAGGTCTTTTTCTCAAGAGTGCAGTGATTAGTCACACCACGAGTTTTAGGTGAAGGAAAACATCGTGAGGAAACCTGCATACGTCTGAGAAGAAATTCAAGGACGCATGTAGTGCCTATGAGACTGCAACGGACTCAACATCTGTCAAGTTGACACCAAATTATTATCGGTGGAAAGTGGACGTTGACGCACCTCGTACGTACCTCCTTGTGGAAATCAAAAGATTTTTGTAAGTTTATCAATGTAGTCGCGTCCTAACCTCTCTGCATGGAGTAAGGCAGTAGTTATTTATATGGCTGCCGCGCACAAGGTAAATTAATTGAAATTTCGACTCTAAAGGAACTCAGCGATGGGAGGCCTTAAAACAACTTGGAGTAAGTTGGTTATGAGGTTCATTATGAATAGGATTTTTGACTGAGGGTCTTTAAGAGTCAGTTTTTTGTAAGCATAAAAGTACCGCTTTACTAAGGTCTCCCTTTGGAAGTGACCAGTTAATTTTACTCGCCAAAGTTGGACATTTCATTTGTTTTGGTTATTTTGACTTCCTATTTTCAACAAATATGTATGAAAATTCAGATTTTCGAACTCTAATAAAATCAACTACGATGGTCCTACAGGTTTGGTGCCACAGTATGTTCAGACGGGCAGGCTCTAGCATAATAGGTATACCAAAAAAACATGCGTTGGCCGGCACTTTCAGATTTGAACCAAAATGGATGATGTCCTTTTATACCTACACATTATTTCACACTAGCGAGTGCCTCTAGCTATTGAATAATTGAGGTCTGATCCCTCCGCGGATCAAAGTTATGGCGGGTTGAGGCTGCGTTTGCTCTCAGATAACATAATAATTTACTGTTTGAGTTGACATTATGATTATGTAAGTTTTTGCACGTTATGACGCAGTTTATTTATAATGCGATTAGCCGATATCTGGTCGAATGATGATCAGATAAATCAAATATCATTTTAAATTTCGGTCCTTACAAAGCACTTATTAAGGTCTACTTTACCACCGGCTCGGAAAGAAAAACCATATGATAAGAACCGACAAGAAACTTAGTGCTCTGTCTTTGTTCATGTAAGAATATAAAATAATTAACTTAATTTTTCTAGACACAAACACACGGACGCATTCACAGTTATCTATCTACACTATCTACATCTACATCTACACTTCTACACTAGTCTACATCTACACTTCTACACTAGTCTACATCTACATCTACACTTCTACACTAGTCTACATCTACATCTAAACTATCTACACGAATCTACACTATATATATAATATATAATATAATAATATTATAAAGAGGAAAGATTTGCATTTTTGGATTTTTGTATTGAATAGGCTCCGAAACTACAGGACCGATTTCAAAAGTTCTTTCATCGTTAGAAAGCTACAATATTACTGAGTAACATAGGCTATTTATTATACAAGCTGCCCGCTCCGGCTTCGCACGGATACACGACAAAATATTTGATAAATGTGTACCCGTGCGAAGCCGGGGCGGGCCGCTAGTATTCTATACAAAATAATAAAATTGTATTCTCTGTTTTTAATGTCAAATAACAGCCATTTATTAAAATATGCATAAAAAAGTATATACGTTACAAAACCGCAGTTTTTGTTTTTCTGTCATTGTTCCGGCTAATCTCCGGACAGATTTTTTAGGATAGTCTTATTTTAGAAAAAGGTAACCCAAAAAAAATGTACCTATGTCATTCTAAACAAAACCCGATTTCACGCGTACGAACACAGGTAGTAGACACACACATATAATTAGCAAGGATTAGTTTATTTACTAGCGTTGTTATTTCAGATTTTAATGATATTCGCGTGATTAAGACATATTCTTATAACAAGGCATTAAGGTTGAAAGTCCGTCTAAACTTATATAACTGCTAAATGTAGAGGCCGCTTAAATTTTGTTTGATGAGACGGATTTCCATACAAAGGTTCTCTTAAAAATACTTATTATGATAACTATATATCAAGTTTAATGTATGACGTACACCTCTACTAATCCGACCTTTCATCTTATGACAAGAGTGACATTGTACGAATGGTATAATGTAGGTTCAGTGACAGATTTAGATGATTATACACTTGTTAGAGCAAACAAAGCAGAGGTTGGCAACCTTTTCATAAATGTGTAAAGTGATAAATGGCAGCTATTTATATTATTTATTCACTAAGATTAAGCCATAAATATTTCGCGTGATGTCAGGTCTTAGCAATATGTTACTCGCTCAATCTTCAACATTTAAATGAATTATACTTTACGTGAAACGAATGTACGTACATATAAACATATTAATATCACAGTTGTTACTGTCACGTGATATGTGTGAAATTTCTTGTCTTTTTATTAATTAATTTCAAAAAAAGATACAAGTTATATTTATAAATTCACCATTCTGCTTGCATATTCTTGCTCTTGTACTCTGTTTCGCTCACTCAATGCGCCAGCGCACACGCTGCTCAGCCAATGAGATGCGTTTCATCACCGCGTTCGTAATTTGACGTAGTGTTGTGTTCCTGCGGTAAGTAAGGTTGCCGGTGCTCCACGAGGATACGCTGCGCTAGTAGTAATGCTGCTAGCACAGTAAATCTTCATCAACAACGGTGTTGGCAAATCGTTAGTGATTACCCTTAGTATTGCTAGCGGTTATAGGCTACTATGATTTTTTATTAAATTGAAATTATTATTTTTAATATTTACTTATCTCACTAGTTTATTATTTACGTGAAACTAGTCTAGCATTAACTCCTAGGATTATGGTCATAACTTACACATAACCTAGACATAGTCATAATAATATACGACCGAAATATATTACACGAACATATAAAAATGTTTGCCATCCCTGCCCTGTTAGAACATAAACTAGAGCCAGGCTTTTACCGTAATGATCTCAGAGCTAAGGCGCATAAGGACTTGTTTTTGATGTACATATGTGAAGAAATGATTAAAGGGTAAGCAAACTAGACTGATGACCTGATAAAGGTGGAAAGATAAGTGTGGAAATCTATGGGGGAGGCCATTGTTCAGCAGTGGACGTCTATAGGCTGATGATGATGATGATGAAACTTACGTCATTGAACAGCCACATACATTTTGAATGCAACCAATAGCTTTCAATAATATTATTATACTAGCTACTACCCGCGACTTCGTCCGCTTTGAGCTTAGAATCCCAGAGGAACTTAACATTTTCCCAGGATAAAAAGTATCCTATATGTTAATCCAGGTCTTAAACTATCTGATTTTTGAATTCATCCAAATTCGTTTTGTAGTTTTTTGCATGAAAGAGTAACATACATCAATCCATACATCCATACTCACAAATTTTCGCAATTTGTATTTTAATTATATTAGTAAGACTCACGCCTCCTTACTAGAGCCAAAAGTACCGTGTGGCTTAAGTGTTACCTGCATTTCTAGCGACACAACTTAGAATCCCACCAGTGTGAACCAAAAAACTAAAAAAAAATCTGTTATTAGTCACATCCCGAGGGGAGGAGGCTTAAGGTGAAGGAAAACATCGTGAGGAAACCTGCATACGTCTGAGAAGAAATTCAAGGACGTATGTAGTGCCTAAGAGACGGCGATGGACTTATCAAGAGTCATGTGGGCACCAATTTTGATCCGGGAACTCGAAATGGGTGTTATACGGTAAAAAGTATTCAATAATAAATTTGTCTACCTTCCTTTCATTAATCCGATCTGTATTTTTCAACACGACGAGGTCTTCAATCGAGAGCCTATCGAGCTAGTTGAACAGTCCGGTGACAAATGCTGCCTCGTTCCGTGTCGCGAGCGCTACAGCCTTCATTTATTATACACATCCATATCCCGAACAAATCTATCATTTCCAACAAGGACCATTTATATTGACGTCCCCTTGGTAAAGTATTTTCAATGTCATCGAGAAATGATAGGTCTCTGGCAGTGCGTTGTGAAGTTTTCACAACAATTTGTTACAATAAAATTATATAATTCAGTTCATTTATGTTTTTGAAGTCGGTGTTTTAAGCTTTCATTATATAAACTGATTGCAATGACACACATGAATATACTAGCTATTGCCTGCGGCTTCGCGCGCCTGGTTAAGTGAAGTCAATACCCTTTCTTAGTGGTATGCCTACGTCATAAAAGGTACCTATTGTCAAAATTTAAGTTTCTAACCCCAGCCGCTTAGGCTGTGCGTATTAGTCAGTGAGTTTCTACTTTTATATATGCAGATAGGTTCTCTCATCTCTCGATTATAATCAAAAATAGTCGTTGTATCCTTTACAGATAGCACTATTATTTCACCTTGAGTATTTATCCTTCTATCTGGGAAAAGTGGTAAGCGCTGCTTGCTACGGTACATCGTAATCAGTGCTACGCCAGAGCTACGCGGTTGCATGCTACGCAGTGCGTTCAACGCTTTCGATAATACTACTTGTCTTATACATTAGTGCTACGCTTTACCACGCATTGATAGAAATTAACGCTACGCCTGCTACGTGGTTTTAGTAATACGCGATAATACTCTATCTTAAGTGCTTGATTATATTAATATACAATAACAGCCGTATATCACAACAACATAAATGCTATATTCATCAAATTGGGTCGTCGGTACAATATGGGTATCAACATTTATAAGTCAATATTTATATACGGTAAAAAAACATGTTTCTTTAATTTATTCATGGCATAGGATATTCTGAATGTAGGTGTGTTTGCCCTCACCGTCTTGATTCTGACAGCCTGACATACAACTCTCACGACATTAGTGGATACGTTTTTGGATATATCGCGACGCGAACATTTTTCAAGCACCGGATTCCACTAGATATTTTAAAATCATTTTTAATACTACCAAGGTGGCACACAAGCATATGTCTCATTTGATGGAAAGCAGTCATCGTAACCTTAACCGCTAGCAAAATCAGGGGTATCAATAACGAATTGTCAACCCTGCTGTTGATGAGGATTCACTGTCCTAGCAGCATTACTACTAGCCCAGTTTATCCTCGTGGAGCACTGGTAACCTTACTTACTCGTACCGTAGAAACACAACACTACATTAAAGTAGTGTTATTTGACTGTGCTCCTCTGCAATTATTGTTACATAAGTAAATGAATAAGCTACACTACATAATATAATCCATAAGCTATGCGCTAATCTTTTAATGACAAGTGGCAAGCCAGTGGACGGTATCACCGCCCTTCAGGCATTTCATTTCACTGACAACGGAAAAAGACTAAAAAATAACTGTACCGGCTTAACTTGCTTTTTCATTTTGCATTAACCTCTACTCTACAGACCCTGCTACTGAATTGATAATGCTAATTACTGCACTGAGCTGTACAACTTTCACTATACTTCTACTTTATCGTCATCGAAAACGGTTTTTTTTAACAAACAATGTTATCAATTACTGTTATTAATGCCACTTATCAATTATTATTTTATTGTATTTATGGCTTCTGTCATTAGGTTGACAATTCTGCCAGTGTCAGCCAGTGTGCCTGTATAGGATGTGACGTAATATGACAGTTGGTGGGTTGACAGCGAATGAGCTTCCAAGGCAGCACAGCATAGCAATAACAACGCGTAGGTCTGTCAGTGCAACAGTCTTTTATAAATGCCTAATATGGCTAATAAGGACTATGACGGAAGTGTTTTACAGGAAGCCGCCAGATGTCAGATGTTAAATATCATGTGTGCGAATACTGTTAGGCTCGTTGGTGTTTTTATCGAAATAGAGTAAAGTATAATTCAGGGATGGTGTTATTTTTTTACTAGTGAAACATTTTTCAAAATCGGTAGCTCTACTTTGTTTGAATGTTTGCTATCTGCAAAAAAAATTACGTAATATTTACGTTCTCTGAACCGGCGGGTATATATGAAGAGATTGATGAATGTAGAAAAAGCCAAACAGATATGCAAGTCAGGAGTGAAACGGCGTTCTATACTCTCTGCCTACTCCATAAGGGACTTGGCCTAAAGATATGTATCGAATTATCGCACAGACGTATGTATAGTAAACTTGAAAAATGTATTCGTACCCCAATCAGCTGATAGCGTTACGTAGATCCCAATCACAAATTAGTCAAAGTGTTGTCAAACGTCCGCCGTTCGGCTCGATCCATTGGCTCGTGGTTTTGTTGGAGAGGCTTGCAAAATGTAATTAAATGTTTCTTCTTTGGCACTTCTCTCATTCGATTGAAATCTGTTGTAAGAGAAAAATAATTGAAATTTGCGTATACCTACTGTTATCATCTACTCTGACGCCGCTGTAAGTAATTTGAGTGATAGGACCTATTTTTGTTAGAGACGTTGAACGTATAGTTACGTTATAAATTGGCGTTAATTTGGTAATTACCAGCGACCATCAAATTCACATCTAAGCATACATAGGGACAGACAGACGGCGGTAAGCGACTTTGTTTTATGTATGTAGTGATATGGTAGACTAGCTGTGCCCAACTTCGTAATTTGCAATTAATTTTCTTCACAATTTAACAGTTTTTTGCGCGGAACCCTAAATTGTTTAAAAGAGAAGTCTAAGTTACACCTTGTAACTTCAGCTATCTGCCAGTAAATATCCCGCTAAAATTGGTTCAGCCATATCGGAGATTAACCGGAACAAATAGACAGACGAACAGACAGAGATAGCTAGGAAGAAGAATAAGACAGTTATTCTAACCAAAACATTAAAATATGCTAGTTTGCTGCATCTTATGGAGCGTTACGTAGGTGCGGTGAGAAACAATCTAGAACTCGTGTCATCTGCGAATCACGTTTTGATATAATTACCTCGGTCGGGAATACGATCCATGGTTCCCGGAACTGTTCCACTTTCCATGTCTTCAAGTTAGTTAGAATAGGTTGCGGCTGGAAAGTTTAATTATGACGCCATTCGTCAACAGAGATTGTCTTGTTACAAATATGTAATATGATAAAAGACAGAGTAGTAAGCATAAGTACTATGTTTCTTGTCGGTTCTTCGCAAATGGTACCACTAAAGTGGAAACAAAACATACGGCCCGCTGGAGGCAAGCGGTCCCCGTAGCTTATTGATGCTTGTAACACCGTGTACCAGAAATCTCTTCACACCATTTAGTGAACAAATGGAGGCTCCATTTGTTCACATCTTCTGTTTTTCGATGTATAGTTTTTTGGAATAATTTGATTATAACCCTATATATAGAAATGAATCCCTATTTCCCTTGGTCACGACATTACGCGTGAACGGCTGGATCGATATCGCTAATATTTTTTTATTTGTGTTTGTTATTGTTGGAAGGTTCTTATGGAAAAGAACTAAATCTTTTTAATTTCGCCATAAATTAAAGGTCTTTTTTGCAATGGTGTATTTGACATTCACAATATTTCACAGCTAAGACAGGACAACGTCGGTCGGGACAGCAAATACATTTATAAAATAAGTATCGGCCCGCCCCGGCTTCGCACGGGTAGACATTTATATCAAATATTTTGTCTACCCGTGCAAAGCCGGGGCGGGCAGCTAGCCTATGTTAATCAGTGATAGTGTAGCTTTCTAACGGTGAAAGAGTATTTGAAATCGGTGCAGTAGTTTCGGAGCCTATAGACATTTATCAAATATTTTGTCTACCCGAGCGAAGCCGGGGCGGGAAGCTAGTATAATATATAGCCTATGCTACTCAGTGATGATGTAGCTTTCTAACGGTAAAAGATTTTTTTAAATCGGTCCAGTAGTTTCGGAGCCTATTCAATACATACAAAAATACAAATCTTTCCTCTTTATAATATTAGTATAGATAAAAAAAAACTTTTTTTGTATTGCATGTTCAAATAAGTGCATAATCTAAACAGCAATCATTCTTAACTCGTAAATAAAAATATAGATAGATGTTTTTAGTTTTATTATTAAAGACAATTTCGCCTGGCCCATGGTGTAGTTACTTCGTAATCAGTGTTGGATCATATCCAGATCGGTATAGTATTGTCTGTGTGGCAGCCAGCCCATCTGATATCTTTACAATAAACTTTATTAATGTAACTTGCGGATAATACACACGAGATCGCTCTTACTTGGTTTTTATTTATTAGGTTTATGATAAGGTAAATACTGTTCTTATATTGCATATAAATTGTAAAAATTAAGAAGCAAAAGAGGTATGTAAGTCAAGTGAGAAATGACGCTCTATAAGTCTAAAATCTCTGCCTACCGCGACGGGAAGCAGTGATAATGTTGTCGATTATGTTGTAAAAAATCACTTAACTAAACTAATTGGACGATGGTTACAGACATTTTGGTCTTCTACCTAAATCGAAGGTTACCTACTGAAATATCTTAGGTTTTACCTAAGATCGTAGTTTTACAGTAACATATGACATCACACAATAGGAATCATTGTCGAAATTATCTGTAGGGCTAGCATGAATAATTTGCGACGTTTTCGTATCACCTTCGACTATTGTTGTATTGAAAAATGAACAGCGCTGCGGCGGTGAAAAGTGAAACTAAAAATTAGTATGACAATTTTGACATTTCGCGAGTTACGTTTTCGAATACGTTGTTGAAAAAGTTCGTGCTACCGGCACTGAATATCCATTAGCTGAAAACCGCATCTAAATACATCCAACTATCTAATTATTGGTTGTCGGGATCATCGCGGACAGACAGACGCAGTAGACGGCATATCTGTTGGTGTGTACTAGCGACCCGGCGCTGCTTCGCACGGGTGCAATTTGGCTCGGATATCCTCTTCTATAATATTGATATATCTGAATGAATTATACCTAAAACATTCCCAGGTATCACTCCGTATATTAGTGAAAACTGTATTAAAAACGTTGCGTAGTTCAAAAGATCAAAGCGTACAAACATGTTTACTAGCGTCTGGTATGTATATTAAGTATGTCTTTAAAAAATAGTATACCTATAAATATTGTTTCAGCTGCTGGTTCCCATACTACAAGCTTAGTTTGGGACTAGATGGCGCTGTGTGATATTGTCAAAAAACATATGTGAAGTGTGTAATGACATATGGCTGCGACCACCAATACTTTTTTTATACCACTAAGTTGGCAAACATGCATACGGCCCGGTCCACCTGATGGTAAGTGGTCACCGTAGCGTAGACGCTTGCAACACAAGGGGTATCTCACTCACTCACCCGTTGCTTACCCTAAAATACTAGGGACAGGACAGGACAGACGGAGCTAGAAAGATGATAATATCTTGTAGCAAGATAAGGAACGCATACTAAACAACGTAGAATGTATGAAAGGCCTCCCAAACTCATTTACGTCAAGTAAAAAGCAGTCTTTGTAGCTTTGTTCTGACGCGAGATGTGTACATTACACCGGAGGGGACGCTCGGGGAAAGGACGACAGTTGCTTGTGGACAGGGCGCAATAGGTACTGAATAGAATGGAAGATGAATGTCAAGATTTATCTTTGTTTCGGTGAGACGATTGTATTTGCAGGTTTCTTTTAAGAAATCTACAATGTTTTCTAAAAGGTGATGGATAAGATAAAGAGGTGAATTGGGATCTCCTGTGGATTTTCCCAATTACATTGGAGCCGACGGCTGTGGACTGTACCTCTTACAGAAGACCGCAGTCAAATAACACTACTTTGATTGAATGTTGTTTTTCTGGGGTTGATTCCACGTGTCGATTCTCACGGAGAGGAAAACTAGGGAGGAACTCTAACAAAATTATTCCAATATGTGCGATGTTAACACAAACACTATAAAATGGACTATGTTAAAGGTAGCCTAGGGTAATTTTTGTTTCATACTCTAACGCTATCTATATATATAAAAGAAAGTCGTCTTAGTTACACTATTTATAACTCAAGAACGCCTTTACCGATATGGCTGAAAATTTGTGAGGAGGTAGCTTAGAGCCAGGAGACGGAAATAGGATACTATTTATTTGAAAAATAATTAGGGTTCCGCACAACGAATAAAAGACCATAAAATTATGAACTAAATCCGAACGGCTGGACCGATTTCAACGAGACATTCACTGGTAGATAGCTGATTTTACTGGACGTAACATAGGCTACTTTAGTTTTGGAAAATAATTAGGGTTCCGCACAGCGAATAAAAAACCATTAATTACTTATTATTTGATAAATGTCTACCCGTGCGAAGCCGGGGCGGGTCGCTTGTATCTAAATAAATAATTAATACACTCCTGACTCTAAAAAACCTATCTTTACTTCTACACTTACTAAAATGTTATAAAGAGGAAAGATTTGTATTTTTGTGTGTATGTTTGTATTGAATAGGCTCCGAAACTACTGGACCGATTTCAAAACAAAAAAAAATTCACCGTTAGTAAGTTACATTATCACTTGCGTAACATAGGCTATATCACTACATAGTATTAAACAAAGTCGCTTATCGCTGTCTGTCTGTCCCTATGTAAGCTTGTATCCTTAAAACTACGCAAAGGATTTTGATGCGGTTTTTTTAATAGATAGTGATTCAAGAGGAAGTCATTTATGTAAAATTCATTTAGGTTTTGTTAACCCATGCGAAGCCGGGGCTGGTCGCTAGTTATAATATGTATACAGCACACTGCAGTGTCCATTTACACTTTATATTGTGGTAGTTATCATGTAAAAAGGAGCTTGAAATTTCAGCGAAAATCTCCAAAAGCGATAGTATTTTTCGGCAAAGTGCGGTCGAGACGATAGGCGTAACCATTAATTCGGCAGACGGGCTCCAGCCTGCATGGATCCCATGAAGCTTACTCACAGCGAGTTAAGCTCCGTACACTAATTTAATTATAGCTTACATTACGGCGGCGAGAGAATTTCATAAATAGCATGGTGGCCGTGTAGATTATGATGGTTACAGAGCTTTCACGACCGGACAAAATGGCGGACATATTTCAATGAAGGCAAGAATAAAAATCTTCCCTATATTCAATGCACATTCCATAGGAGTAGTCGTATTTTTCGAGAGAAAATCATTATTATTTAAAATTTGGCCCCCTATCATATTTCCTTTGTAACTAACATTTTTTATTTATCTTTAAAAATCCCCATTACCATCTTTGTCAGAAATAATAGGCATTAGTGATCAAAAAGTTAACAAATCCCCATCTATGGGGAACTCAGTGGGAATAAGTGGACTAACCAATTTAACAAATCATATCACTGAAAACATCTTCATCATTGTTTCTGGCCTTGATCTCTACTATTCGAATGAACAAGTCCACAAAAAAAAATTGTCATTTTCCAACAATTGCATGTCATTTTGTTCAGCGTACGCTATCGAGCTGAGCTCAATAGGTACAAAAAACCGTGTCCTTACGACACTGTCTCCCGCAAATGAATGAAGTGCCGCTTCTGGCTACACTCTCATCTGTACCGCCCTCAGGCAGCAATATTGTTTTATTACCCAACCGCAACAATAATAGGGACACACGCACCCATCTCGCAAGTCGATCATGCTTTCAACACGTTTTCCTGATAGATTTTTTATGAAATATTAGGTCCTTACATATGAAATTGGCGTTTTGTATGGGAGGAACAAAAAGTCGAATATTTTTTAATATAATATATTTAATTAATCAAAGTATGAACCATTATTTTCTATGCACTTTTGCCATTTCATAGGTAGTTCATTGATCCCTTTACTAAAAAAACCAGTCGGACGGGAATCAATAAAATCTTTGAAGGCGATTTGGACTGCCCCATCGGAGTTGAATTTTTTCCCTTGCAAGAAGTTATCCAAATTTCGAAAAAAATGGTAATCTGTTGGAGCAAGGTCCGGGGAGTACGGAGGATGTCTTAGACTTTCCAATTGAAGCTCTTCTAATTTAGTAGCCGTCTGTAGCGCAGTGTGTGGTCTAGCGTTGTCGTGAAGCAGCAGTGGCGTGGAGCGATTGACCAGCCTAGGTTGTTTAGCCGCTAGCTTTTCCATCATGGTTTGCAATTCCTGACAATAGACATCAGCCGTAATAGTCTGGCCAGATTTGAAAAAACTGTAATGAACAATACCGGCACTAGTCCACCAAACGCTTACAAGTAACTTTTTTGGGGTTAATTTTCGCTTGGGGCAGGATTTGGCTGGCTGGCCAGGATCTAACCATTGCGCTGAGCGCTTCCGATTATCGTAAAGAACCCATTTTTCATCACAGGTAATGATTCGGTTTAAAATACCTTCATTATTGTGCCGGTTTAGTAATGTAACGCAGCAGTCGACGCGCGTTTGCCGGTTTGTTTCAGTCAATTCGTGAGGTACCCACCTTTCAAGCTTTTTAATCTTCCCAATTTGCTTCAAGTGAATTAAAACAGTTTTATCACTAACATTGCAGCCTGCAGCTAACTCGGACGTGGTTTGCGATGGATCCGCTTCCACAATAGCCTTCAACTCTTCATTATCAACTTGAGTCTCAGGCCGTCCACGGGGCTTGTTCTGCAGGTCGAAATTTCCAGAACGAAAACGTTGGAACCAAAAACGAACTGTGTTTTCTTTTGCAACACGACCGCCATACACATCATTCACCCTTCGAGTTGTTTCCGCAGCACTAGTGCCACGGCGGAACTCGTACTCGTAAATAATGCGATATTTAAGGTTTTCCATTTTGTAAAATGAGTGACGCAAACAGAAAAAAACAGAAGAAAAAAAACAAATGAATGACGATCATCGAAGCACAAATACATGAGTCTATAGCTGTACAAATTTGAATTTGGAATTCCTTACCAAAGAGGAGAAATTCGTGATTAAAGTGGCCAGTACGAAAAACGCCAATTTCATATGTAAGGACCTAATATAAAATAGTTATAATTGTTTAACGAACTTTTGACCACTAGATGTCGCTGTAATGTAAATAGGCATTATTAGCACGCGCGGTAGAGAGTCTCCGTCGCTGTGCTATATATCTCAGCGACGGAGACACTTTGATCTCCCAGCCCAGCCCAGCGTTGCTGGGGAGCAAGCTAGGGAGCTTGCTCCCCAGCAACGCCCCAAGCCGAGGTCCGAGCCCCACTATGGGGCGCCCTTAGCTGTGTTGCTTAGCATGTAATAGTGCCTGGCTGGAGGCCACCTTGGTCTCGCCATTGTCCGGTAAAGTAGCTAAAGTTCCCGGAACTCACGCTACGAGAGACAATTCAAAAAAAAAAAGACACTTTGAACAAACCGAACATACCGGACCAGGAGCTCAATCAAACCAGTAAACCGGACTACGCATACAACCAACTAGTTTTATTTACCACCACGCTCAACAAGACCTGCTGCTGACTGCCTGCACTCCCAAGACTCAGTATGGTGTCATACAATGATATAAAGACATGTGCTCTTAAATTTAACAAAAAACATATTTTATAATATAAGTACAGCAATATATCCTAGCACGATTTTTATGGACAATTTTCTGTTTGGCCATATGGATCTATATTACGAGTACCATTCCAATTTAAGTCTTTCTTAACTCTATAAATATACCGGCTCAAATTATCCATTACACTTTTAACTAATAACATTACAAATTAGCTTTGGTTGAGTAATAATCGTTTTAATTAAATTTTATATTTGTATAAAGCAGTAAGTAGTCAAATAAAAATATGATATTACATGTTGCGAGTTTTGTTAGCCAAATTAAGTTCAACCAGTTTTAAGAGTGCTCGCAGTATTTTATTACGGACCGTGTCTTTCAAGCTTAGATAAAAATAAACGAGTATCACTCCTTGTAGCTAGCTTGCTTTGAATATTTCAAAGAGCAGAACCGTATGCAAAGTAAAAAGGAGCTACACTCCACCCACGTACGTGTAGTACAGTCGAGTTCACAGAGGTTCCCCGATTTGTCTCATATTGGAATTTTGGAAGATTGTTCGCAATCCATGTTCGTTTGTAATATGTTCAATATCTTTGGCAATGAATGAAATTGCTTGCATGATTTGTGAAATTATAGTTTTCAATCATTCGTTTTTTATGAATATATTTCTTTATCTATACTAATATTATAAATGTAAAAGTAACTCTGTTGGTTTGTTTGCTACCTTTTCACGACTAAACGGCTGAATGGATCGTAATGAAATTTGGCAATGAGATAGATTATAACACGGGTAGTTTCGAATACTGTAATACTCATTAGGCAATATAGCTTAATCAGCTCACAGCATATCACTTTTTCACTGAAACCATTTTTTTATAAATGTTGATTTTCTTCTCTAAACATATTAAAATGTAAATTAATGTTAGAAAATAATGCAAAAGTCAATGTGGTGGTAAGGCTTTGAACATATAAATAACGCATAAATATATGATTTTAATTAAAATTAAAATCATATAAGGAAAAGAGAATCATCAATTAAATTGCAGAAATTCGTATTATTTATATTATTATAATTTCTTATTCCGATCAAGATTACTTTTATAGGATACGTGTTTCAGATTCAGTATTTCTTACATTTAAACACGAGTCTTTAAGTATGTGGGTTATCCCTATGACATGTTGTACGCCACTTTAATTCACACGATTTAATTAATCTAGGTAAATTAAATTTTAGATTTAATTATCTGACTCAGAGAATCAGCATTGCTATCCAGCGTGGCAATGCTGCCAGCATTCCTGGCAGTTGGCACGCTCCCGCATGATTCTGGTTTGGATCAGATCTTTTATCTATAAGTAGGTAGGTAATGTTCTGTTTTTCGTAAATAGTATAATCGATTAATTAAGTAACCGATTTGTAAGCGACAAGGCAGACAAACTGCGACCCATTCGCGGTGGAAGACGAAAAACAGCTCACTGACTTATTCAGAACAATGCAAGTTAAAGGGAAACGCTCCCTGACCTTTTGATAGCTACTTAATATTGCAACGAGTACCGGCCGGGAGATCGCGAGGCGGGTACACTGGGCTGGGGTTCAACTGTGAATTAATAACACATAGACACTCGCTTGGCTTGGAAGTTCCGCATATACCTAAATAATTATTATTGGCCGTGGGGTAAGGCGAAATGTGCAATATTAGAGTAGCTCCTCCGTACACACAGTCGACGTAAAGAAAGACATTGGTACTAATTCTGCTGTACGAAATCATTAAACTAAACTCATTGCCACCCACTCGAGAAAGGCTATTTTTTTGGTTTCTTAACTTACATAGCCTCAAACAAAAAAAAAGTTATTTCGACCGAATTTCAAAAAGGAGGTTCTCCATTCAGACTGTACACAGTATCTTTACTAATTTTTGACGTAGGTCGTTTTGATGATTTATTGATCATAGAATAAGTTTTACCTCCAGAGGTGGCATATGAATATATTTACAATTTGGAGACTATAGTCCAACCTTATAGGTGGAATATGGCTTACAGTTTTGTATGAACCGTTCAAATCAAGGATTTTCATCAATTAATTCAATGAGGCATGAATATCAGCTATCAACCTCCTTCTAGCAACTCTGTCAATTCAAGTCAGCACATCAAATGCCAAAACATCATTAACAGACAATTTTGTGTATTTTCAGCTTAGTGCATATTTTGGCATGGAACCCTAAAATCATAACAGGCTGAATGGGTTCACAGCTAGTGCTCAGCCAAACGGCAGTAATAAAATCCAAGCAATTTGCGTAAATTGCTTTGTATTTTGAGGAAAAGTTTGTGATTTCTTTGGGAAAAGCGAGTTATGCTGTTTATTCAAAACGTACCCTCCTTTTTTTGTTGTAGTTACTTATACTTATTACAAGCAATATATTCTAAATAAGACTGGTAATTAAATTACCAAAGTTCATAATAATGGAAAGGTAGAGAACACTAGGTCTTAATATTAAATAAGTATTGATGGTACAAACTTTGAAAGATGGCATTTAGGCATGCGTTGTCACGGGAACCAAATGTGGGTGCCAAATTTCAGATCAATCGGACAGATTTAATCACACACACACACACACACACGTACCGAACAGGTGAAACTAAATAAAAGGCTCTAAAATACCTTGCATGTAGTATTTCACTGTATGGCATTTTATGTGTATGCAATCCAAGAAGCTATTGTGTTGAAATCGCATGCACATCGCATAAATTAAAAGGCGGTATGCGGCGCGACGTCCTCTAAGGAATATTTGAATACTTGCCAGCTGCGGGATGGAGCGGGAATCGCACTGCACTATCTTTGTTCATGTGATGTATGGTGTAGTGGTTTCAGGTTGATGAAGTGTTGTCTTTATCTATAATTTTCGGAAAAAAAACAGCAAAGTTACATCGGAATAAAACATAATAGAACTGGCTGAATTCCTCTCGTGTTCTACTTTTGATTTTCAAACTATTGAAGTCGTGTTTTTAAAAATAAATGTGACTTGTTCATATTTATTATGTGTTCTTTGTTCAAATTTTTTAAACACATTCCGTCATTCGTATAGCCAAGTATATTATCTACTCTGAGGTATAGTTACAAAGAGCCGACAGAAGTGAACACAAAACATTGGAATAACATATCACATTATATTGTGTCGCATGTAGTTCAACTCGGCTAAAGAAGTTCGCTTTACAAATTATATTATCTTCAAATATCCACGAGCGTCACAATAACTAAAAAACTAAAGTAAGTTCACCGCCATTACCTTATATATAATTCAATATTACAAATGTATATAATTGGCCAGAGGCATTAACAGTAATGGTTACTTGTGAATTGCTATAATTTGGGGAGCAATTAACGTACTTTCACACAATATCGTACCTTTGGTAAATAATGGTATTTTATCTGACACGCGACACGCATCTATTATGATTTTTAGGGCTCCGTTCCTAAAAAGGAAAAAAGGAACCCTTATAGGATCACTTTGTTGTCCGTCTGTCTGTCTGAACAATATTTTTTATCTTAAGAACCTGTAGAGCTATCAAATTGAAATTAATATGAAATACCTGGGACTGTGATGTCTTTCGGCTGTAACATATTCAAACCTGTAAGTCAATATAATAAGAAAGTATATTAGCGTTTATGTCGCAAAATTTCGCATATTTTGCCATTTCACAAGGGAATCAAAACCTACAGGGTACTTCCTGTTAACCTAGAACCATTCAATTTGGCAGGAATCAGTGTCTTACAGCACAAGTAAAGGATAAAATCTTAAAACCGTAAATATGAAGTTTGTTTTTGTTTTTTTTTTTTTTTTTTTTTTTTTTTACTTTATTTGGCACAACAAACAACTAGATTCCCTCATTAAGTTTTAGATAGGATAAGGTATAACATACAAGTATAAATGTAGTCAACCCCGTTGCGCGCAGATTAATTTAAACAAAATTAGGGGGGCTGCAGACCTCTGCAGCCCCCCTAATTTTGTTTAAATTAATCTAACCTTACCTTCTCCTTACTTTACAGTTAACCTTTTTAACCAGTTACCTTTAAACTTACCTTAACCTAACAATACTAAGGTAAAGTAAGTAACTAATGACACAGGAGACTATTTATGTCACTTTTAAAGGTTGTGAGTGAGGCTGCGAAGATCTCAATATTGCCAAAGTGTTCATTATACTGTTTCATAACTCTGCGCAAAGGCGCGCGTTCACCAGCATTTGTCTTGCATGGTGTTGGTGCAAAAAGCTGTTGTTTACGAGTCTCTCGAGTTGACTGTGATCTATACGGAACTCTAATATATATTTGGTCGACTAACCGGCTACAGTCAAATTTATTATGACAAATCTTATACAGGAGCATTTGGTCCAATAGTGATCTTCTAATTTCAAGTGAGGGGATCGAGTACTTGTTTTTAAGTAAAACGTAGTTGGACTTAGAACGAAAACATCGATAATGCATAGTCTTTAAGAAATATGATTGTACTCTTTCGATTTGATTTTTATATGTTTTAGATGTTTTAGATGTGAATTTACTAAAAAATATTCCTGAATCGTGCTGTTGAGAGTCACCGACGAATAATGACCTCATTTGTTGTCGCTCCACTTTTAATCTTACCTACAAGTGTGTACGGAACCCTCGGTGCGCGAGTCCGACTCGCACTTGGCCGGTATTTTTTTATAGGTACAACTATGGTGACACACAAGCATACGGCCCACCTGATGGGAAATCCCAAATCGCCCTACCTCTCTTTTTAAAAGCTCATGGTGTGATTAATCACTGTACTTAAGCTTAGAAAAACTCATATAGTCTGAGATCCGACCATACATCGACCTTCACCGAGCTGATAATAGAATGAAACTTATTGTATGATACATTTAGTATATTAGAAAGTATATTAAAAATGGGTTGCCCGAAAAAACCCTGGACCGAATATTTTAATATTTTTTTTCAATAAAATATATATATTAACTGTTACAACATCAAGATAATATTCCTAGTATATTTATAAATATATTTTTTACATAAAACATTTTAACAAATTTACTTTAATAAATCATTTTTAAAGTTACTGATGCATAGATTATCCTGTATATACCTGGCAACCCAGTAGTTCGTAAATGACAACCCAACGTCTGCACATTCTATGTTTTATTCTTTAAGTCTAGTATACAATTTTCTTATTATCTTGATGTTGTAACAGTTAATTTTTTTTTTTTTTATTGAAAAAAAAAAATATTTGCACCAGGGTTTTTTCGGGCAACCCATTTTTAATATACTTTCTAATATACTAAATGTATCATACAATAAGTTTCATTCTATTATCAGCTCGGTGAAGGTCGATGTATGGTCGGATCTTAGACTAATAGGTACAGGCCGGGGCTTGAAACTGGGCCCATCAGATGACAGGCCGATGCTTTAACCACAAGGACACCACGGCTTTTATTATATTTGATTGCGGTCTTCTGTAAGGTGGAGAAGCAGTCTCCTGGCGGACGGTTGTACGACTACGTAAATGCCGCATTTTTAATTAAATATGGCGGACGTCACAAAATGATGATTTATCATTTCCTTAATAACGCTTAAGATATGGGTAACAAATGAAATGGCTTGATGAGCGAATAAAAGCTTATATTAAAAAAAACTTTTTGAACCCTCTTCTAACTTACATAAACTTAAAAGAGAGGGCGAATTGGGGTCTCCCGTGGGTTTCCCATTAAAATTGCGACGCAGCTACATTCTGCCCTGGTCCAATAAAGAAGGTAGATCGAACTTTGTGAACAACGAACTGACGCCGCTTAAAACTACGCCTCAGTGAACATATACACAATAACATGCACAAACCTACATCGAATACAATCAAACTACGCCTTACCCACACACTATATGTTTAAAAAACCATCGTCACTTCGTTATCGCAAGGGCCATCTACCTATGTGATCTGAGCATTCCCCTATCAACTATATAAAATCAATAATGTATTAAATCATTATTTATTTACGCCGCTGTCTATATCTAACAGCAATTATTCCTTCGTATTGTTTTTTATACCACTAAGGTGGCACACAAGCATACGGCCCACCTGATGGTAAGCAGTCACCGTAGCCTATAGCCGCTAGCAATACAAGTGGTATCACTAACGGGGTGCCAACCATGTTGTAGATGAGGACTCATTGTGCTAGCAGCAATACTACTAGCTCAGCGTATCCTCGTGGAGCACTGGCAACCTTACTTACCGCAGAAACACAACACTACATCAAGTAGTGTTATTTACTGCGGTCTTCTGTAAGGCGGAGGTATAGTCCCCATTCGGGCGGCTCCAATTTAAATGGGATAACCTACGGGATATCCCAAATCGCCCTACCTCTCTTTTAGTATTAATTGTTATTCATAATTCGTACCACATTGCTCTGATAATTCCTATAATTATGATATTTTAGGCACGCTTGAGGTCATAGTGCCTTCATATTTAATTCTGATGGGTGTAGGTCTGATGTATTTATAGAAGGGAAGGTTAGTAAGGTTTTATTGCATTATATGCATACGTTATCTTTACCCACGTTCTATATAGGGATTTTTTATTAGTCATGCAATGTTTTGTATCTAATAAATGATTGGAAAAATGAATTTACAGCTGTTTTATCTTCATAGTATAATTACCGTGTTAATTAAATTTATTTAACACTAGCGGCCCGCCCCGGCTTCGCACGGGTAGACATTAGTTTCGGAGCATAGACATTCATCAAATATTTTGTCTACCCGAGCGAAGCCGGGGCGGGCAGCTAGTATAATAAATAGCCTATGTTACTCAGTGAAAGTTTAGCTTTCTAACGGTGAAAGAATTTTTGAAATCGGTCCAGTACTTTTTGAGTTTATTCGTTACATACAAAAATACAAATCTTTCCTCTTTATAATATTAATAGTGTATATGAATTAAAAAATACTAACTACCTATAAATAAAAAATCAGACCCAAACTAGAATCACGCGGTAGCGTGCCAAGAATGCTGGCAGCATTGCCACACTGAATAGCAATGCTGATTCCCTGAGCGAGATATGTTCCAGCAAGCCTGTCACGAGAGGCCTCAACCAGCTGACGTGAGACCTTAAAATTAGATACACACATCAACACGTAGTCCGTCACGAAGTAGACAAAAATTGAGCGCCATTTGACTCTTGTCTTGCACAAATTTAAATAAATTAATTCGAATAATGAGATAAACATATTGATTGACAATTTAAATGTAATGTAATACAAAATAGATTAAAAATTATACATTCAATGAAACTTAATTGAGTTCAGTGAATTCAAAGCTACAAAAACAAAAGTCGAGTAAGAATGGCTTCTCGACTTCAATCGTGTCGGTCTTAACAATTTGTTTGGGAAATGGTAGCAGCAATTTAATATAAAGTTACGTTAATTGAATTTAATTATTTGCAGGGAAGAGAAGTGCACACATTGAATAGGGATAATATTCCAAGCATTTATTATGATCATTTAGTATAAGTTGTTAGTTTCTTAGATTTTAGGGTTTCGTGCCCCTATTACTAAGACTGTCCGTCCGTCTGTCTGTCTGTACCTATGTCTGCGTAGTAAGTAGACAGTTATATTACACCAGCAGCAGAAATACATATTCTGTGAAAATTTCAACTGTCTATCTATTACGGATCATGAGATACATACATCCCGCTGTCAGACAGACGGACGGACAGACAGCCGAGTCTTAGTAAAGGGTTCCGTTGGTTACCCTTCAGGTACGGAACTCTGAAAACCATAGTAGGTGGTAATAATAATTAACACTAACAATGATAAAAAAATAGGTGTGGCACTCGGAGACTGCCGCGGTAAAGCTATTGCGTAGCATTTTTATCAACTTATGCAATTATAATTATTTATTTATTTTATTAATGCAGTATTTTTTTATATACCAATATACTTTCTCACAAACAGCTGATTACGGTAGTTTTCCAATACAACCAATGCCACCTAAAGGCGGGTTGCTGAACTAAAGAGACAAGAGAGATATTTCAAAAAGACATTAAAAGTTCTCGTATTTATCGATAGATGGCGGAGTGGGGGGTGTTAGGTTTTTTTCGTTACGGAATTTCTGGATTCGGTCCCCACGCTCAAGGCCCGCGATAAAAGCTATGCAATAGCTTAAAAACTCGTCAGCAAAAAGTTTCTCCCTTTCTGCTACAGTTAGTTTAAGAGATAAATCATTGTTTGTTAATTACCTACCTACTAAAACACTGGGCGTGGTTGAAATGAAAATAAAGGGTTAACGTGCTAGCGACAAACATACTAAAACGATGAATAAACACGCCATAATGGACCGTACCGCTAGTTAATAAGGATCTAAGACAGAACCATATTTCAGAGCACGAGCGACGAATACAAACTCGGCATAGAATTGAAATTTGTATTGTATGCGTTATTTATGATGTGAGTAAACTAGCTGCCACCAGGTCTTGTGAAGTAATTACGGAGAAATATTGAGGTTCACGTCCCGACAGACGGCTGTGACGTCATACACCAGGTCTTAGGAGTCGGGGGGTTATGTGTTGCAAACGTATAATACGAACATTTAAAGAGAGGTATGTTTGGGTTCCAGGTAGACTGTAATGATTGTGTGCCACCTTAGTGGAAAAAAAAAGTACTACCGTGCCTGTGATTTCGTCCATGGAAAACTTTTTTTTAACCCAGTGAACCTTTTACTTTTCCGGGATATTGACACCAAGTCCGTCCGTATGCAAAGCTTCAATAAACTCCGTACATCTATATATTATGATGTCAACAGATAAAGATGTCAACAGGTAAATACAAAAGATATATTAATATATCGATAACATATTAATATAAATGGTCGTTATTAAATATGTCGGCAAAACTATATTACAGCGGTTATTAGGGGAAATATTTTTCATCTTTTATAATTTGTTATAAAAAAAACTTACTCTTGTAAAGTATGTATACATTATTTTTTGCGTATCAGGAAGCAGGTAAATTATTTTTATTAATTCTCTGTGCTCTTCCCGTTTTAAGAAAACCATAATCATATCTCTACCCTTTTAGGCCACAACACGCGTTTCGGAGTAGTTCTGATTATGTTTTGAACATGTCTCATCTCATGTACACGTGAGGGACTCTCGGCACAGTCAGCTCATTCCCACCTGTTTACGGCGCGGGTGTTAACTTGCTAATGCGGTGTCTAACGAGAATGCGCTCTGGGAGTGCTTAATTAGTTCATAATGGAAAGTGTAGGGCTGGCCAAAATATTTGGTTAATTGTACGTCGATGTAGAAAGAAAGAAATAAAGAAAAAGTGTGTAAATTAAAACAAACTCGTATTGTAAGCTGAAAAATGTATGGCTATCACAACTATTTTTCCAACGAGTAGTGTCGTAGTTGAGCCCGAAATTATTAAGCTATTTACAAACAGTTAGAAATTGTACATACTGTGGTGTGTCAGGCAGGGGTCCAGGTAAGGTGGTGAAATAAGACACAAGGAGCAGGTTGTGCATGCGTTCATGTCATCACGCCAAGTCCCTCATGGGAGTCACGGGGTAGGCAGAGACTATAGAGCGCCATTTAACTAATTGACTTACATCTCCGTTGCTTCGTTATGCGGTCGTTATTTCTTACAAAAAATGTCTGACAAAGAGAATTTATCTGAAAGAAATGTATTTTTATATTTACTACAAATAAATTGACAAATAATGATAACATTAATTAAGATTTTCATCGTTTAATTATTTTCACCAAGAAAAACGTAAGGTGGTAACTGACAACCCTATTAAATAATTATACATTGTATCACAAATATTAAAAGCTTATCTAGGTATTGAGATACATACAGGTATTAAAAACAGCGATTGAAATTGAAACAAGCATCTAAGTAAAACAAAAAAAAAGAAGTGAAACAAGATAAAAAGTATTTTTTCTGTAACGAAATAATAATGTTTTTATGTCCCTAAGGTGGCTAGCAAACATACGGCCCGTCTGATAGTAAGCGGTTACCGTCTCACATGGACGCTGCAACACTAGGGATCATCACTCGCGGGGCCACCCCTAAAGGTAAGGTACATTTCGATGTATGTATGTAACTTACTGTAAATCATCTTTAGAAAACATTCATACGACAGTGGATTTGACTCAGCTATATTTTTATCAACTCGTAATTACATACATATACGTAGTAAATAGTTCATTGAACCCTAGATTTAAGCAACGGGATAAATGTCGATAGAGAGATGCGTGCGGGTTAGCCGTAAATCAGCAAGTGATACTCGGCCGTTAGACCAACCAGTGGACATTTTAGCTTGGTGTGTTTCTGTGGACATTATTACGGCGGATTGGGATCTCCCGTGGGTTTCCCCATTAAAATTGGAACCGCCCGACTGGGGAATGTACCTCCACCTTTTTTTTTTATACCACTAAGGTGGCACACAAGCATACGGCCCATCTGATGGTAAGCAGTCACCGTAGCCTATAGCCGCTAGCAATACCCGGGGTATCACTACGGAGTGCCAACCATGTTGCTGATGAGGACTCACTGTGCTAGCAGCAATACTACTAGCCCAGTGTATCCTCGTGGAGCACTGGCAACCTTACTTACCGCAGAAACACAACAGTACATCAAGTAGTGTTTTTTCATTGCGATCTTCTGTAAGGCGGAGGTACAGTCCCCAGTCGGGCGGCTCCAATTTAAATGGAATAACCCACGGGAAATCCCAAATCGCCCTACCTCTCTTAGTGACCTTACAGAAGACCGCAGTCTCGTTAATTGTATGATGATATCCCTGGTCTTGCTGGCGGCTATAGGCTACGGTGACTGCTTACCATCAGGTGGGCCGTACGCTGGTGTGCCACCACAGTGGTATAAAACAATCATAGCAATGCTTTGTTTTTATATCTCTAAGATGTCAAGCAAGCATACAGCCCGCTGACAGACAGACGGACCCACGGAGAGCGGCTTAGTAATAGGATCCCGTTACTTACCCCGGGTACAGAGCCCTAAAAAATATTTTAGTACAAGGTCAGTTGCTTTCTGGTTCCCATATTTATAAGTTTTGCTTTAGTTTGGGACCAGATGCTGCTTCATAATGTCTGAGGCCTGAGCTTTATCCTATCCTACTAATATTATAAATGCGAAAGTTTGTGAGTATGGAAGGACGGATGGATGTTTGTTACTCTTTCATGCAAAAACTTCTCAACAGATTTGGAACACAGATAATTTATAACCTGGATTAACATATAGGATACTTTTTATCCCGGGAAAATTTTAGGTTCCTCTGAGATTCTAAGCTCAACGCGGACGTAGTCGTGGGCAAAAGCTAGTTACTATCAGAAACCGCTTCACGCTCCGCCCCTCCACTTAGGCCCAGCTTAACATCCATTGCGGGCGAGCGATTAGTGCCAACCCGGTTGTTTACATCTCTTGCTTAGTGCGGCCTGGCAATCGATTTGGAATGGAGGTAATTAATTTTGGTTGTTCAGTGCTTTGTGTGATTGGGTTATTTATTGTCGCCTCCATGAGGTACCTGCCGCTATTGAAGCGAACACAGCTCGCGTAGTGGCATATCGCCCGAAGAAAATAAATAATTTAAGTTTATCGACTTTTGAAATTTAAATTTAAAGAGGAGAAAATTCTTAATTATATCCGTTTTTTCGTTCCTCGTTCATCGATAAAATTATCATGCCTGAAGAGTAGTCTTTACATAAGAATAACAGTAACAGTACACTCAATAAATCGCGCGAGTGATACCGTAACGCTTTGCTCGTTATAGCTGGCTGGTCAGTCTGTGCCGGCATCACCATATTAGAAATTTTAAATATAGAATGTTGAGATTGACGTTAGGCCCGTCATCGGAATAATATTGTAAAAAGTGAAATTATTTATTAAATTGAAGAATATTAAGAATGTCATTTATGGTGTCTGCCATCTATACGCCTCTACAATACCTCCCGAGTGATACTTGGTGTTGTAACCGTCTATAGGTTACGCTTACCATCAGGCAGGTCGTATGCATGCTTGCTACCTTAGTGGTATAAAACGAATTAAATTTCGAATTCGAAGTCATCTAGATACCAGTAATGCAGTATACAGCCTGTAGTAAAGTTACAGAATAATAGTGCGTGAAGTTCCTTCTTTGGGTAACATTTCAGTTACCGGGAACTTCAACATCAAATCGTATAAATAAATAAAAAAAAAAGATTTATTCCTGCTCAAACAAATATGTAGGTAACTGTTTTAATATTTCACAGACGAGTGTAATGTTGTGCAGCGTTCGGAGATATTTTCCTCCATCTTATACCTGCAAATCGTTCGCTAGACTCCAGCAAGTTTCTAATGCTTCAAGCGCCTGTCCGCTTTAAAATTTCATATTTATATTTGAATATTTACTCGTAAAGGTTGACTGGTAGATAATGCCTACGGCATTAAGTCCGCCTGTGCAAACTGTATTTTGCATGAAGTGTAAATAAATAAATAAAATAAATAAAAATAAAGTTGGATGTTTGAAGTGTAAATCAATTGTATTGTACATTGTACCTGTGCCGGTAGCAGGAACATTGTAGACAACGTTTTCGTATCGCCTTCGACTATTTTTGTATTGGAAAATTAAAAGCGCTGCGGCGGTGAAAAGCGGAACTAAAAATTTGTATGACAATTTTGACTATTCGCGAGTTACGTTTTCGAATACGTTGTCGACAATGTTCCTGCTACCGGCACTGTATAATCCTACTTCCTACTAACATTATAAAAATGAAAGTTTGTAAGAATAGATGTATGTTTGTTGCTGAATCACGTAAAAACGGCTCAACGGATTTGTATGAAATTTGGTAAACGTATAGTTTATTACCAGGTTTAATACCTATATAGAATTTTTATCCCGTTTTCTTTAAATGTAAGGTTTCTCTGGGATTTTAAGCTCAACGTGGACGAAGTCGCGGACAGGAGCTAGTAGTACTATAAATTTTCGTACGGGTGTTAAATTAATGACATCCATAAGTGCCTTATTAGACCCTAAATCGAAAAAAGATTCGTTTTAAATTTAATCGTCTGACTGTAGCTTAGAGTTCAATCTTATCTGTAAGTCTGGTGATGGCAAAGTAAAATATTAACACTATAAGCCCTACTCGTGCTCTTAGAACGAAATAATCAAGTTTTATGGACTCTCTTTTGTCTTACTGCGAGTAATGCTTGCACTAAAACATACTTAAGTCCCGTCACATGGCGACTTATCTTGAGATGTACCAAAAAAGCGGTTTCTTCCATATTAAGAAATGAAAATAAGACAACGTTACTTTCACAATTGTTGCGTAGTTATGGAGGATTGTTCCCCTTCATTTCATCCCATACGACTACTGGTTATGATGTAACGCATACATTGCAGTTATTTTATCCCACGCGAGCACAAAAGAGAAAGAAACCAAGCAATGCGTACCGAAGACAGCGATGTAGTCGCAACTGATGTTATAGTTGGGCATTACCCCCGAGATTTGTGGTCAAAATAAGATCCAATGAGTTGTGACAAAATTGGCTGTCGTGTTTATTGTGGTCGTTGCCAGATATAAAATGCTTTTGGCCCGGCTGATCGCGGCCCATTGTGCGAGGCCGGCCCATTCCGAGGCTATTGTTGGACCCGGCTCAATTTTATTGTGCGCCCTATAGCCTGGCACTTGGCGGCCGCTACACAAAAACGTGACTAACTTACGAAGTGCACTATTTTTGGACATTTCAACAAGTAGTTGAGATTGTTTTACGCAGTCGGATTATGAGCCTGGTAATATATCAGGCTTACGTATTTAGGAGAGCTTAAGTTGGATTGTTTCGACGATAATGACGCACTGTGCGGCTGATAGAACTGCGATTCAATTTGCGGCACTCCGGAATAAATGGCATACGCAACTAAATTTGGGTAGGCTGGTAAGCTCTGGATGGCTTGTATGGTGGGAAGTATCACAAACTTACAATACGAGATGGTTAAGGCCGTGACTTCATGTCACGATGCACGATGATGCGCAAGTACTGATGATATTTTTATTAGTAAGTTCTACAGTCTAGCTGAAATAAATTGAAGAGCGGTAAGCCCCAGTTACCAAAATAAAGCTTATTATATAATTTGAAACTTAAGATCGCTTATTCATATAAAAATAAAATTAAAAACTTAATAGTTTTATTAATTTAATTTTAGTGGTAATTAACTAAAAATATTTTTTTATTCAAATATGCTCATATCATTATTAGTTTCCGAGATATAAAGAGTTATGTTGGAGACCCGGAATTATTGACCTCTCCAATCATTGGTGAAACACTTCAGTTTTCGGAAATAAAGCCATGAGTGATTTGGCAGGTTAACTTAACACATGTCTCACGACAGCTATTAAAACTTGAAACTCGTACCTACACGCCACGAGCCCCATTCAGACGCATTCTAGGAAAGAGCACCGAAACTTTTCATTTTATGCTCTCCCGAATGCATATTTTACCGTGTGATACACGAAAAATCTTTTAGCCCAAGCACACAAAAACGTTGTTTGTCCAAAAGTGCAAATACAATTCCCGCTGGGAATAATTTAAAAGCATAGGGGGAAATGTTTAAAATGATTCTAGACTGGACGCAAATATTGGCGCGTTGGCCAAACCTGCGGTCAGAGTACTGCTCGCCAACAATTCGGTTTTTATGAGATAAACTACACGACAAAACACTCGTATAATTGCTAAAGTTGCATCCATAAACATGAAATACGTGAGGATACACGATTTTGACTACAATATTTTATCGTATTGTTAAAGTCCTCATCAACAACTTACATGGTTGGCAACTCATTAGTGATACCCTAGTATTGCTAGCGGCTTCAGGCTACGGCGACTGCTCACTATCAGGTGGGCCGTATGCTTGTGTGCCACCTTAGTGGTGTACTGTTACAATCCCATGGCTCGAGCAACACCGAGACTACGACACATCCGCGGAAGCAGTGATATCGATATTCCTCATTTGCATCGTCGTTAATTAACGTTGATTAATATATTCATATTTATTTTATTTAAGTAGGAATAGATTTTATCTGATTTATTTAATTCATAGTTAAATAACAAAATCTAATAATAGACCCAAAGATGCATCGAGTGGCATTATCATTAAGTTGTTACTCTGACTTAATTTTTATGTTGGCACACTGATTTTCTTTCTTTGATGGCGGTACTCTGAAATTGTAAAGTGACAAAACTAAATGTAACAGTCATTATGTTCCTGTTGAGTGTGAGACACCAAATAAACAACAATCTTCTGACACTACGTGTTATACTTTCACCTGTCTACAAGCGGAGGCCACTCTCAGCACGCCCCTTCTCTCCAACCCCTTCGTCATAGTACATAAGGATTTGTACTTACTAGTCTGATAATAAATGAAAAGTAGTTGTACATAATAGAACATTTCTTTCATCAGATTATGAAACCATAATATCGTAAAACATCAATGTCAATTTCATCTTAACCCGGCCATAATTTTATGTATTCGTTTTTGATGTGCCTGTAAAATATGCTCATCGTAAACCTAGGGAGGGGTGCACGATAAATAAAATTTATAGCTCCGGGAACAAATTCACTAGTTTTATTACTGGATGTCGATTCGGACCGTGAAATAAGTGTCTTGTCTTAAGGCATAGTTCCACAGCGGGCTTAGTGAAACAAGTTAGCTTCAACTGACAAGAGTACATTTTTCGTTCAGGGGTCCGAATCTATAGCTACAATAATTATTAGGTTTACAGAATGTTAAGCTTGTTCCTTTTATACTAATAAGTTGACAAATAAGCATACGGCCCGATAGTAAGCGGTTATCGTAGCCTGTAGCCGTTAGCAACACCAGGGGGATCACTCGCGCGTTATCGACGAAATCTCTTCACACCCTTAAAGAACCCTAAGCTTTAACTTTGTTGTGAAAATCACAGCAGGAAGCTCATGCCGTAATATAAGCGTCTGGAATGGAAGCTTCTATGGAAATTGGTGAAAAAAAAATGCTACGGATTTCAAATTATTATATTATTCTGTTTTTAATCTGTAAATAAATACAGGATTCTTATAACGTATTATTTTTAAACCTTTCAGAAAATGATGACTAACATAAAACAGATTCATTTTTTTTAAAACAGAACTTAATCTACCTAATTATAGATAGAAGATTTGACCCAAACCAAACGCGGGAGCGTGCCAAGAATGCTGGCAGCATTGCCACGCTGGATAACCATACTAATTCTCTGAGTGAGATATGTTCCAGCACGCCTTTGCTTTCAACTCAAGTGATGCTTTAAATGCATTTGACAGAACTGTAGGCTTAGCAAAAACAACTTTCAACTAGGCATTCGTATCGATTTCAACCACTTTGTAAACTTAAAACTATAAATGTGTATGAAAATTTTGACATTTTAAGAGTAACGTTTTCGAATTCGTGGTTTAAAGTTTTTCTTGCTAACCTCTACATTATAATTTACAAAACAAACACACAATCTGTCCCTTAACCAAACTTGTTATCACGCAGGTTGGGAGCTCACCCCACCTTCCTACCCTGTTATCTGGTTTATGTTACTTCACAGTTAGACGCCAGCGGCAGAGCGCTGAAAAATAACATGCTTCCCAAAACAAGATAACGGAGAAATTAGCGCTGAGATATGAATTGGCTTGTTTGTGTGGGAATATGCGGGAGCTATGGTTCCAAGATGTGTTTTGGTTATAGGTCTATGTACTTCTACATCTACATCTACACTTCTACACTAATATTATATAGAGGAAATATTTGTATTTTTGTGGGTTTGTATTGAATAGGCTCCGAAACTACTGGACCGATTTCAAAAATTCTTTCACCGTTAGAAAGCTACATTATCACTGAGTAACATAGGCTATATATTATACTAGCTGCCCACCCCGGCTTCGCACGGGTGGACAAAATATTTGATAAATGTCTATGCTCCGAAACGAATGTCTACCCGTGTGAAACCGCGGCGGGCCGCTAGTATAATAATAAAAATAATGCTTGGACATCATTACACAGCGCCTTCTGGTCCCAAATTAAGCAGACCTTGTACTATGGGAACCAGTAGCTGATACAATACTTATATACTTTTTAGGGTTCCCAAGTCAACAAGGAACCCTTAGTTTCGCCGTGTCCATCCGTCTGTCTGTCCGTCCGCGGCTTAGCTTAGAGAATCTTATCACTAGAAAGCTGTAATTTGGCATGGGTGTATATTAATCACGACGAACAAGTGGTAAATAAAATCCTGAAAAAAAAATTAGGTCGGCTCCAATACACCAAAAGTGGGGATGATATTTTTAGTGGATGATTTTCCGATTTATCACTTCTTATTGCACAACAATTTGAAGCCGCTGAGAGCTAACTAAAATACATAAAGTAACTAATTAAATACGGTTCAGTTCCAATGTAGACAATGAGGAAACTATCCCAAGAACTAAACGAGTCTTTTACGGTTTTTCTATTTGTTTAGGACATCCCTGAACTCTTGCCTGAGCAAACTTCACTCGATTAGAATGTTTGGCCGGATTTGCTTTTCCCTGAAACGAAATAGCGGTCAAAATTATAACCCTCCATTTTACTTCGCTGTAGTCGGCAATTTGTTTTTACCACTTAGGTGGCACACAAGGTTACGGCCCACCTGATGGTAAGCAGTCACCGTAGCCTATAGCCGCTAGAAATACCAGGGGTATCACTAACGGGTTGCCAACCATGTTGTTGATGAGGACTGTGCTAGTAGCATTACTACTAGCCCAGCGTATCCCCGTGGAGCACTGGCAACCTTCCTTATCGCAGAAACACAACATTACATCGAGTAGTGTTATTTCACTGCGGTCTTCTGTAAGGTGGAGGTAGAGTCCCCAGTCGGGCGGCTCTAATTTAAATGGGAAATCTCAAATCTCCCTACCTGTTTTTTTAAAAGCTCATGGTGCGATTAATCACAGTACTTAAGCTTAGATAAACTCATTGGTACAGGCCGGGCTTGAACCTGGGCCCATCAGATGACAGGCCGTTGCTTCAACCACAAGGCCACCACGGCTTCGGAAATAGATCTCTTTACTAAGTCTACCGTGAAAGGAACTCGGTGTTGTTGTAATATGTATGATGAATTTATCAACCTTCGTAGGATTCTAAACGAGAGATTAATTGTATAAATTTACGCCCACATTTTCGCAAATTAATAAACTTACCGAACAAAAAAAACCAACGTCGGCTAAGGCGGCCTATCCTATCACGGCCATGTCGGACTACAATGTTACAAACGGTGAACGTACATTAATACAGTTAATCTCTCGTTTAGAATCCTACGAAGGTTGATAAATTTCCTAGAATTTCCTAGGAAATTTATACATTTGCGGTTCTTGTTATCTTCCGGTGACACATACACAACATCCGAATATCGCGCATAGTAATTCGTGACGAGGTTTTTTATTTCCCGTGGGTTGTTTCGTTAAAATGTTTTATCCAGGTGTCTGGTTCCCAACAACTCCCCTTTACTGGCCGACCTAATCTATTATTATAGTCAACCTTTTTGTGCCATTTTTTCGCATTTCCAAGTCCTGTACGCTTATAAAATATACTCGGCAATAAGTGGTATTACTCTGATGGGATTTTAAGTGCAGCAACCGTAGGGGGATGTATAATTGATCTAGTTTTTTTAATATTGCATGATTTCATTTCTGTATTCCTAAGAATGTATATGAACAAATGAGTCCCGGATTTAAGCGTGTAGGACTTATACTTGGGAAATAAATTTCAAAATATAAGCTCTACTTAAAAAAAACCGGCCAAGTGCGAGTCGGACTCGGGCACCGAGGGTTCCGTCCACACGAGTAGGTAAGGTTAAAAGGAGGCGAACTTCAAATGAGGTCATTATTCTTCGGTGACTCTCAATAACGCAATTAAGGAATATTGTTTAGTAAATCCGCATTAAAAATACTATATATTTACGGTTTTCAGATTTATTCCTTTACTTATGACTGTAAGACACTGCTTCTTGCTAAACTTCATGATTCTCGGTCAACGGGAAGTACCCTATAGGTTTTGATTCCCTTGTGAAATCGTAAAATGTGAATGCGTAAAATTTGGGCATTAGCGGTCATAGCTTTTCTTCATATTGATATACAGGCTTGATAATTTTACAGCTGAAAGAGACCATAGACCCGGGTATTTTATATTATGTAATTTCAATTCGATAACTCCATGGGTCTGTCAGACAGACAGACAGACGGACAACAAAGTGATCCTATAAGGGTTCCTATTTTCCTTTTAAGGTTACGGAACCCTTAAAACATAAAAATTATCTCTAAATAAGTGTAGCGATAATCATACTACTAAAAAAATACATAAAAATGATATCTCCCTACCTAACCTATCCTTATTTAACACCGCACTTGAAAAAGGGATAGCAAGACTTTTTAGTACTGTCAAATTAGTTGAGTGATAGTACAACACAATCGACACCAATATAAATCAATGTCAATCGCTTCAAACTTAAACAAGAGTGGACCACACTCCGTACACAACTCTAACCAAGATAAATAACTCGAGATCGAATAGGATAAGGCGCAGCGGAGTAATGTAAATATTGACCGGGGCTATCTGGTGTTTTGTCATTGGCCCCTACCGGCTATTCGAGGCTTCGACGGGATTAGGGTCCGTATACATTCTCATATTTCCTCACCTAAAGGGATTTTATTGCCGCGGTAAAAAATAATATGGGTTGTCGCATTTTTCTATGCTGTTGGAACTTAGTTCCTTCTTTATACCACTAAGGTGGCAAACAAGCACGGCCCACCTGATGGTAAGCGGTCACCGTGGCCTATGGACGCTTGCAACACCAGGGGTATCACTCGCGCGTTGCCGACCCTAAAATGTTATAGGACTTGACTTTTTTTTTATTAAGTACGAGTCTGCGATTGACCACGCTCTCACCTGGCAAGTGAAGATGTGGTCGAAGGTGGAGCTCGCTTGTCTGTTAGTAGCCTATTCTCTAGCCTTAAAGAGTCCCAGGTTGAAGGATTCAGGGAACACTGACGAGTGGAGAGAATTCCAGTCCTTTGCTGTACGCATTATGAAAGATGATGCAAATCGATTATAAGCGATGATGACTTGTCCTCACGTAATCACGATTGTATAACCTCAATATTGAACTCGTGGAAATTTCTACTGGAAAAACATATTTTTTTGTAATACATTAATTATGCTTCTGTGTACGTAGAATTACAAAATATACAACGATGTTTGTTATTTTAAGATATTACGCCTCAACGCCCAAATTAATTAAAATATTTTCCGTCGTTTCGGCCTGATTGAGTATAACAAAAACTTTACAATATTTCACATGTATCTTTTGTAGAATAAGCAACGTGTGATTACCTGGTTAGAAGCTCCATAGACTACAAAAAACTGCTTATCATCAGCATTTTAGCCGGTTTTTACTTGGCGACCCAGCCAAGATAGAAGCAGACTAAATGTCGCAATGCAAAGTCAGTTTGTCTTACAATTCTGTTGATTGTAAAGGAACATCATCCTTTCAAGAGTCGAACGCTTTGATAGGTACAATAGACTCACTGCGCCTGTCGGGACTCGGCCCTTTATCACTGACAGTTCAGATGATGAATCATCTTAGAGATGTTTTCAACTGCCCTGTTCCGCCCTTGGGACTTGTTTGGTTGCAATAGGGGTCTGCTGTGACTCTCCAAAATGTAAGTTCAATACAATACTGATTGTTTGATACTAGATGCCAAATTTAGCCATTAAGTCATTTTAATGCTTCAAAAACACACTGGTTCTTTGTAGGGTTCCGTACCCCAAGGGAAACCATCGGAACCCTATTACTAAGACCTCGCTATCCGTCCGTCCGTCTGTCTCTGTCAGCGGGTATAGGTAGACAGTTGAAATTTTCACAGAATGTGTATTTCTGAAGCTGCTTTGACAGCACATAACAAACAGACATTTAAATAAATAAAAAAAACTTAAGAGGGATCCCCTACTTAAAACGTTTTTTTTTTGGGTTTTATTTGCTCTATCTTAATAATGGCTACTAGTAGACGTTTGAAATGCTTATAGAGTGTGTAATAATGTATTTTCTAAAAAAAATGCGAATTTTCTATTACAAACTTTTATTTGCGGTTGGTGCAATGGCTGTGTCTAGGGATCGACCCGTATAGGCAAGCTTGTCATGTAAACTGATTTGATTTATTACGGAACCTTCGGTGTGCGAGTTCAACTCGCACTTGGCCGATTTTTGAAACTCATTATAGGTTGGGCATGAATCGTAATAGAGTTTTACAAAACAGTTCAACAAACTGACTGAGGGACATTTTACATAATTATAAGCTAATTTGGAGAGCGAGCTCATAATTAACTGTTTGTTTTGTTTTAATTACCTAACAAAGGTTCCGATCCGACAATTGTTTTTTTTTAGTAATTAAAGGACCTTCATATTCAGGATGTCCCGGTCTTACCATTTAAGCCGAGACTATATTGTAGTAAGTGCCATTCTGTTTAATATTAACTTCAAATGAGGTCATTATTCGTTAGTGACTCTCAACAGCGCGAACACACATATTTCCGGTTTTCAGATTTTTCCCTTTACGTGTGCTGTAAGACACTGCTTCTTGTCAAATTTCATGGTTCTAGGTAGTAATCTTTTCATCATATTGAGTTTGATGATTTTACAGCCGAAAGGGACCACAGACCCGGATATTTCATAATAATTTCAATGTGATAGCTCCACGCGTAGTTGAGATAAAAATTCTTAACAGACAGACAGACGGACAACAAAGTGATCCTATAAGGGTTCCTTTTTTCCTTTTAAGGAACGGAACCCTAAAAAACTAAAAAATATTATTTTTTATAGGCAAGTGGGTCTCTCGCTTGTGTGCCACCATAGTGATATAAAAAATATATTTCTTTCCTCTCCATATACAAAAATATCTCAAGGTCCAAGTGTTGTAAACAACTAAAATCTACAAACAATACCAAAATATGGCAATCATTGAGCGTTTCATTATAAACAAAACAAAGTTTGATAAAGTGGTCTCACAGCGGAGGTTCATAAGGCAATCTGTTCCGATGCTCCGAACTTTGTTTACTTACGTAAGTACTTGTTAACAAACCTAACGATCGTTCAAACAGGACGAAATGAAAGGATTTGCGCCACTTCACGAGTTCAAACCCAACTTTTAAGAGAGCTGCTAATGGAATTGAATGTATTTTATTAATTACGACTTTGCCCGCGTAGCTGTGTATTGTATCCTCTACTCTACGACTGATTGAATTGATTGACTGAATGAACAACAGAATACAGTTAATTTCATTTTAGTTTAGTTTCAGTTTAGCACCATGAGCTTTTAAAAAAAGAGAGGTAGGGCGATTTTCGTGGGTTTTCCCATTTCAATTGGAGCCGCCCGACTGGGGACTGTAGGTACCTCCACCTTACAGAAGACCGCAGTGAAATAACACTACTTGATGTAGTTGTGTTTCTGCGGTTAATAAGGTTGCCGGCGCTCCATGGGGATACGCTGGGCTAGTAGTATTGCTGCAAGGACAGTGAGTTCTCAGCAACAATATGTTGGGCACCCCGCTAGTGATACCGCTGGTATTGCTAGCTATAGGCTACGGTGACTGCTTACCATCAGGTGGGCCGAATGCCTGTGTGCCACCTTAGTGGTATAAAAAAAATCTTATCATTTAAAGAGAACTGTCATAATTGCAACATAATTATACAATTGGCTGAATCCTCCTGGTACCTGAGTCTCCACACCGTAAAACGTTTTGTCTCAAAACACAGGTATTACACAATACTCTGATAGTATCAGAATCACGGTTTCCCGGTTCGTGTACAATATTGATGCGTGTTAAGTTTGTATTGGGTCAGATTGAATTGCGAATGTTCCGGGTCGGGCTAAATACGGTCGGGTTCCATTGGGGCGTGCGTTGATTAAGACAGGTATTTTCTGAACTCTGGGGGCTCGCGACTGAAGGTCAGGACCAAGGTAAATAGAATTGCTTTTGGAATGATATGACAGTTGTGTGTTTTTTATGGTACCTTGCTTATGTTAAGAATTGTTCGTCTAGTGTCTAAGCTGCTACGCAATGTCGTTGATTTGAGTCCCATCGGGCAAAAATACATGTGATGAATATCAAAGTTTGCCTCGTATAATCACTGTGCGTTTAAGGTCAGGTCCTTTGTGTAGGCTTGCATGAGGATCCGAAGGCGAAACGCAAATCCGGGAGCCTAGTGCGGAGCCGCCGCGGACATTATCACAGGACTACGAGGTGGAACTCCTCAACAGCCTATATCCAGCACGTAGAGACTTCATATTTGGTAAGGACCCCCGGATTGCATACCGATGCACCCAGGGATGATCTTCGCCAAGTGCAGACACTATTTCATTCAAGTGTTATAATTATGTCAATCTATATTTTTTAAGTTAGTAAGTCTAAAGTTACTTTTGAAATGTTCAAGGCAATGTCATATAAAGTTGCCGAAATAATTTAAAATGCCTCCTGACCATATTATCTACTCTGAGCCTCACCTAAACTTTTAAACATTTCGTCATAGCCCTTTTGACCGCTAGTTCCTAACAATATAAAATGTAAATCCGCAGCAAGAATTTGGCAGTCGTTAATCCAGTAGGGTTTACTGACCGTAAACGTAAAAGTTAGCCAGTGTTTATTTCCATGAAGGATGTATTACGGAACTGCGTTAGCAACAGGCGACAGACAGGTAGTAGCAATTTCGCCGCGGTCGCGGTTTCAACTGAACTATTAAATATTTTGTGTTTTTTCTAATGAACGAGTATTTATTTATTTATCGTTCTTCATTGAATACGTTTTACAGAAAATATTTTTGGGAAACGAATTAAGTGCATGAACAATTACGTAAGACAACGTAAGTACACACCATTAATAATAACAAGCTTCTTACCATATATTTAAACAAACTTGTAACAATACTATTAGAAATGAGTAAAACCAATCAATTAAATTTTTCATTCTTTATTGATTTTAAACTCTACATAAACTTAAATTAAAAACTTAAAATAAACTAAACTAAGAAGTACAAAACTAACCTAAACGTAAAATAAATGTCCCGAACCACTGTCACGGGGAAGTGTGCCAAGAAGGCTGGCGGCATTGCCACGCTGAATTGCAATGCTTATCCTTTGGGCCAAATATTCGCCAGCCCTCTTGTCACAGGAGGCCTCGCGTAATTTGTTTGAGGTCTCCTTAAAAAGGGTATGAGCCTCTGGCCCCCACGGCCCAAGAGTTTCGACCCCAAACGCCATAAATATGTGCCCGTCCTTCAGAGATAAATATTTACGGCGCTTGAGGCACTCCTGCCGAGCGGCTGCCGCACCAGCCACCACCGAAGTGTCCGGGAGGTGGGACGGCGCCAGAGTGTCGACGCAGGTAGCGTCCCACACCAAGGGCCGCCCCAGCCTCCAGGGCACCAACGTCATACCATCGGGTCTCTTGCCATCGTCACGAGCCAGACCACAAGGCTCCAAGACAGCTGGCACCCCCGCGGTGGCAAGTGCCCGACGGATAAGGTCATTGATGGCCGCATGCCGCGACAGCCGGCCCGCACTCTTAATACAAGAGAGGCCGTGGTGACCGAGGCTGTCAACACCCTCTCCACAGTGACAATGATGTGGGACACTTACTTTAGCTCCTAGTCTAAGACTTACTGCTAAACGAAAAGTTATATTGTCCATAAATGTACCCGTATTGACTGAAGGCAAAGCTTGCAACCAGAGGCCTGACTCCCACTTAGCAACCGCTAAGAGACGAGCACGCTCTGGAAAGCTAGAGGATGATTCCAATAGAGAATCATACTGTAACTCACAAAGCGGCCCGTCCCACAGTCTCTGTATGGAAGGCTTTTCAGGTTCCCCTGTGTTTGGACCGGCAGCCAAATGCCAAGCATTTCTAGCTTCAACTAGCCACGAGACCTCAAAGTCACTAAGTGACGGAGACAGAATCTTACCAATGAGGTCGCGTGTGCTAAAAATTGAAGACAGAAATGCTGGTAGCGCTACACTTGAAATTTTGCGGATACCCAGACCCCCATACCTTATTGGCAAGGAGGCTTGAGCCCATGAACGATTGTCAAAATCGATATTTAAAATGCGACTGAGCGTATTTTTTAAAAGATCATCATCCAAAGAATTTAAAATATTTGTATGTTTCCACAAGTTGGAACAGCGTAAAACGTGAGTAAATTTTGGTACGAAAAGGCAATGCCGAATAATAGAATATGCCTTGTGCATGCTAATATTATCCAAACGGTGAGAGGTGTAGTTGAAATTTTGAAATTTAAAAAAAAAAAAAAAAAAAAAACAATTAACATTTTGAATAAAAAAAAATATATTATATTATAAATGTAGAGAAAAATAAGACATCAGACATATATCAATCTATCAATAAAATTAAAACACTTTAAATCTAAAACTCTAACTCAAACCATGCCAAGAAAATACAGTCACATACACGTGATACGGCGGACAATATTGGCTGTGGCGTATTAATTTAGACATTTATTTATTTATTGGTTCTTATAATCTTGTTCAATCGACCACATAATATTACAATCGTAGCGTTTGCGTTATGGTGATTGCTCAATGCTGATATAAGTCGCTTGTTGCTGTCGCAGATACATAGCATGCATTGGCAGTGTACAGTATGAAAGTGTAATAGTCGCTCGGGGCAACTTGCGAAACTGCGTTCCCTGGGGAGGGAAAAATAGTAAGTGTATTATGACGGTACATATACATGTACCTAGCCTATACGAATAATATGTGAGTACATATATTGCACAAACATAGACGAATATTAGTTACTAGCGGCCCGCCCCGGCTTCGCACGGGTAGACATTGATATCAAATATTTTGTCTACCCGTGCAAAGCCTGGGCGGGCAGCTAGCCTATGTTACTCAGTGATAGTGTAGCTTTCTAACGGTGAAAGATTTTGGAAATCGGTTCAATAGTTTCGGAGCCTATAGACATTTATCAAATATTTTGTCTACCCGAGCGAAGCCGGGGCGGGCAGCTAGTATAATATATAGCCTATGTTACTCAGTGATGATATAGCTTTCTAATGAAAAAAGAATTATTAAAATCGGTCCAGTACTTTTTGAGTTTATTCGTTACATACAAAAATACAAATCTTTCCTCTTTATAATATTAGTGTAGATATGATTTCAGCGGATGAATCCATCTGGTGGCAGCATAGCGAATAGCTCTAGTTCTAACGCAGAAAATAATATGTATAATTGAAAATATTGTAAACTATTAGAAGTAAATTCACGTAAAATACTGGTTCGAAGTGACTAAAACATCAATAATGCGCTGGATCAGAATCTATACTCAACTCGCCTTAAGCTCGACTCGAACATGAACTCCATCCAGTCGAGTGGAGTTGAGTTGAGAGTAGAGTAGAGTCAAGTCGAGAAATTGGGGAAATTACGAGGCGTGGACGACTAGCACAACTGGTAATTCTCTATGCGAAATATATCAGATCTTTTGTTTTTGGATGATCTTTGGGAATGTGTGGAGTGTGTGACAAGACAAGAAAGAGATCCAAAGGGTCTTACAAAGATTCGACTATCCGTGCAAGTACCAGCGTTTCCTTTTGTATCTTATGAGGAATGTAAAAACTATTTTTTTTTTCTGAAATTGTAATATCCATAATTATGATGTATTATGCTCACACCAAGTTCCACACGGGGTAGGCAGAGAGTATAGAACACAATATTAGTCTTGACTTTACACCTCTACAATTAAACGGTTTCTCGCGATATTGATTTCCATTTTGAGCTGTCGCGTGTGATTGCGGTATAAAAATGCTCCTTGTAGTTTATTGCTTTAAGCTACGCATGCTATTCCGTGCACTGGAAGGCTTTTGTGTGAAGGAAATAAATGTAGCTACCTAAATATTACTGCTTTCATAATTGATTAGAATAAGTTTCTTTTAAAAGAGAGGTAGGGCGATTTGGGATTTCCCGTGGGTTATCCCATTTAAATTGGAGCCGCCCGACTGGGTACTGTACCTCCGCCTTACAGAAGACCGCAGTGAAATAACACTACTTAATGTAGTATTGTGTTTCTGCGGTAAGTAAGGTTGCCAGTGCTCCACGAGGATACGCTGGGCTAGTAGTATTGCTGCTAGCACAGCGAGTCCTCATCAACAACATGGTTAGCACCCCGTTAGTGATACCCCTGGTATTACTAGAGGCTATAGGCTACGGTGACTGCTTACCATCAGGTGGGCCGTATGCTTGTGTGCCACGTTAGTGGTATATAAAAAAAAAAAAAAGTGTATAAGGAAATTATATATATGGACATGTGTTAGAAGTCCCTTTTTAGGGTACCTAAGTCTCACAAGAAGTAAAATGTACTTAACCCTTATACCAGTTGAATAAAACGCAAACAGTAGCCCTAGGAATAACAACTTTCGACTAAGTATTCGTAACACTTTCGATTATATTTGTATGGGTAAATGAAAAGCGCTACGCCGGCGAAAAGTGGAACCAATAATTCGTATGTTTTTTTTACATTTTGAGCGTTTTCGAATACGCAGTCACAAGATGTTCTTGCTAAGATTACAGAGAGCGATAACAAACGCATTGCTTTCCAATTATATCGTGCCTACATTGTGAACGTGGTGCGGCGAAAGATAATTAAAGTTTGTATTTCTATACTAATATTATAAAGAGGTAAGATTTGTATTTTTGTATATTTGTTTGTATTGAATAGGCTCCGAAACTACTGGACCGATTTCAAAAATTCTTTCACCGTTAGAAAGCTACATCATCACTAATTAACATAGGCTATATTTTATACTAGCTTCCCGCCCCGGCTTTGCTCGGGTAGACAAAATATTTGATAAATGTCTATAGGCTACGAAACTACTGGACCGATTTCAAAAATTCTTTCACCGTTAGAAAGCTACACTATCACTGATTAACATAGGCTAGCTGCCCGCCCCGGTTTTGCACGGGTAGACAAAATATTTGATATAAATATCTACCCGTGTGCAGCCGGGGCGGGCCGCTAGTGTTCCAATAAAGAGGGAAGCGCGTGGCCCTTAACTTTGGATGCTTTCAACACTGTGGGAAAAGATCTATTAAATAGCGTCGTACGTATAGTTATCTTGAAAAACAACATATTGTAGTCACTTGGGAGCACTATGTTCGGAGTTCATTCCACATCTTGACACGTCGCGAAAGGAAGCTCGTTTCCTGACTGCCCCAGGTCATGTATGTATTTCGCTTTGGCTATATACCGTGCCAAAGAGGCTTTATGGATTTAAAATAATGCGGTGTAATGACAGCGGATTGACATGATACCACCTATTCAATTTTTGAAATAATTGCATATCAAAAGTTGGACTGTTTTAAACTTTGAGGACTGCTTGGAAATAAAAGGGGAGTATTTTTTATTTTCTTTTTTTACGTAAAGGAATGATATATTTAATGATGGTAGAATACATCTAGGCATGTTTTGCTTAGGTTTGAGATAAAGGCAAACTAAGGAAACACCACGTAGATGCGGCAAATTCTCTACACTATTAATAAGGTACATATAATTATCACCCATATGCGATTATAATTTATTATTTACTTCGTCATAGTTTAAAAACACTCTTGTGTTATTAATATGTGAATAGATCCGGAAAATTTTAAAAATACTTTTTTTATTTGCCTAATGGTAAGCGGTTTCCTTGGAAACTTGCAACACCAGGGGTATTACTTGCGCGTTGCCGATCCTTCAGAAATCTCTTCACACTCTTCTTGAAGAACCCTATATTGTACTCCTTTGGGCAAACCACGGCGGGGAGCTCATTTCAAAGTTTGATTGAGCGCGGGAGGAAGCTCCTTTGGAACCGCGCAGTGCGAGACCATTGAAGAAAAATCAAGATTAAATGTGGAAACAAACAATATGGTGGCAGCAAAGACCCGTTGCTATCTTCAAAACCAGCGTCAAAACCCCGAACAATGTGATCCCCGCGGCATTAAATAGGCAAACAAAGGATTTTTTCACTCAGCCCTGTGTCATCCGTTATCCGAAAACAAATGTGAGCAAGCGTGCTATCTGCGGTAACCGCTCCTTTGAGTTACGGCGACCGCGTCCGGACTACCATTCCGGTTTTTGTCCGGATTCCCGTTATCACGTGCTTTCGGGCGGTGAACTTTAAGTTATCTAAGGTGTTGCGTTACGGTGCCATATTGTACGTTAAGCATTCGCTTCCTTGTGGCTTGTTTACATGCGATACTCTCTTCAGCGATTGTAAGGTGTTGTTCTAAGGTGGCAAACAAGCATACGGTCCACCTGATGGTAGAGGTCACCGTAGCCTATAGCCGCTAGCAATACCAAGGATATCACTAACAAGTTCCCAACCCTGTTGTTGATGAGGAGTTACTATGCTAGCAGCATTACTACTAGCCCAGCGTACCCTCGTGGATCACTGGCAACCTTACTTACCGCAGAAACAACACTACATCAAAGTGGTGTTTTTTTCACTGCGGTCTACTGTAAGGCGGAGGTACAGTCCCCAGTCGGGCGGCTCCAATATTAATGGGAAAAGCCACGGGAGATCCCAATTCGCCCTATCTCTCTTTCCTTTCTTTTCCTCTCGCTCCTCGAGGCATATCGCATAATAAATTGGCAACGTGCTAGTGATGCTTTTGGTAGTGCAAGAAATTATTTGCCTGCGGTTGCAAGGTTGGCAACGCACGTAACACCCCTAGTGTTGCAAGCGTCTATAGTCTACGGCCATCGCTTACCATCAGGCGATAGTTAAGGTGGTATGCCACCTTTGTAGCTTAAAAAATAAATAAATGATGTACGTATTGATTAGTCGCATCATATACCACCTTTGTGTTACCAAACAATACAAATTATTTTAAGGTAAGATCCAGGACTTTGATCCCTTGAGTAATGATCTTCACGTCATATTATTATTAATTTAATTCATAGTTTCTATAGACTTCGGCCTCAATGCTCGCATTCAAATCTTAAAGGTCATGAGGAGAATTATATTATCACAATCTGTCAACATTTCTTGGTGATTAATTTAAGACAGGTCATCTAGATAATGGTTGACCTATGAAATTCAGTTTGGCTTATCGAAAAGCTAAGTTTATTGCTGACTAGCTTAACTTAGCTCAGGCAGCTTTGAACATATATATCGAAGGATGAAGGACTGTCAAAAATATATATTAGGCGAATGTGAGTCGAACTAGAACTCTTGAAATCCAAGGTCTAACTTTCTAGATGAAACTACTAATACTAAATGACAGAAAGGTTATAGAAAGAATAACTTAAAGACCAAAGCACGTGTTCCATCTACTATATACTTATCATACGTACCAAATATCCAGACGCTAGGCAACAATGTTGTCACATAAAGGTTTGCCCCGGCGTGTATGGAACTCGCGACCCCTAGGGCAGCAGTAGGTATACTAACCGCTAGACTGGCGGTCTCGTCAGTTATGGCACCGTTCATTATTTCCAGCTTATTGGTTATAACTTTTGCTTATGGGTTACTCTTTAGACGACTAAGATATTAACTTAAATGTAGTACCTACAAGTTCAGTGTTATTTGTAAAATTGAAAAACTTTTGCTCTTTCTTGGGATTTTTGGACGAAAGAAAAACGTCCTACATTAGGCAGGCCTAATTGCGTTGCCAGCCTGATTGTATCATTCCCAACAACGCGGAAATTATTCACAGTCTCCAAACCTTTATTAAATTTAGCAGCGACTAATGGAAGTTGAAAAATAAATTGTTGTATTATATTAAACATTATACAGAAAATGTGAAGGTCCATATTACTGAGAAAAGGTTCAGTTATACGACGTTGAAAAATATGTTAGTGGATAATAAGCTATTTATGAAGCTGCATAAAATCGTTGACACTAGTAGCCAGTGATATCACAACCCATCACCATCCTGCCCTTATCCCACGTTATTTGTGATCGGCGCAATATGACCTTCCCTTCTATTCCTCTGCAGCCTATCACGGCTGATAGGGCATATCTGTATTAACGTCCATTCTGCCATGTAATCTCTCACACAGTCCATCCATACTATCTTGGGTCTGTTACTAATGTACAAGACGAGGATACATCACTATATTTTTTTGTTCCTTATCGCGTGCAGGTTTTTATCACGTTTGGTAAAACTTAACTTATCTTTTGGAAGAGCTAAGCGGGAGAAATCACTTGTGTGGCAGCACTTTACGCCCACGGACGCACACATTGATAACTATCTCCACCTTCATCTATTAGTGAATCAGTCTACGTTTGGTACCCTCCCGCCTGACAAAGACCAGGGACCAATCGTTTATTTATGGTTAAGCATGCTTCTATTTGAGCAGTTTTCAGTTCCTTTTTTCTTATATAACTATTTATTAAATAGTATAGTACATTAAAAGGTATAGGCTTCAACTCGGTTTGCCGTAACGTCGCGTCCGTCAATCAAAATCAAAAATCATTTATTCAGATTAGGCCCTAATAAGGCACTTATGAAGGTCTAATTTACCACTGTTATGGAAAAAAAACCTGAGAAAAAGGCAAGAAACTTTTTTTTTTATACCACTAAGGTGGCAAACAAGCATACGGCCCATCTGATGGTAAGCGGTTACCGTAGCCTATGGACGCTTGCAACACCAGGGGTATCACTCGCGCGTTGCCGACCCTAAAAAACTCAGTGCTCTGTCTTTTTTTATGTAACAAATGATGTTTCATGTTTCTTATAAACTTACCTTAAGCACGAAACATATTAATGTTTCGTCATAAAAGACATTTCTTATTTCTTGATAGCTGGAAGGCAACTCTTAGAAGTATTTTACATATTATTACATTATGTACAAAGGTTAAAACAAATGCCACGCTTGTAGCTCTTCAATCCATCCAAAGGTCAACAATAATCCATACTAATGCGAGAACAACTCTGTTTGTCTGTTTGCTACGTTTTCTACTGAACGGATCATAAATTAAATGACAGGGACATAGATTATGTCCTAGGGAAGGTCGTAGTTACTTTTGTCTTTAAACAAATGCAGACAAAATCGCGGGTAACAGCTAGTAGCCCATAATTCTGTGTTTTATCCTCTTTCAAATTTGCAAACAGATTATAATATATCTTGTAGAATGTGCTACGATGAATTTTCTCGACTAATATAAATTGAAAGATAATACAGAATGTTCGAATAGATTATTAAAGTATTTAATACAATGACTTTATACATATAGTTAGTTTGGAGGTTTTTAACGCTGTAGGAGAATATTTTTAAATGAGTTTTAAACCTTATTAATATTAAAACCTACTCAAAACTTCACAAAAAATTATAATTACGCAAGTTTGAGCCTTAAACGCAAGTTGGAACTTTAATCATTAAAACAATTTTTTTAGCGAATCTTAAAAAGTAAGGGGAATTAAGACAGACAGACATTTTGATATTTTTTTTTTACCTTACATGTGCGAGTACCTGATAATAATTGTAATGGTGTAGTAAGTCATAAATAAATGGTGTAGGGTCGATATTGTGAATTCAGTCATTTGCTGTTTTTCTGTAATTAATTGGCGTTTCCAAGCAGATAAGTATTTAATAATAATAATAATAATCACCATCCCGCATGACGAGAACCTCGTGAAAGCCGAGAGGGAAAAGCTCAGCAAGTACCTTCACTTGGCTCACGAGGTGACCGCCATGTGGGGGGTTGACTCCCGATAGTCGTTTCTGCGAACGGTCTCATAGCGAAGAGTCTCGACCAACACTTCAAGACGCTCTCGCTCGATGGTTGGGTCAAGGGTCGGATACAGAAGGCAGTACTCCTCGGCATGCATTGTCAGGAGGTTCCTCACTTTGTTACCCTAACCACCGGTAGCTTGGGCTCGCGCCTCGTTATCGGTGGCTTCCTAGTTTTGGTGTTTTTTTTTTAAATCTGTGTTTTTTTTTGTAACAATATTGTAAAAAAAACACCTAGACTAAGATTTAAAATAAATAATGGGAATAATAATAATAAAGCTTGGACATTGTCACACAGCGCCATCTGGCCCCAAACTAAGCAAAGTTTGTACTATGGGAACCAGCAGCTAATACAATACTTAAATACGATTTTTTTGGTAAATACATACCAAACACCCAGAAGCAAGGCAAATTATAAAAATATTTATCACATAAATGTTTGCCCCGGCGGGAATCGCACCCGCGACCTCTAGCGCAGTAGTCAGGTAATATACTAACCACTAGACCAGCGGTCTCATCAGAAAGTTTTTTTATTACATTGATGCATATGAAAATACATACGGTACTTGCTGTTTTTTTTTTGTATGTATGTCTGACTGCAACTCTCTGGAACGGCTGGGCCGTTTTTGATATCGCTGGCAGATAGTATCTATTAATATGAGTAAAAAAAAGTTACTTTTAATTTGGATGAACGCGAGTGATAAATCAGGCGGGCCGTATGCCACCTTAGTGTTATAAAAAAACTTAATTTAGTAACATTTTAATTTTGATCTAATAATACTGATTCGTGAAACGATTTAAATTGTAAACTGATATGTAAAGTGTATCCGAAGTCTGAAATACACATTTTTATTTCTAGTCTGTGTGTTTATTTTGAGTTATAGCGCTTGAAATAAATCATTGTGTCACATCGGTAATAGCAGGAACTCAAGAGTACGTTCCTAGGTGAGTTGTAGTGCTAAGAAAACATAATTTCACTTTTCCCTTGAACGCGGCGACAGGTGCTCGCTTTTCAATGGAAAGAATATGAGTTATGTCGTGTTGCGAGACGAGTATGACGCGAGGTCGAGATTGAATTAAAAATAAATGTGTAGCTTGTGTGCTTTATACAAATACCAGCAGCCAGCCTCGACTTGGCAGAGCGTATATTTTGACCGAGTTTTACAACGGCTTCAACATTCATTGACATATTTCAGCCAATTTAAACAAATCTTTGATGATATATACACTAAAACCTTCCTCGTGAATTAATCTATCCTTTGGTGAAAGCCATACGAAAATCCGTTCGTTTTTTTTTAATTTATTGCGAACGGACAGACATCGTTTTATATACTCTTGTTAGTGCAGATAGAGAAGCTGTATCTTTTTCCAGTACTGCTTTTTGACCTTTTTATACGACGTACGTGATGGGTTTTGTGTTGTGTCCTCTCATTTGAAGATCGTTAAGTTCTCCCTAGCAGAAGCTGAAAGTCCTTACTAATTGTATCTTCACGCCTGCTCATAAGGGTCCCCGAAGAGGTAGGCAGATTTGTTACAACACCCACTTTCCTCCGAAGATAATTTGGTGCCAACGTGACATATGGTGAGGCCGTCGCCGTGTCTTAGGCACTACATACGTCTTGAATTTCTTCTCAGACGTATGAAGTATGATTGCCTTCGCCGTAAAGCTCGTGGTGTGACTAATCACTGTACTTAAGATAGAAAAACTCATTGGTACAGACCAGTAGAGTTCGAACTTGCGTCGCTAGAATAGCAGGCAACGCTTTATCCCGCAAGCCCACCACGACTCGACTTAACTAATTTACTCTGTAAAATAAAATAAAAAATATTAATAAAGAACCAACGTTCTTAATTAAATAAGACTTTGCTTCGTGTACTTAGTAAAGTGCATTAACCTTTCAATGCAATATTGAAGTTAAGTTACTTAATTCTAATGTTACTTATCATCTTGGCCATAGCATAGAAATACGGCTATGGTACCTACAAATTTTATTGGTATCTTAGTACGTGGGATATTGTGGTTTTTTACCCCCTGGAATACAGGCGTGAGTGTACGTTTATCACTTTGTAAGTATTCTATTGCAAGGGTGGATTCAGTGAGGGGGGGGTCATGGGGGTTATGACCCCCCCCCCTGGGCTGGGTCTACCCATTAAAGTGGAAGAAGTCATCACTTGTTTTGATAGAAGACAAATGAGAATAGAAAATTTAAAAATAAAAAAATCTTTGTGATCATAATTGGAGCGGTTCCTGACTAGACTATGACTGTATGACCCCCCCTGACCTTTAAGCTAGATTCGTCCTTTTGCAATCGCTGTTCAGTCATAATGTTAGCATTAGTTCTTGCAAACTGGCAACGCGCGAGTGATACCCTTGGCGTTGCAAGCGTCCATAGGCTACGGTACAGCTTACCATCAGGTAGACCGTATGCTTGTATGCCACCTTAGTGGAAAAAAAATACAACCTTTTCGAGCACTGTGCTAGCAGTATTACTACTATCGCAGCGTATACTCGTGGTGCGCTGGTAACCTTACTTACCGCAGAAACACAACACTACATCAAAGAAGTGTTATTAGACTGCGGTTTTCTGTAATTAAAACTATTTAATCCCTTGCATTTCTTCTTAATTCTTGTATTGTATTATTATGTGAAAACTCTTCTAACAATGTTCTTCTCTCTCACTCGCTACCGTGTCGTACACATCGTTGCCGCTAACATAATTAATTTAATATTCACCCAGATAGAACATTCCATCCAGTTAATTAAGTCAGATGATTCTAAATTGTTGAAAGGAATCCTGTTTGATTAGCTTGGTCGGTCGGAATAATGAAAATCACGTCCCCAAATCTAGTCGTATCCGTTGCGTCGCTGTAGAAATCCCGGCCGTAGCTTTATTTCCTTAGAAAAAGGAAGGTAGGAGCCGAAATCTGGGATAATGTTACGAGATAAAAATATTCTTAGAATCTGTAAGGACTGTTGCCAGCGCCGGCCGAAATCTTATTCTTAGCTAAGAAAATATATTTTCAAGAAAAGAATTTGTCGCTAAAAATGTGTATACTCGTAAATTGCAGTAATGTTCAGTTGCTTGGCAAAAATATATTATACAAAAATAAATACGATTGAAGAAATTATTTTACGAGTAGTGTCAGCTTTCAAATTATAATATGTAGTTATGATTACTTTTAAGAAATATGCGATTATTTTAGAAAGTAAATATGGAAGAATGGGTAAAAATCAATAAACGCGCGAGTTGGCCAGCCTGGTGTTATGGCTTATCACCAGGCTGGCCAACTTAGTGATATAAAAAAAAACATATGTTCAAACTTTCAAATGTTTTATTGACAATGACATTCAGATGTATCAATTTACTATGTACAATATAATCTTATACAAACTATTATATTATATTAATTTTACAACGACCGCCGCACTGCACGTGGCACAACCCTTAACAGTAAATATACAATAAGATTAGGAAAATTGTGTATTAACAGATGCACACATAAAAATAAAAATATAACTTCACGCCTTCCCATAAGGGTCCCCGAAGGAGTGGGGTGTTACAACACCCACTTTCCACCGAGGATAATTTGGTGCCAACGTGACAGATGGTGAGTCCAACGCCGTCTCTTAGGCACTACATACGTCTTTGAATTTCTTCTCAGACGTATACAGGTTTCCTCACGCTGTTTTCCTTAACCGTAAAGCTCGTGGTGTGACTAATGACTGCACTTAAGGATTCGAACTTGCGTCCCTAGAATAGCAATCAACGCTTCATACAAAGCCACCAGGGCACGGCACAAATAATTGTGTATTTGAAACGATAATAATAATATAGATATACATATATAGATAAAGTTGTCAGTCTGTCGCATCCCACATCTATAAATTCTACCCTATAATTCTCCGTTCATTTAATTTGTAATGAAATAAAAATCTGATCTTCAACCTATACTTTTTTTTTCTAATAAAAAAATAATCAGAAAAATGTGAACTTAAATTATTTATAATTTTATACTTAGTCATACATTTACTATTTACATTGCGATTATACAGAAATGTATTTAAAATTGACAACATTCAAATAACTGTGATGAAACGTTTACATATTCAAAATATGTTGTCACTTGTTCCTTAGAAGCAAATTGGCACGTAACTTACCAATACTTATGTACAAAATGATTCGTAACACGTCTTAATTATCTCACAGCGTATTAATTTCATACATAAACTCACATGCATCACCGTGCCTTGCCCCATTCAGGGTAGGCAGAGAGTAACAGTGCCGTTAGCATCATGTTCTGACTACGTATTCGAAAACGTTACTCTCAAAATGTCAAAATGTTCATACGAATTTTTAGTTCCACTTTTCGCCGCCGCAGCCCTGTTCATTTTCCCGTACAAAAATAGTCGTAGGCGGTACTAATACGTAGTGGCAAGATATTCTTAAGCGCCATTCACTTTATATTTGCACACCTCTATTGCTTCCATAACATTCATCAATCTCTTCATACATCGAATTATAAATGTGCAAATAGTGGTGATTCTTAAGTGAGTATTCCATGTAGATTTGATCACACTATGTTCATTTGAATGTTCAATACTTTTTTACAAATCATAGACATGTAACGTACAGTACCATCGTTGTCATACAATCGATTTGCAGTTACAAGAAAGCCGAACTCAATATCTTATGCAAAATTTGATTAAAGATCATATTGACAGGTGCATATTTTGAGTGTCAAAATATTCTGACAAGCACTCCAACAGTCCAACCGCCAAGAAGACGTATCTCTGAGTTTCGTGAAAAGGAATTTAACAGTTTAAATAGTGACCGCATATAATAGACACGTATATTTATACATTATTATTGAAAATCATTATATCTTTATATTATATTTACAAAATAATAGTCTAAACATTTTTATCTTTAGTGCAGTATGTTTGTGGAAGTGTATGAGCAGAATGAGCTTTACATTTCATATTAAACTTCTATTGTTCGCAAATTTTCGTCGTGCCTAAATAAGTGTTTTGGCGAGAAGATCGACTCTTTATTTTATCTTATATTATGGAGCCGTTACTGTCCCACTGCTGGGCAAAGCCCTCGCTCCCCTTTCTTGATTTTTATCATTATAAAATTACGAAAATTGATTGTTTGGTTAAACAAAATAAATATATTGTTAACCCTACTTGAACTCTAACGATAATTAAACCGAAATATATTTTCTTTAATTGAAAGTCTTTTGTGATTCATAATACTTGTGCGTGCTTGAGCAAATAAAAAGATCAATACGGCTTGTCTGAGGAATTTGCTCAGAACTAATGCCATTCGATTTCGAAGCTTAGTGGAATTGAAGTCAAGTATATTATTAAGTGGTGAGTGGTAAGCTCGAAACCTGAGCACTAGGCATAATAGAGTTTATTTAAAACTTAATTTGGGTTTCTTCAGAAGAAAATGGTTGAAACCTATTGTGCGGTTTTTGACGTAGGTCACTAATTTCGACTTTTTGGTACTATTATCTAATAACATTACAAAACGAATATTAGCATTCAGGCCCACAATTGCTCACGGCTTTCAGAAATTGTACCATCAGGTACAACTGCTTGCCATCAACAAGGCCGTATGCTTGTTTGCCACCTTAGTGGTATCAAAAAAGTATAAGTTTTTTTGTATATAATTTGGTGACTAACCCCGTCCCACAAGATCCAGTGGGATGATGATTTTCTTTAATAATGTTATTCAAAGTCCGACAGAAATGAAGTTGAGCTAGCGTTTGTCGTATGGGCATCTTATGCGGAGGAATAAAGATAACGAGGTAAGAAAGGTTTAATGTATGAATTTGGATGGGTGGACAGGGTGCACAGGTGGACCTAAGAAAAGATGGTTGGACTGTGTGAAAGATGATGTGGCTAGAAAGGACATGAATACAGAGATGACGGCTGATAGAGAGGGATGGAAGCGAAACACATATTGCGCCGACCAGATAGGGGAGGAGAATTGTATAAAGTGAGATAGACCCGACCAGAGGTTAAGGAAACTCTCATTCTTTTTTTGTAATCCTGCATACAACCAGTTTTGTATTACCACGGTAATTTTGTAGAAACAAAGTGTGTATCCTACATTATCCCAAAACAAATCTGAATTTGTTTTATTGGAGTGTCCCATGTGCCAACAGAAATTCTGTTAAACTAAAAATATTTAGATTGAGAACATTATAGTATGCCTGAAACAAATTTTGCTCTTCGAGAAGGCTTACTCAAAATACATATTCAAACATAATTATGCTTCGTAAGCAATAACTTACTCATATTTGATTAATTTAATACATATATACATATGATACGTCTACAAAACTAGATTTAGCCCATGACTCCATCTGTGCGTTTAAAACAAAGAAATTGCGTATTTCTTCTACTTGTTTCTTTCGACGGAACCTTTTGTTTCCCGAATTATATATACTATACATAGGTTATGTGTTATCTGTGTGCCAATTATTGAAATCCTTTCAGCCGATGATACGTCATTGAGTGACAAACATTTGAACAAAATCTTTGCATTTATAATATGTAGTAATTCGATGTTACATCATCAACATCATCATTATCTCTAACAATCGGATATATATTTATATATTCTTCCCTTACGTACACAAATATTATATATCACTATCTAACAAATTTATATTTTTTTTCTTAATATAATAATTTAAAAACACTCACAGCATCACGATATATTTACGTATAAACCTCAGATTAAATAAAAAAGGTAGATGGATCTTTGCGAACTAAGCGACGCCGGTTTTATAAACATGTCGTCGCGGAGGCGTAGTTTCATTGTATTCACACACACACCCCACCAACACACACACACACACACACATACCTAATATTATATCTTATACCTTTTCCGCACCGACGACGGCAACAATCAAATGTGACGGTACACACACCGATCATAGGCCCTCACGGCACAGCCCGAGCCATTGTTATTCGATGTGGATGTGTGCGTATATTTGTGTATATGTACACTGCAAGGCGTAGTTTTAACTGGCGTCACTTCGTTGTTCGCAAAGCTCCATCTACCATTTTTATTTGATGTGCGGTATGATCTAGTCTTATCTCATTCTGTTGAAGCAGGTCCCAGTCATGTCACAAGTAAAGGCACATATCTCCGTATGAGAAGTATCGTCCACGCAACCACTTCCGGTCTAAGCCTGGTCGCACCACTCGAGGCCACGGCATCTGGGGAATTGTAATAGTTAAAAAATATAGACGATCATAGAACCTCCTCCTTTTTAGAAGTCGGTTAAAAGTGATTACAAATTATTAATTTCTTGATCACAACGTGTCTACATTTAAAAAAAGCCGTGGTGGCCTTGTGGTTGAAGCAACAGGCCTGGCATCTGATGGGCCCAAGTTCGAATCCCAGCCTGTACCAATGAGTTTTTCTAAGCTTAAGTACAGTGATTAATCACACCATGAGCTTTTAAAAAGAGAGGTAGGGCGATTAGGATATCGAGTACAGCATTCGGTAGAAGTGAAATGGCGCTCTATACTCTTTGCCTACCCCGTGTGGGACTTGGCGTGATGATATGTATGTATGTACTAGCTTTTGCCCGAGACTTCGTCCGCGTAGATGTCGAAAATGGTTCTTATGGGATTTTTTATTGTTTTTAGGGTTTCGTTCCTTAAAAGGAAAACCTTAAAATAACCTCTTTAAGGTTAAGAAACCTTCAAATTTGGTTCTCATATAGTACGATAACTTTCGAGACAATCCAATTTTAAACCGTATTTGCTTTTGCTTTTTTTAATAAAATCGGATTTTTGACCCATCAAATTAATATGAAATATAAATCAAAAGCACTAAGGAGTATTGATATCTACTTCCAAGCAAATAACTTCCAACCCCTTTATAACCCCTTTAGGGGATTAATTTCAATAAAATATTCGCTCAGAGAATCAGCATTGCTATCCAGCGTGGCAATGCTGCCAGCATTCTTGGCACGCTACCGCATGATTCCGGTTTGGGTCAGATCTTTTATCTATAAGTAGGTAGGTTAAGATATGTTTTGTAAATAGTTTAATCTGTTTTGTGTCAATAAATATGATATAATTTAACTGATAAAATACGAAATACGTCTTCCATCAATTCTGTTAATAAGGTTTATGCAAAATATTAAGTAGATTCGACAAGGAATCACGTTGTCCCATACAAACTTTGCCCCCCTTTTCACCGCACTAGGGGTAGAACTTGGAAAATCCTTTCTTATTGGATGCCTACGTGATACAAAAAACACTCATCAAGTTTAAGGTCCCTACGATCAGCGGTTTAGACTGTGCGCTGATCCGTCAGTCATTCAAGAGTGACGTCACGGACGTAGTACCGACGATAAAGTCTGCGCGGATTGTCCACAAGTATATTGTTTACACGGTGTAAATCGGCATTAAATCATAGTAGAGGAATGAAAAGTTCCTAGTTCGCCCTGTGTAGTGTGTGTGTGAGTGTTCGCAGAGATAGACACGCGCTCGTTAGTGCATAGTTCCGCATTGAATCCTAGGCATCGTACAATTATACATTGAAGTGACAACAAAGAATCGCATTTCAAAAACATTTATGTTTAGAAACCTTGAAATTGTAAAAGGTAAGTAGGCGGGCAATCTTATGAAAACATATTTTCGACCGGAGGAATATATTTATTTTCATCATAAGGAATAAAACGAGTATCCCTTTGAATAAGCCCCATCCAGACTAGAATGGCTTTCCCCGAGATATCAGGTTTTGCAAGCCCTGCGGGGATATGAGGATTTGTGCCTTACAGCGCCTAATATTATTTAAACGGATGATGCCTCGCTTACTTCAAAGGATATATTACGTACCTCTTCAATATTATACAAACAACATACGTTTTTTTTTTTAAATTGCCAATAATCTGTATATATAAAAGAATAAACTGCATACCATCAGATGGGCCGGTATACAACAGGCTAGCTTTTACCTGCGGCTTCTCCCGTGTGGTTCTCGATAAAGATATGTCCTTTCCCAGGTTATAATAACCTATCCCATTGCCAAATTTAAATACGATCCGTTGAGCCGCTTAATCGTGATAAGGTAGCAAACAAACAAACAGAGTAACTTTTGCATTTATAATGTTAATGAATTATATATAGATAAACTCTTTTAAATTAAAAAAACCGCATCAAAATCCGCTGCGTAGTTTTAAAGATCTAAGGGACAGACAGACAGCGGGAGCGACTTAGTTTTATACTATGGAGTGATTTTCATTGTAACCGTATTTACTAATCGTTGACTGATCTCCTGCGATACTAGCTGCGCTTAGTGCAGGGACCATCGGAAATTTATAAATACACTGCAATCTTTCACTCAATGAACTATTATTATTATTATTATATTTATTTAGACCTTCATAAGTGCCGTATTAGGGCCTAAACTGAATAAATAATATTTTGACTTTGGATACTCACTGTTTTTACTAAACATGTAAGAGGAGATATGCGGCCGGCTGGCCACGTACAGTCGCACGGACATGCTCCGCACGTGCGGCGGGTGCGTGGCGAGCGTGGCGCGGCACCGCAGCGACAGGAACCCGCGCTGCGTGGGGTAGTCGTCCGGGAACACGTGCAGCGTGCGCCACGACGCGCGCAGCCCGTCGCCGTCGGCGCCCGACACGTGCGTCTCGCCCGTTATCACCGGGTCCTGGGGAACGTTGCTAGGATTAGTTATGTAGACCTACTTTACCGAACCGGTGGTAAAGTAGATGTTAGTTCCATGGCCTACTGGAATTATGTTTTTTTTGCTTGCAAACAACAACGTTGTGTTGGTTGGCAACGCGTTACAAAGTGATACCTGGCTGAACTAGCGGCTATAAGCCATGGTGACTGCTTGCCATCAGGTACCCCGTACGCTTGTGCCACCTTACCTAGCGAACTATGAACTGAGCGCTGATTGGCCGATCCTTGTTAACTAAAAATAACAGGCGCTTAGTTTAAGTAAGTGTTGTTGATTACTTTAAATTAATTACATTTTACAGCACATTGTGATGAAAATATATTAAAGTAATTGCAAATCACTAACTGAAAAATATTTTTTATCGTACTACGTTGTTACATACGGCGTGGTGCCGGCGGCGCGGTCGCTTATTACATTCTTTTTTCAAAATAGGCGCGTTGCGGCGCGGGGACAAGCTGCCAGGAGCGTTCTATATTAGCGGGCGCGTTCCATGGAGATTGTTTTGCTGTGCGTGGCATAAACTTAGATCGGAACGTATTATCATGAAATTATGGACGTATATCTATCAGTGCACTATAATTTGTAACGCGCTATACCACTGGTATTAGAACGTGTGCTACAGGGACCCTTTACCATAGTCAGGCCATACGCTAAGTTGACACCTTAAAGAAAAAAAAAGTTAAATCCCTCATATTAATTAACAAAACAGTCATCAATACAATCCCTAGCCTACAAACTAATACATCAGCAGTTTTGCATACGTTCAATTCGGTTGATTGATACCTACCGTCCGCCATGACGTGAGATAGGAATCAAGATGCACGGCTGAACTATCTGTATGCAAAACCTATCTAGATGGAACGGCCACCGGTGGAATTGGACGCTTCCAAATTTACCGCAGAATAATTTTGCCCGTCGATATATTTTTGTCATGGATATAATACAAGACTAGCTTCTGCCCGTGACTTTGTCCGCGTTGAGCTTAGGATACCAGAGGAATCTAACATGTTCCCGGGATGAAAAGTATCCTATACTATATGTTAACCAGGTTATAAACTATACCGCGTCCCGGGGTTGAGAGATAATATCTAGAACACAGTTTCAAACTACTGCAGATATTATTATCGTAAACGTAATAATTTTAAACATAATTTTTTGCTGATGAGCCAAATAAAACAAAATAAAACGGCCAAGTGCGAGTCGGACCCGTGCACCGAGGGTTCCGTACAAACTTGTAGGTAAGGTAGTATCGAATAGAGGAAGTGATAGTTTTATAAGTCTGTTAAAGTAAATTCCCTTTTTTTCTATTTTTAAACTACATATTTAGTTTATCCTTTACATATAAAAATAAAAATTCACGTCCTATTAAATCATTATACTGATGTTGGCCTCTGAATATATTATAATACTAGCTGTGCCAGCGACTTCGTACGCGTGGATTGATTTTTTTCAGGGGCTAAATGTATTTTGCGCGGAACCCTAATTATTTTTCTAAATTAAAAGTCACCGAGTACCGCCTGATAGCATCAGTAATCTACCAGTGACACTGTTGTACGTAGTATATTATCTACTCTGAGCTTGTAGCAATGTCAATCAACCCAATAGAAATGATCCAGACTATTTGAAGTGAAGGAGGATATTTTTAATTATCAACATTTGTTAGCAAACGGCTCTGACAATGAACAAACAATTTATTTGTTTCCCAGACGTCTTCCGGGATTATCCTCAAGTGTTTTTCAAATTAATGAGGCCATGCGTTCGCAATTTGAATTATACTTGCTAATTTCTGTCAACTTTATACCTGGTAATTTGTATTCATTTTACATCACATTGTTTACAATTGAGGTCATCGGGAAACTTAAAGCTGCGGACACCGATCCATTCCACTACATTCATGGACAAATCTTTCTCAGTGCAGGCCGTCCGCCTGTGGAATGCTTTGCCACTGTCCATCAGACAGGCTAAAACTCTGCAAGTCTTCAAGAGGCTCCTTAAGGAATATTATCTCAATAGCTAAATAGCAGACGCAAGAGCACATCTCCTATGTTTGATTGGGTATACTTGTATATTTTTATTATGTTTATTACGTATTATGCTTCTTAGATATCACTTAGTTTAAATTTTATATTAGTTTTAATTTTTTTTAATTTTATTTTGACCTTAGGTGCACACCACTTCTGCCCGTTAAATGTATATTATTGTATTCCATCCCACGGTTGCCTGGAAGAGATCGCCGAGTGTGATAAGGCCGCCAATTGTACTCTACTTATATGTACACTATATTAATTATGTTGTATCTCTTGGTGTTGTACAATAAAGCTTAAATAAATAAATAAATAATAAATTCGCAATATACCTTCACAAATTAGAAAATAAAATTTGGTACATTTCTTTTTTACTACTAATATGCAAACAAGGGTCGGCAACGCGCGAGGGATACCCCTGGTGCAAGCGTTCATAGGCTACGGTGGCCGCTTACCATCAGGTGGCCCGTATGCTTGTTTGCCACCCTAGTAGTACAAAACAACAAGCATACAGACCGCCAGATGGTAAGCTTTTAAAATACATTAGGTATCAATATTTCACGCCAGATATTTTGTCCTAGGAAATTATCGAATATACCTGTGGGTGGTGTTCGATCCAATATTTTTTAATATAGTTTTTTTTGCGAAAAACAGGGTTTTATATTACCTCTCCTATTAGGTCTCTATAATTGCTCCTATGCAGCTATGTTCAGCAACTATCTCCCCCAACAGTATCTGTTACAATTACATTTGCATAGCTCCAGCATGATACCACTTATCTACCTGGGTATGTACTAATAGCGGCGTTGGTTTGCTCTTGGCCGTACAGATAGCCGTGATAAATGGTTTGTTTTATGTGTTTTTGATGGCCCGATAACTAATCTCTTATATTTACGAGCATTTGATTGTTTCGTGCTCAATTTCACGGATTTACCTTCAACCGGATTCCCCCTAACTTCTACTTATGTACACAAAATCAGTTTAGACTGTAAGGTGGTAAATTAATATTTCTATGGTGGTAACTAAATGAAACTGGCACTTTTCCGTGACTTTTCCCGCCTAGAAAAAGTATTACACATACAAAGTCGAGAAGGCAATCCATCTTCGCTATGGTAGGTAGGTATTCATTGAATGACTTCACTTTTAGTTTCGAATTTCTATAAAACTAGTAGACTGGGTAAGTATCATTGAGGCAACCAATATACCTAACTGGAGGAAACGTTATTGGGTACACCGACCAACTGGTCTTAGTTCTTTTTACTTTTAAGGTACGGAACCCTTATAGGACCACTTTGTTGTCTGTCTGTCTGTGTAGAAATTTTTATCTCAACATCGCGTTGACTTATCAAATTGAAATTAATATGAAATACCCGGGTCTATGGCCTCTTTCAGCTGTAAAATAATCAAACCTGTAAGTCAATATGAAGAAGATATATGACCGTTTATGTCGCAAATTTTCTTACGATTTTTTTACGATTTCACAAGGGAATCAAAACCTATAGGGTACTTCCCGTTGACCTAGAATCATAAATTTGGCAAGAAGCAGTGTGTTACAGCACCAGTACAAGAAACAATCTGAGAAGAATACTGTAGTTTTTTTTTAAATGCGAATTTACAAAAAATATTCCTGAATCGCGCTGTTGAGAGTCACCGACGAATATTGACCTCATTTGAAGTTCGCCTACTTTAAACCTTACCTACAAGTGTGTACAGAACCCTCGGTGCGCGAGTCCGACTCGCACTTGGCCGGTTTTTATTGTATTCATATTATTTTATCACTCGTAAATTGATGACGGAACATTTAAGTATTAATTTTTTTTAGGTAAATTAACTATTGCCTGTTACCAAAAGAGAGAGAGAAAGAGATTGGTGGTGTGGAACGCTTCTGTCATTCATTTACCAGCTGTCAGTCAACTGTCATCTCTGATTGTTTGAATGTGTCAGACTTGGATGTCGGAAGTGAAAAAAATATCGATTTATCGATATTTATTAAAATATCCATATTCACGTCGATATATCGAGGAAAAAATATCGATATATAGATATATGGGTCATGTCCAAGATGCGCGTTTTTAAAATAACAGTGTATTTAGCTCAATGTAATATCAAGTCATTTTTGTACAAATTGTGCAAAAATCTCGATAAAATGGGGGTATTTTTATCAGTATGTATTCCTTTTTATTATGTAATTATTACAAAAATATCAAAATCTAAAAAGTATAACTTTTCTAACTATTGTCCTCAATACAGTTACTTTTTTCCATTCGTTCCTATCCTTTACGGTTTTGGATTCCAGACTTGAGGTAGATAAATGAACAAAAAAAGTTTTTGATACCATTTCGAAGCTGGAAATTTTGTATTGATATATCGGTTGAAACATATCGATATATTGAAATAAAAATATCGATATATTGATACTTTTTCAACAAGCCTAGCTACGATGACAGTTGCTTTGCACGTTGGTTTGTTTGTGTTCTGTTTATCTGTTAAAATTTACAGAATACAAAATTATACGAATTGTTTCGTAAGTTTTGATAAATGCCATACAATATAAGTCAATCGATGGAAGAGTTGAATAATATAGAAAAGAAGCTACGAAATTATACGTTGCTGTAAAGTGGAAGTGGACCCGGTGTAAGTACTAAGCTAAGCTTTCTATACGTAAACAACTTTTAACAGTAGGAACTTTGAAACTTTTGACAGTCTCCTTATTGTGCTTAGTCTGCATAATTTAAAAATATACCTCGACATTGGTTACTGATCACATTTCCAAATGTTAAAATAATATACTTTCTAACTAATTTAAATATTTCTTGTACACAGTTGCCGGCGGGCTACTGTCAAACATCATAACAACGGAGTGAAATTCCAATGTTTATTCGGACAGAGACCTACATTCATCCTTCTACAAGTGAGAACCTGCTTGATCTGGGGACCTAAGCACATTCTAATATGTAAATTAGGTTTGTTTGATGAAATATCTTGATAAAAGGTGTTGGCATCACAACTGCAGTTTCATGTTAAATAGGAGTCTTATTAAAGGGCTCATAAGAAATAGAACTACTAAGTGACTTTTAAATTATCCACTAATAAAACATTTCAAACTTCATAATTAAGGCTACCGAGATTAGGAATATCAGATACTATTTTACGTAAGCTACTTAGCTCAAGATTAACTGAAAATTACTATCTTATAGTTAAAAGGATTGTAAGCTGTTTAAAATGGCTGGTTTATTTTGTGAAGATTTTTTGGAATTACCACCATTCTGGGCTGAAAATCCCGAACTCTGGTTCATCCGCATTGAGGCACAGTTTAGCGTTGCCGGTATCACTTCTGATGATGTAAAGTACTACCATGTTATAATGAGTCTAGAATGCAATGTTGCTGATAAAATTCAGGACCTCATTCTACAACCACCAGATAGTGGAAAGTATGCCAAAGTAAAGGAAGAGCTGCTTAAGCGTACGTCACTGTCGGAAGAAAGAATGAACTACTTGAAGGAGAAAGTCCCAGTCCCAGTGAGCTCGGGGACAAAATACCATCACAATTTCTACACCAGTTGCGCTACCTAGCCAGATGTCTCTCTGATGAGAATAAACTTCGTGCAATATGGATGAGCCGTCTCCCAAGTCAGGCAAGAGCCATACTTGCCACGCAACAAGATCTTGATATGGAAAAACTATCCGAGATGGCTGACAAAATAATGGATATAATTAAACCTAGATGAACACTTTTTCACATTCATACATTATGTATACTGCCTTGTCAAGAAACTGTTCAGTTTTTGTATTTGTGTCCTCACTAAAATTATTTTATACAGTTGATATATACCTATATGTATTCCACATGACATATATTACCCATAGTTTTGGGGCCTATATGGTATCAATTTGGCACTCTATATGTATAAAGTTATTGTCTAGTAAATTTGATTATAGCTTATAACATTCTAACTGTTATTTTACTGTACTGTTACACAATTAAACTGTGCAATGACCTCCCTGCTGTGTTTTCCCAAAGTACTTTAAGAAGGGTGTGAAGACATTTTGTGAAGGGTCGCCAACACACGAGTGATAAATCTGTAGCAAGCAAGCATCCATAGGCTACGGTAACGGCTTATCATCAGGCGAGCCGTATGCTTCTATGCCACATTTATGAAACATAATACTTGTGCCCAGACTACGCAGTACATATATTGTCTCCTCTGAGGTAATACACTAAACTAGATCCAATAAGGGCGCGTCCAAACAGTCTGTAAAGGGGCATTAACAATCTGGAACCATGGCGTCCTGATTGCGACGTTTAATTTCCTGCGAAGTCCCCGTGTCAGGCGACAGACAAAGGTCCCTCTAAAATTAATGACCTTTTTTCATGATTTGTCGTTTTACACCAAGTATAAATGGAGTCTATAGTGCAGTGTCATTTTCAAGGTGTTATTTTCCAACAATGCACAGGCGTGCCTTCGTCTAAATATTAAATTCTGTGGCATGACTGGAGAGGATGGTCCTATAACATATATACAACGTACCCTACGATCCTATGATCCTACGAACGCTTGAATGTAGTCCAAATAATAGTGTTGAATGATAATACGATTTGAATCAACGACATTTATTTACATTTTTACTTAGCACACTGATTACTTTAATTAGAGGTTGACATTCTGGCTAGATAGATATTAGTTAACTCTGAAATGCCTGGACAATAGGCACATCAAGAATCTAGAGTTTTAGTTTTAAAGCATAGATAATATGTCTACATTTGACATTGACATATTATGGGAATAATAGTAGGTACTGTGATGTTGTATCACAACTTAACATAGTATAAAACAGTTGCACCTGCCGTATGTACGCTTAGATCTTTTATGAACTACGTAACGAATCTTAATGCGGTTTTCAATAATAGACGCGGAGTGTTAATTTTGCCCGACTTTGTCCGCGTTGAGCTCAATATCCCAGAGGAACCTACCAATTACCCGGGTAAATATCCTATGTGTTAGTCCAGGCTATAAACTACACGTGTGCCAAATTTTATACAAATCCGTTGAGCCGTTTTTACGTGATGGAGCAACAAACATACATCCATCCTAACAAACTTTTACATTTATAATATACTAGCTTCTGCCCGCGACTACGTCCGCGTTGAGCTTAGAATCACAGAGACAAAGTAAAATTATCCCGGGATAAAAACATTTTCCCGGGATAAAAAGTATCCTATGTGTTAATCCAGGTTATAAACTATCTGTGTTCCAAATTTCATCCAAATCCGTTGAGTGGTTTTTGCGTGAAAGAGTAACAAACATCCATCCATCCATACAAACTTTCGCATTTATAATATTAGTAGGAAGTAGGGTAGGATAGTACGATAAAGGTAGGCATTTAATTAAATAGTGATTATAAGTTATCGATATTAAGTTTTTTTACGATAAAGGCGCTGCGCTACTAAGTAATAATATTCAAAATTATAAATACAAATTCACCCAATCCCGTCGACTCGTCATTTCTGATGACGCCAAATTACTTTCAGATGTCTAACAGATAAATTGAAAGGTCTTGATTATGTTTCAAGGACCTCAATCAATAAGGTTGTGACGGAAACAGGAAACGGGGGCAAAGCGGTTGACGTTATTTTTATTTGTAAGGGCGACTGCGTTCACTGGCAATAAAAACTGCTGAAATATTGTTATGAATGAAACTTTTCACGGGAGATATTAAACAGCCTGTCGACAATAAAATAAAATTAACATTTGTATGCAATTTAAATAGCTGATTGAATATACACTCGTTATTAAGAGATGCAAGCTCCCGCATACTTAGTATTATTGAGAGTTGATTTCATTGGTGACTTCTGGAATTATCATTTATCTTCACGCTTCCCACAAGGGTCTGCGAAGAGGTAGACAGAGGGTTTACAACACCCACTTTCTACCGAAGATAATTTGGTGCCAACGTGAGATATGGTGAATCCGTCGCCGTCTTTTAGGCACTACATACGTCTGAGAAGAATTCAAAGACGTGCAGGGGCCTACAATGATCGAACTAACAGAGCCGATACATTTCTTAAACAGTCATTCTTTAATTTGACGTACTATGATGGTACCTAGCAGCGCTCTAATAAACCGCGCAGTTCAATTGACGCGCAGCTTAAGCAGCGCTGAATCAGTGCTGCAAGGGAAATTTTCGTACCATGATCACTTATGTCACTCATTTATCAGAATTATGTCGATTTATTCAAATGACACCTACTAGGCCTTCTAGGGCTTATTATCTTTTCCTTCATCGTAAATCTTGTGGTGTGACCGTTATTACGTTGTTGATTTAAGTTTTGAGGATTTTTTATACTACTAAGGTGGCAAACAAGCATACGGCCCACCTGATGGTAAGTGCTTACCGTAGTCTATGGACGCTTGCAACACCGGGGGTATCGTGCGCGCGCTGCGACCCTTCAAAAATCTCTTCCCTTCTTGAAGAACTCTATGCTGTACTCTTTTGGGAAAACCCATATTGGGATAGTCTCTATCGTGTTTGTTTCAGGCTAGATACGTTAATATTAGCTGCGTTCATATCATAGTACAGGCACGTTGCAGTGAGCAAAGACTTAGTTACAACTGAATTCGACATTATGTTGTTGTTATTGAGGATTGTTGAGGCACCATTGTACATTGTTTCGCAGTACTTGTTAGGTTTTATTAAGGCTGTAGACCGTATTGCATCCATGGCACGCGTCCAAATATCTATAATAAAACCGAACAAGTTCCCAATTTATAGCTTGTAGTAAAATTGGATAAAAGACAGGACTTTGCCAAACCAATTAATGTTATAATAGGATACTAAATTAGTATTTTAATTCTCCCTCGTTGGAAGTGCAAACGACTATCATTAATTTGTTACTCGGACGTGTCATATTGGTGTTTCATTATTTTGAAATAAAATCTAAGGTACCTATTTATTTTGGTTTTTCTATTCGCAATATCCACACACTTGAACAAATCATTGAAAAGTACCAAGAACAACAAAGACCGCGATACATAGCGTTTATTGACTATCAAAAAGCATTCGATAAAGTAACACATGAAAGTATATGGGAAAGCCTAAAACAACAGGGAGTTGAAGACGTATACATACAAGTCATAAAGAGCGTATATAAAAACAACATGGGCAAAATTAAGCTAGAAACTCTAGGACCAAGTTTTGCTATAGAAAGAGGCGTACGGCAAGGCGACCCCTTATCTCCAATAATATTCATAGCCATTCTGGAGGCTATCTTCAGGAAGATAGATTGGAGTAAGTCAGGCCTATATATAAAGAACGAATACATAAGTCACTTAAGATTCGCAGATGACCTAGTGTTGTTATCAGAATCCAGCACCCAGTTACAACAAATGATGGAAACTTTACATTCGGCTAGTATCAAGGTGGGTCTGAAAATGAATCTCTCTAAGACTATGGCAATGACAAATTGGCGGAGAAGAATATTAACAATAGATAAAGTGCCACTCGAATATACAGATTCATACATATATCTAGGTAAGCAAATTAGTTTTGATCCGAAAAATAACGAACTAGAAGTGAAAAGAAGAATACAACAAACGTGGAATAAATATTGGAGTTTAAAGGAAATCTTTAAAAGTGACCTGCCTATTACCATAAAAACAAAAATTATGAATTCCAGCCTTCTTCCAAGTTTGACTTATGGCTGCCAGACCTGGAAATTCACTTCAAAAGTAAAAAATCTAATCACCACCTGTCAAAGAGGACTGGAGCGCAGCATGCTTAAACTAAAGAAATCAGACAAAATACGACACACAATAATAAGATCAAAAACCAAAGCAACAAATGCATTGAAATACGCACAAAAACTTAAATGGAGATGGGCTGGCCATGTCGCGAGGCTTAAAGACCGAAGATGGACCATAAAAGTGACTTTTTGGAATGGACCTCCAGGTAAAAGAAATCGAGGAAGACCACATACTCGGTGGGACGACGAGATCAAAAAAGTAGCCAGCCCAAACTGGAAACAGACTGCACAGGACAAAGACAAATGGGCATCTTTGGAGGAGGCCTTCACCCAATAATGGGGTTCCTACAAATTTAGTATGTATAGTATGTGTGTAATAAGTTAATGTAAAAATATGTAAAATTAATTTGTAGGAAATAAAAGGCTTTTTATTTTATTTTATTTATTTATTATTCGCAATATTCTTCCTACCACCTTACTACTACTGAGTTTTTTAAATCTTCATAAGTGTTCACAAGTTTATACCACCCCGGCAGATTGGTTTACCATCGAGCGGACAATAAACTAACTTGCTTGCAAGTGAAACCATATCAGTAGACAATAACCGTGGTGACCTTGTGGTTGAAGTAACGGCCTGTCATCTGATGGGCCCAAGTTCAAATCCTTGCCTGTACCTGTTTTTCTAAGATTAAGTACAATGATTATTCACACCATGATCAAATTAAAGAGGTAGGGTGAATTGGGATCTCCCGTGAGATTTCCCATTATTATTGTAGCAGCCCGGTTGGGGACTGTACCTCCACCTTACAGAAGACCGCAGTGAAATAACGCTATTTTGATGTTATGTTGTGTTTCTGCGGTAAGTAAGGTTGCCAGTGCTCCACGAGGTTACGCTGGGGTCGCTGGGCTAGTAGTAATGCTGCTAACACAGTGACTCCTCATCAACAACATGGTTGGTAACTCGTTGCTAGCGGCTATAGGCTACGGTGACGGCTAACCATCATGTGGGCCGTATGCTTGTGTGGCACTTAGTGGTATACAAAAGGTAGATAGATATAAGAAAGTTTGCCTAATGATTGCACACATTAGTGTAAATTCCAGTAAATTCTTCAACAATATCCCTAACGGTAGGTATGGCTATTGGTGGAACCCATCAAAAGGCACAAAGCTGACCGTACGCAAATAAAACCTACCCGTCTCAGCACACAATACCATCAAATAGCCATTTATATTATTAGAAACCTTCGCGTCAAAGGGAATCGGATTGGATTGGATGACTCTTTAAAACGCTCCGTCGTGTATCAAGTGTTTGTTCGTGTATTGCCCGTATTTTTCTTTTTTCGTGGCCTTGATGTTAGCATTTCCGATTTTATTAGGTTTTAATGTAGGTGTTTGTTATCTTTTACGATTTAGACCGTTTTGTATTTAGGTACCTATCTAAGTTCTATTAGAAACCAATCACTAATATATCTCATGCTAATCATAGATAATGTTGTAAAAATAAATCCCAACTTGCCTTGGTCACGGCAACACACGTAAGTGGCTAGGCCGATTTCGATAATTCTTTTTTTGTGTTTGATATTGTCAGTCGAAGGTTTTTATATTTGTTATATTTTTTTATATCGGGATAAATTTAAGGACCTTTGTTCTATGGTGTATTTGTCATATGAATTCATAGCTAAGACAGGACAACGTCTGTCGGGACAGCTAGTAAACTTATGAAATTCTATATGAATTTGTATGCGTCAAAATAAAATACAGGGTTAATTCTCTTGTTCCCGAACTTCACCTACTATCACACAGCGTAGCTCATACCATACTTGTTTTTAAATGCAAATTCTGAGTTTCAAGTCTGGATACCACATGAAATGCGAACCCGCGACCCTGAACGTTGAAGTCAGTTTTGCAAACCACTAGCAAAGCGGTAAATATGTAAACAGGTAAGGTGTTTAGTATAAATAAAAGCGGCAACGACACTGTTATTTCCCGGAAAATGGAGGTCGTGTCCCGGGACCTTGAATATTGCTGTATTTATATTTTCCAGGAACAAACTTGTCGCAGCGTCGCTGATTCTGCTATTATGTAAGCCTCCCGGCGACTGGTGCTAGAAGTATAGAGTTTATTGTATGTATATCTGCGATATTATCTAAACGAAGGGCGTATATTTAGATACGTGAACAGGTTTTGTGATAATACGCGAATAGTCATGTATTTGTTTGTAGAATTGCATGTTTCTATAGAGGAACATATTTGCTTGGAAATTTATTAACGACTAGCGGCCCGCTCCGGCTACGCATGGGTAGACATTTTCAAATATTTTGTCTACCGGTACGAAGCCGGAGCGGGCAGCTAGTATAATATATAGCCTATGTTACTCAGTGATAAAGAAGCTTTCTAACGGTTAAAGCATTTTTGAAATCGGTCCAGTAGTTTCGGAGCCTATTCAATACAAACCCACAAAAATACAAATGTTTCCTCTTTGTAATATTAGTATAGATTAGTATAGATGAGTGGCTAGCAAGGAGATTATACCAGTGGCTAGCTAGTGTTCTTTTTTTTTTAAACATTATCTTGATTTATCTCCTGTTACACAGCATTCTAGCATGCCTACCTACCGCTTTGATTTGATTATACATATACAAGTATGCAATCAAAGACCTATAAAATTTACATGTAAAGGATTTTTTAAACGTAGGTTCTGCATACAGTAGATTAAAGATGTATTTAATGTATGTGAAATCCACCGATTCCGTACTATGGATTCGCTCTCACATGTCGTTCTAAGGTAGAAAGTCTGACAAATTAACCGATCTTCCCTATAAAACAGTGCCGGTAGCAGGAACATTGTCGACAACGTTTTCGTATCGCCTTCGACTATTTTTGTATTGGAAAATGAACAGCGCTGCGGCGGTGAAAAGTGGAACTAAAAATTAGTATGACAATTTTGACATTTCGCGAGTTACGTTTTCGAATACGTTGTCGACAATGTTCCTGTTACTGGCACAGGACTGTGACGGTCTGATGGCAGTCGCTTTGTGTAGAAAAAATCCTAACAGTAATCGGGTTGGACTTAGTACCGGCCACAACAATGTTTGTGATAAGGCAAGGTTGATGTGAGTGGAAAATAGTTGAATATTGTGTTACCTCCTGTGGTTCCGAGTCCACGAACCAGTCGATGGTGGCGGCAGGCAGTGAGTAGTCAGATGTGCAGTTAACCAGTGCCTGCTCCCCCACTTCCACCAGGGTAGGCAGCCCGGTGATGAGCGGGTCGTACTCTGGCAGCACTGGAGACAAACAATACATGTTTACTTTAAGCTTATTGTAGTAGACCCGTCATACTATATTTCAGTAATATAACAGTATATGAGCGTAAAATGAGAAGTAGCTCTTAATGGGTTCTCCTCTGGGTTTCGCATTTAAATTGGAGCCATCCGGCTACCTGGGGACTGTACCTTTACCTTACATAAGACCGCAGACAAATAAATAATACTACTTTGATGTAGTGTTGTGTTTCTGCGGTAAGTAAGGTTGCCAATGCTTCACGACGATACCCTGGGCTAGTAGCACAGTGAGTCCTCATCAACATTAGTGTCGGCAACAAGCAAGTGATACCCCTGGTGTTACAAGCGTCCATAGGCTACGGTAACCAACTACCATCAAGCGGGCTGTATACTTGTGTGCCATCACAGTGGTATAAAAGAAAAGAGGACCAATCCCAGATAACATGGGATAAGGGCAGGAGTATGATGGTGTATTTTGATTTATGAAGTCGTGGCAATCTTCAGCACCATCTATCATTAATTAAATACGTATTTATTTGTACTATATTAATAGGATTTACAATAATAAATAACATTATGCGCAGCGAAATCTAGTTAGAGAGAATCCGTTTAGTTCATAAACAATGAACATAAACCAATATTCAATTACGATAACGTTGTATAAAGCTTTGTATGAGTTAATTTAGTTTCGGCAAACAACGCTGATTTAACTGTTAGTTTGATATTAACTATTGGCTTTTACTACAGCCCTGGTAATAATATTACTGATAATATACGTATGATACTTTGACACATTCGATTATTATTCAGTAATTTACATGTACACTCGTGATGAAAGACTGAATAGATGACATATCAATAAATAACCAACATTTATTTACTTGTTTTGTGATTGCGTGAGGATTTGTGGAATAAAAACGTGAACAAGTCGTGCTATTAAATTATGTTATGTAGCAAATCACGGCAGCCACGATGTGCGTGCTTGCTCGATTGCAATAGGTTTTATTATATGGACCGGCGCCGCCTGTCGCGTTGAATCACGGGCTATGGATAACATTTAACCTCTTCATCAACCGTGTTGTCAATAATAATGGTTACCAGCATATTTATAGTTTTTACTAGCTTCTCCCCGCGACTTCGTCCGCGTTGGCATTATCCAGGTTTTTCATTCCCCTAAGGTAGCATACGGCCCACCTGATGGTAAGCAGTCACCGTAGCCTGTAGCCGCTAGCAATACCAGGGGTATCACTAACGAGATGCCAACCATGTTGTTGATGAGGACTCACTGTCCTAGCAGCATTACTAATAGCACAGCGTATCCCCGTGGAGCACTGGCAACCATACCGCAGAAACACAACACTACATCAAGTAGTGTGATTTCACTGCGGTCTTCTGTAAGTTGGAGGTACAGTCCCCGGTCGGGCGGCTCCAATTTCAATAGGAAAACCCACGGGAAATGCTACATCGCCCTGCCTCTCTTTGTCTGTGTCTTGTCGCTAAGTGTTCATACCAGTGGTGAACTCACCAGCAAGCGTCATGTTAGCCGACTGCCTGTCGACTGCGAACCTGGGCCCTTCGCTGGAGACCTCGCAGGTATATTTCCCCGTGCCCCGCTCAGGCGTCATGGTGATGACGCACAGCCGGGTGTCGCACGAGTTGTTCGTTATGTGCACCCCTGTGCTATTGAAGGCCAGGGTCTCGTACTGGGGACAAAGGAAAAAACATAATCTCATATATAAAATTCTCGTCGCGGTGTTTGTAGTTAAACTCCTGCGATACGGCTTGGCCGATTCTCATGAAATTTTGTGTGCATATTGGGTAGATCTGAGAATCGGACATCTATTGTTCATCCTTCTAAATAAAAAAAATGATTTTTTGAAATCGGTCCAGTAGTTTCGGAGCATTTATCAAATATTTTGTCCACCCGTGCGATGCCGGGGCGGGCAGCTAGTATATAACATAAAAATTAATCGCTGAATGTGTTGCTAAGCGCAAATCTCGAGAGCAGCTGAACCAATTTGTTTAAACCAGGTTAAGCTCATAAATAAACTAAAGAGCCGTCAGATTGCAATGCAAGTCTTCATAGACATGACGTAATTTAATAGGGAATATTAAAAATGAATTTATATTTTTCACCGATGGCAATTTTATGTGCCTCGAGTATTCCGTGAAGGTGCTTCAAGTAACGAATGAAAACAGATAGAAAACCAGCCAAGTAGTCGTGCTCAGAGGGTTCCGTATCGATAAAATATTATATTTATTTCGATTTCAATTCTGAGGGACAAAAAAACTGTGGGAATTCTTAGGTTTTTTTTGTTTTCGATTTAAACCAAGAATCGTATTACTTCATCCTTTTGTGACACGGCTAGGTCATAAGCATGTTTGTTTATGTTTCCTGCTATTGACGACATATACCTATGCTTATAAAAACAAAATATTTTTACTTCATGTAAACTCATATTTATACAGGCCAGGAATAGATCCAAAAACGACATAAATAAAATTGGAAGTCGGGCGTTGATCCACAAGAACCACCCCAGCATTTTATAGCAAAAAGGTTTAAAACACGGTGGAAGCAACTCAAACATACGATACCGACCTAATTTCTTTATTTATTTTGCCAGAACGATGTTTTATGGATGTAAGATAAATGTGAGCAGACGTGAGACTTAAACAAATTTGAAGTGGACGGATTCCAACCACGTTATTTTTTAAATCTATAAAATCTTACTATAATAATATTATAAAGAGGAAAGAGTTGTGTTTTTGTGTGTATGTTTGTATTGAATAGGCTCCGAAACTACACAACCGATTTCAAAAATTATTTCACCGTTAGAAAGCTACATTGTCACTAAGTAACATAGGCTATATATTATACTAGCTGCCCGCCCCGGCTTAGAAAATATTTTTCAATTGTACACGAATGAAGTCGCAGCTAGAATGCTAATACAAGTTCCTTGTTTAATTATATTTACAGTCGCAAAGTAATATTTGTACGTAGTATTTCGTCTACTCTGAGGTAATGTCGAGAAATATTGGAGTGTAGAATATGAATGTAGCGTGTTCATACGTTACTAAGTTATGAAAGAGCACGTTGAATGCTACAGATTCGTACCGGTGTTTGATGTGGGGCTACGAAGTTGAAGGCGTGGGAGTTTTACAAGCCACCCTAAAGGGTAGCCGAAGATAGCTAGAGATTTGACGAAGGGTTCCCTATTTCCCACCAAATATATTGAAGGTCAAATATGATTGGTAGGAAAACGCACGGGATATCCCTAAGCTATCTTTCTAAGCTCGTGGTGTGATTAGTCACTGTACTTTTGCTTAGAAAAACTCATTGGTACAGGCCGGGGTTTAAACCTGGGCCCGTCAGATGACAGGCCGTTGCTTTAACCACAAGGCCATCACAGCTATTTTTCATATATGATCTCTGCTATGTCCCTTCGTTTTGTTTCTCTATAATCCTCTTAAGATTTTATCGTATCGTTGTGGATTGTTGGAAATGAAGTTTTTTTATACCTCTAAGGTGGAAATTAATCATTCCGCCTACCTGATAGTAAGCGGTCACCGTAGCTAATAGACGCTTTACAACACAGGGGTATCACTCGCGCGTTGCCGACCCTAAAGATATGTCAATTGAACTGAATCGAACTAATAACACCCACGGGAGACTCCATTACTCGCTGATGTTGCAGCCCCAAGCGTACGAACGTATAAAATGCAAAACTCAATTACTGTAAAATTTCTGGAATTTTTCGCGGATATCGTCGAGTGCCTTTGAAATGTTTCTGTAGGAAAAACTCAAATTATACAATATGCCTGGGGATCGGAAACGGAAGGGAAGACAGGCTCGTGTGTCAAAGAAAATGTATTTGGGTTGCATATAATGCTTGTTAACCTCCTTTCATGCCCTCCGCTGTGACACGATAGGATTTCACTTTTGAAGTTATCCATACTTATATTATAAATGAGAAAGTAACTCTGTTTGTTTGATTGTTACATTTTCAGGACAAAACGGCTGAACGGATCGTAATGAAATTTGTCAAGGAGATATATTATATCCTGAGGAAAGCCATAGGCTATCTTTTGTTTTTAAACAAATGCAGACGAAGTCGCGGGTAGCGGATAGTTATATTATACATTGAATGAGCTTTCGGTTCGTTCTAGACACACTCCATAAAATAGTTTGCTTTTTATAAAATATATAAGTTCCTCAAATTGCCTAGACAGTGATCTCAAACCAAAAGCAGTGACGCCGGTAATACTACGCCTTACAGTACATATACACAATTAAACGCGTACACCTACAACGAATACACAATTACGCCTTGCCCACGCACTACATGTTTAAAAACCAGCGTCACATTGATCGCAATGTTCCATGTAATTTTTATTTCATCTGAGACTGTAATATTGTTGACATTTATCACGTATCGATTGAATGCGGAACAGAACTATGCGACACCATACCCGTTCATCTATTAAGATTCATTATAGTGGCCGCCTTTTACCATCCTTTTATGGAGGCCCACTATGCCTGGCAACCCCTACCGACCGCATTCGGGACGTTTTTTTTATACCACTAAGGTGGCACATAAGCATACGGCCCACCTGATGGTAAGCAGTCACCGTAGCCTATAGCCGCTAGCAATACCAGGCGTATCACTAACGGTTTGCCAACCATGTTGTTGATGAGGACTCACTGTGCTAGCTGCATTACTACTAGCCCAGCGTATCCTCTTGGCAACCTTACTTACCGCAGAAACACAACATTACATCAAGTACTGTTATTTCACTGCGGACTTCTGTGAGGCGGAGGTACAGTCCCCAGTCGGGCGGCTCCAATTTAAATGAGATAACCCACGGGAAATCCCAAATCGACCTACCTCTCTGCGATAGGTACTGCCGCCAGATAGATCCTGGTTATCATAAGTGTGAGAAGCACTGTAATCACGTAAAGTTGTTATGGCAGTAAAGCGATTTCTCTCCAAATAAGGTTTGTAATTTACTTGGTTGTCATCTTAGAAATATAAAAACATAAAAAAAATCAAAAGGCACAACCCCTTTAAAATATGTACCTAAACCGGCTTTAAAACTCTTTATCTCGAACTGAACTCTTTTTAACCGAAAGGAATAAACTTAAATTTTGTTGAAAACAAAATGGTCGCACGCCGGGCAAGTTGCAGTGTCTTTGATTATTGTTTTACTTAAAAGGAAATAGCATCGGGGTAGAAATTCTCACGGATTGTATTGCACAGAGTATACAAACTAGAACCAAACCACTTACAGGCTTCGTGGAGACTACGTTAACTGAGCAATTTTCGAGAGAACCTCTTGAAGGCACTAGCTAAATTACACTCTAGCTAGCTAACACTCTGGCTAGAGTATAATTTAGCTAGAGTGCATATCAGCTCAGCTTGGTCAAGACACGGCACAACTTGATCACGTAGCAAATTTTTGAATATTCGCTAGTGTTGTTGTATATAGGAATGTCGATATCTTGAACATCTGTTCGTATATGGATACAACTATTTATACTATATCGTAATACTAATATGGTAATACCGTAGTATACTATCTACTCTCAGGTAATTGTTGAATTGCCAAAGATCATACTCCTTAGTACGCGTAATTTTCGAAGGGTTGTCGAAAGTTTTTGCTTTACCTTTTAATATTATATATAAATAAAAAATCGGCCAAGTGCGAGTCGGACTCGCGCACCGAGGGTTCCGTACACACTTGTAGGTAAGGTGAGGTCATTATTAGTCGGTGACTCAACAGCGCGAAACAGGAATATTTTTTTAGTAAATTAGCATTTAAAAATATATATATATATAAAATTTAATTTATTTCAAGTTTATAACTCCCATCGTTCTTGAGATAAAAAATCCTGTCGGACAGACAGACAACAAAGTGATCCTATAAGGGTGCCTTTTTCCTTTTAAGGTACGGAACCCCCAAAATAAATAAACTGTACCTGTACTTTATACAGTGGAACCATGCACAATGCAATGAAACAGCACTTTTGAATAACTTGCGCTCATATATTAGAAAGTTATCTAGAACTTGAGCCGTTCGGTTCCCAAACCTAATGGAACCGAACACGAACCATCTCTCCGTCGAATAAAAATAACATTAGATGTATAAAACCACGAAAGTTACCCGCTATATATAATTGATAATCTGAAATAGGATTCTTTTCAATCGGGAATCGCGTGATATAAATCAACAAGTGGGATAGTTTTAAATTCTGGTTTTTCGTTACGTCGTCCATATTAAATTAAAAATGGCGGCATTTAGGTAATCGTTTCGTCACGGGAACTAAACGTCTATACCAAATTTCAGCTCAATCGGACACTGGGAAATGGATCAAATTTAACTTGCAACGCTTGATTACACACACATCGTACATGTGAAACTATATAATAGCTAGTAATAATGAATGGGTGGGGGCTGTCAAGAAAGTTGCGAAAATATTAAGACACTGTCGGCAATATGTCACAAACAAAACAATAGTTAACAAAGGCCTGTTCAGACTGTTCCGCGAGATACAAGTACCAAAGTATAAAAATAAAAAAGAGCGAGCCCTACAGCCGCATAATGATAAATGTAACATCGGACATTTGACAGCCAACTCTACATCTGCGCGCGCGGTCAAATCAAATAGCGCGCGCTTCCCCGGCTTCCTGTAACGCACTTCCGTCCCTTTTCACGAAATCATTTCCACAGATTGTCGAAAAGCGTCAGTTTTTTTAAATTTATTTATAAAATACCACGGGATTGTAAGTTTTAATCGACATTAATACTCATTTTTCAGCAGTTGCGCGGTTAACGCCGTACATCAATCCTATTCACACTACCTATACCAATCGGTAACATGAGTATTTTCGTAATAAGCGTCCAACGTGCTCTGTCCTTATCGAACGGGAATTCACGCAGTCATATAATTCATGCACAGAATGGTGGCTTCGAAGCGTAAAATAAAGCGCAATTTCGCAATGCGGGGCCAATTATAAAATCCTACTTTAATTATTTTGGGGTGATACATTAAACGGTATGCTTTGTAAAGTTTGTTTTAAAAAGAATACGTTGTATTGCGTATTGTTAATTAAAAATTAAATAATATGAGATACATGTAATAATGTATTATTAAAAAAGGAAATCTAATAATTTTATTATTTTATTACATTTACATAACAAGTAGGAAGATATCTCCCATCTCCAATGCCTTAAACCCTTAATAGAGTTTCATGAGAATAGATCTTCTAAGAGTTTCGCCTACTGGAAAAAAATTGTCAAGTGCGAGTCCAACTCGCTCTAATACGCGGGCTCCGTACTAATAACAAACCAGTTTAAATGTCAAACTTAACTTTTCTGTTCGATCACACGGCAATAGCCGTGGTGCAATAGCGCGTGGCGCAAATAATAAGTATGTAATAATAATATCGCTTTATTTAGATTAGAAACTAGCAATACGCACTCTTTGAGCATTTCAAGCGTCTACTTATTACTAGTATTAAGATAAAAAAAACATGCTTATTATAGGGGAACCCCCGTTTATTTTTTATATATTTATGGTTTTATTATTTGTTGTTATAATGACAACGGAAATACACATTCTCTGAAAATCTGAACGGTCTGACAGACAAGACGGACGAACAGCTAAGTCTCAGTAATAGGATTCCGTCGGTTACCCTTAAGTTACGGAACCCTGGAAAAGCATGACTCAAATCGTTTCAGAAACGTCGGAGCAATTCGAAGGAACAGGATTTTTTATTTAAATTACATCCAATTTCTTGGTGAAATGTTGAATCCTTCTAATAAATAAACATTGCTCTGTTCTTAGTAAAATAATATCTTTAGTAAGAACTACGAAAACATATTCCAGAATTCCTTTAAGCAAGACGCATTCATTTCAAAACAAGATAGAATTATACATATATTATACTAGCTGCCCGCCCCGGCTTCGCACGGGTAGACAAAATATTTGATAAATGTCTACCCGTGCGAAGTCGGGGCGGGCAGCTAGTATAATATATAGCATATGTTACTCAGTGATATTATAGCTTTCTAACGGTGATAGAATTTTTGAAATCGGTCCAGTAGTTTCGGAGCCTATTCAACACAAACCCACAAACATACAAACATACAAATCTTTCCTCTTTATAATATTAGTGTAGATGTAGATGTACCTATCTCAAATAATAAAAACAAAAGTGTCCTACAAAAGGCCCTTACCTTTTCGTGTCAAGTCACCATGAACGAATCCCATAAAGTGAGATGTATAGAGGTATTACCTTCATGGGAACAGACGCGTTCCACCACTCTACTGTGAAACACTCCCGGGTTCTTAAGTTTACTTGTAAAAAAGCAATAAATAGTATTAGGTACTCATTGTTCTTTGATAGTTAGTAAGGGTTGCCCTTAAGACTCAGGAACAACAACGTTCTGGCGGACTGTGTAAGGGAGCATCCATTTATTACGTAGGCTCAATATAAGGGGAGGGGCCCAATAAAATCTCGTATGAACTGAAAATCTATACTTATAATACAACAGGTCGAATTCTGTACATTGAAGTTATTTTGAAATTTTTGAAGGGCACTCTAAATTCGCTACTGAATACAAATCTGTTTTTTCTTGTTTGTCGGTCTGTCTGTCTGCCAGCATAGCCGCTACTACCCCGCCTGTTATAACCCATTGCAGGAATCATATAAAAGAACTCATCTACCTTATCGCCTACTATTTCTTTCGTTAACACTACTAACCTATCTGCTGGGTCGGCTACCAACGTCACACCATGAAAAAAAACATTCCACGCGTACGAAGTCGCGGGCACAGCTAGTATATTTATAATACAGATAATAAAAAAACTCCTTTTTTAAACGCCCCTATATGGGGAATATATTTATAGTAGATTCAACATAAAATATCAGTTAATGAGTTGTGACAGTTAGTTTACGTCATATTTTATGTTTTTTTTATCTTGTTGTTTTTCAACACGTGTGAATCCGGGTGGGTCAGGGTTGGTAAATATAAATTTACATTATAAATATTATATTATTGAACCAATAAATACCAGCTCTCGAAGATTTTTTTTATCTTAATACACGTTGGAATCGAGCTCAAAATAAATAGCCTCCCGTTGCTTGGGTTGTGTGCTTAATTGAGGCCTAGGCTATCCTAAGGGATCGAGGGTACAGAGGATCTCAGCGATTTTTAACTCAGGCTTCAAGATAATCCTTATTTAAAAGATCAAATATTAGGAAAAATACTGTTTTGGAGTTAGACCCTTAGAATCTATATGGAATTTTAAGCGTTATGATTTTTACGTACCGTACGTAAGCGATTTTTTTTCACATACATACATATAAATAACAACATGCATTGACAGACATAGCTTTGTTACATCCTGATGCTTTTCTTGGCCTCATGGTACTATAGGTACATAATATAGTATCTTAAAAAATGCAAATTGTTCGAAAGAAGGGCTTACGATAAATAATAAATATCGGAGAGTGTTGCAAGCGTCTATAGGTGACGATGATCGCTTATTATCAGGTGGGCCGTATACTTTTTTGCCACCATAGTGTACAATTTAAAAAGTAAGTATATAACATCACTGATGGCATCTAAAACGCCCTAAATTAGCTTTGATACTCCATCGACGCTAAAAGAATTCTCTAAAAAATAACCCTGCAACTAATTACTTTAATGCCTGCTAGTTTGGAACGCAGCAGGCGTAGGGACTACTGAGATTGAATTCTTAAAGGGACACGCACTTCGTATCATTTATTCAGCTCACCCACCCGATAATACAACACTTCCTAGATTTATTAGACAAACTAACTTACCCGGTGTTTATTTAAGTACATACATACCCATACATACACATAAATATTTTTAGAACAGCGATTTACTCTTGACTTACACACTTCTTTTGCTTGTGTTCATTCATCGGGCTCTTCATACTTGCCCGCCGGTTCTTAGTACTAGGTACTAGTCTAATTTAAGGTCGCGGTGGCCTTGTGGTTGAAGCAACGGCCTGTCATCTGATGGGCCCAGGTTCAAACCCCGCCTGTACCAATGAGTTTTTCTAAGATTAAGTACAATTAATCGCACCTTGAGCTTAAATAAGAGAGCTAGGGCGACTTGGGATCTACCATGGGTTTTCCCATTAATATGGGAGCCGCCCGACTGGGTACCTCTACCTTACAGAAGACAGCAGTGAAATAACACTACCTTGATGTAGTGTTGTGTTTCTGCGGTAAGTAAGGTTGCCAGTGCTCCACGAGGATGCGCTGAGCAAGTAGTAATGCTGCTAGCACAGTAATTTTGTATTGCTAGCTGGCATTGCTAGCGGCGATAGGCTACGGTGGCTGCTTATCATCAGGTGAGCCGTATGCTGGTGTGCCACTTTAGTGGTATAAAAAAATGGAAATTTGTTTGTTTTTAATAAACGAATTCACCGATTTTAAAAATTCTTTCACCTACAGAATCCTGTATTATCAGATTATCCCTGAGTACCATAGGCTATATATTATATTGCTAATTCGCAAGAAAACGTATCTAGTAACATATTAAAACTTATAAAAGGCTAATAAGATTGCTTCACCTATAGTCACATTAACATCTCTATTTCGAGCACTTGCAATGTTTATCATAAAAGGTAAAAAAACTGAGCTATATACTTATGAAGTTTGGAAAAAAAATTTGTGTAACTACCACGTACACTGTTCGTAAAAGAATTGTAACTTTCACGTAGCCCTGCTAATTCCTTGAAGTAGTTTCAGAGAGTCCATTGCTACAGCTTAGAGAAAATTGTCTTAACTTAGTAGAAGTTAGTCGAGTGCCCGCTGCATTTATTTATTCAGCGTAGTGTTTTTAAAGCTAAGCCGTTTAAAGGTTAGTCCACTTATCTCTATTGATGGGGATTTGTGATCTTTTTGTCCACTAATTCCCATTATTTCTGGTTACGATGATCATGGAATTTTATGGACAAAAATTCCATAAATCTCCATTGATGTGAAAAGTCAACGGGGTTGTGGAGACTTCCTCTACACAAATCCCCATCATGATCTCCGCGTCAAGGTATGTTATCAAGATAAGGGTATTATATTATTGTAAGTGAATTTGAAGGAGAATTTTAGGTTTTGTTTTACAATACCAAATTTTTGGTGTTGTTTGTCGTTTTTATCCTAAATCCTGAGGGTATCCATTAACAAGTACCTTTTTTTTTACTTTATTTGGCACAACAAACAACTACATTCCATCATTAAGTTTAAAATAGGATAAGGTATAACATATAAGTATAAATGTAGTCAACCCCGTTGCGCGCAGATTAATTTAAACAAAATTTGGGGGCTGCAAAGGTAACAATACTAAGGTAAAGTAAGCAACTAATGACACAAAAGACTATTTATGTCGCTTTTAAAGGTTGTGAGTGAGGCTGCGAAGATCTCAATATTGGCAAAGTGTTAATTATACTGTTTCATAACTCTGCGTAAAGGCGCGCGTTCACCAGCATTTGTCTTGCATGGTGTTGGTGCAAAAAACTTTCAATTTATATCTATTAATCAGTCTCTTTGAGTCACTCTTACTTATCAAATCATACCGTCCAAGTTCACTGAAGGACTGGTAAGATCGAAAAATACAATCAAACATTAATCTACTAGACTGACTTGAGGCTTTGGTATGTCAAACTAGCCATCTACTTTACAATTCCGCTGCACTATTGCTTAGGAGCTGTTATTGAAAATTGAACCTAAGTAAGGAAAGTTTTAAAGTAATATATCACATGTCCCTGAGTTTCACTTGAAGTGCGGCGGACCGCAAAGTTGGCTCAACTTGTTACGTGGCTGTAGTTGCTAGATTGCTTCTTGTTCGTGGTATTACTAATTTTGTGCATATTAAAGGACGTCGCGGAGTATGGATATCAATAGAATTTGAAATTACAAACACATCGTTTCCTAAGTTAACATCAAAAGAACATTTAATGTAAATTAGTAAAGATGTTTTCAAGTCAAGAGTGAAATGGCGCTTCATAATCTCTGTCTATCCGGCGAGGGATTGGGCGCATTGATATCTACACTAATATTATAAAGAGGGAAGATTAGGAATGGCTCCGAAACTACTGGACCGATTTGAAGAATTATTTTACCATTAGAAGCCGGCTTTATCCCTAATGAACATAGGCTACTTTTTACCGCGGGAAAATGCTTCATTCCTACGGGAAAACAGGTAATAGTATGTATTGCTACACGGGCGAAGACGCGGGGAAAAAGCTATTGTCTGGTAATTTGTTATGAGTAACTATTCTACGTCTCAAACCATTTAGAGCCTAAATTATTTTATTTCATACAATTTCATGTGTTTGCTTTTCATCTGTTTTACTCTATTAATAGCATGCATACTTAAGTTTCTTCTTAAAAAGCAAAGAAGATCATTAAATATAATGAACTTAATAACTTTCCATGCAACCTTAATTAAAAAATATCGTCATTAAATTTGTTTTTGCCTGTGCGATCATAATTTTGACATTTATATTTCATTGTGTTTTAAAAAAAATCTTATTGTATTTTGCAAATAATTTACTCATGCTTTCAATTTATTTATTGTTTTGCGTTTTTCTGCTTTGCTCGCAGTGGTTACGTACCTATAATTGTATGGGGACTTTAATAAACTAGTAAAATATATTCTTGTAATGTAGAAGTGTTCTGTAAGGGGGTAGTCTTTAAATAAATAAGCCACTGATATATTATCAGTGGCTTATTCTCCAACAGCTTTTACCTGGACTGTCTAACTCTCCTTAACTTACTATATACGCTGGGCTAGTGGTATTGCTGCTAGCACAGTGAGTCCTCATCAGCAACATGGTTGGCACCCCGTAGTGATACCCCTGGTATTGCTAGCGGCTATAGGCTACGGTGACTGCTTACCATCAGATGGGCCGTATGCTTGTGTGCCACCTTAGTGGTATAAAAAAAAAAAGAAAAAAAAAAACTTAACTTACATGTGAAATACCTACAACTCTCTAGAAGCATAATATCATATCATTTTTAGCACTCGAGCAAGAGGAAATGACGTCACTTTTCTCGCCTTACAAAGTTTTACGACCTTCCGCCCGCCTTCTATTGGGTTCAAATTGGTTCAATTTTTATGGCACTAATATCGTTCCGGTAGATAGATTAACATTTGGATTTGAGAATTCCTGATGGCTTCACCGGCTGTTGAGCTGAGATTACATTTTGATGGCGGACGCTCGGTCAGATAAACTAGTTTTAATGTCCCACGGAGATTATTGAGAAACGTCTCTTTCAATCTTTTTCTCATGCATTTTAGCAGTTTTACCTAGCCTTAGCAAACACAAAGTATTGTTACAGCTTTCGACTTTTGTTTTTGTTTTTGCTCCGGCGAAAAGAGAAACAAAAAAATCGTATGAAAATGTTGTCATTTTGAGAGTAGCGTTTTCGAATAGGTAGTTGAACGATGTTCTTGCTACCAGTACTGGTCGAAAGTTTCTTATTGCACGAACCCGGTTAGATGACCATCGCAGTATCAGATATTCTGACTTCAAATAGTCGTGTGCATGCCTTACTCTACTCAGTCCCCAGTCGGGCTCCAATATTAATGGGAAAACCCACGGGAGATCCCAATTCGCCCTACCTCTCTTTACACGTATTTGGAACTTTAGTTATGTAAATTTAATGTCCAGAGGTGTCACATTTTTCGCTGAATGGTAAACCGTATCGCGTTGTCCGGCCGCATAACTAGAGTAACGGCCGACCCTACTAATGTCGTGTTTACATCACAAGTCGCTCATAAAAACATGGCTAGACATAAACATGTAACGGGTTACAAGGTTAATAACTACATTATTGTCTCATAAACCAGAACTATCAGGAGCCTTAGCTACGTATTCGTATCGCTTTTTGGTATTTTTTGGTAGCTTTCATTTTGGTAGCTGTAATTTCATACCAATGTCTAGAAGAATTTTGTTACAAATTGTTATGTAATGTTTGTTACATGAAAAAAAAAGACAGAGCACTGAGTTTCTTGCCGGTTCTTCTCAGGTGGCTTTTTTTCCGAACCGGTGGTAATTTAGACCTTCATAAGTGCCTTATTAGGGCCTAAACTGAATAAATGATTTTTGATTTTGATTTTGATTTTGATTTTTTCGACTATTTTAAAATGGGAAAATAAATAGCGCTGCGTCGGTAAAAAAATGTACGAATATGTTAACATTTTTGGTAGTTACGTTTTCGAATACGTAGTCGAGAGGTTTTCTAGCTACCTACACTGAATTAAAACACCATTGCGATCAAACGACAGCTGAAATAGCCGACATAGAACACTGAACACATGATGCCCATTTCACAATAGATTTCCCTGACATCTATCGTCGCTAATTGAAGCTACTCCTATTTGCCTCGATAGTTCCGGGTATGTTGGCACCAATCCTGCCTGAGCTATCTTAATTGATTCATCCAGTTTGTAATAAGTTTGGACAAATTTAGCGTAACCTGTGAAGTTTTGAGTTATTCACTGCGGGAACACTCATTTCGTTCTTAAATAAAAGTAATTATGTGAATTTCGTAGATTTACTTATTAAATGATGTGGAATTTAGGGTCATGTGATGTGATACCCTGAGGTTTCAAGTGTCCATAGACTACGGTCACCGCTTACCATTAGGCGGGCCGTATGCTTGTGTTGCAGATAAAGAAACCTTTTATACTTACGTGTTGTAATACAAAGAAAATAATTTCGTATTTTTTTATACCACATAGGTGCAAGCTTGTCACTAACGAGTTGCAAACCCTGTTTTTTTATGAAGACTCACTGTGCTTGCAGCATTACTACTGGCACAGCATACCCTCGTGGAGCACTGGCAACCTTACCGTAGAAACATAACACAACATCAAAGTAGTGTTATTTAACTGCGGTCTTCAAGTCATCTATACTATCGAATATGCCATCTTTACAATACTATAGTGCTGCTATGACATCGCTTATCATATATTCATTTGCAAATTCACTCGCAAATATTTGAGATACTTAAGTACGTTACAAAATATGATAGCTTCAGTTCTTTTGAGTACTATTCAAATGACTCCTTCGTGGTCGCAGTAACCTACAACAGGGGGCAACGGACCTTTCTATCAGAATATTTGTAGTCTTGCTCACTAGATTTTACCAGACTGTTTGTATTCTTGCTCACCAAATTCTATTGGACTGTTTGTAGTCTTGCTCACAAATTCGATCAGACTGTTTGTAGTCTTGCTCACCAAAATCCGTAGTATAACAAAATGGACGCTCTAATTATATTGGTGGCTGAAACTCGTATCTAAATTTTGACTTTACGAAATTCACTAAGTTATTATTGTCATCCATAATTTTATTATGAGCGTCCACCGAGTTACGCCCGATTCTATTCTGTCTTATGAACCTACCTACTTGTAAACTTTGGAAATTGACGAAAGTTTGGCTGTCTTCTGGAATAGTAAGAAAATTTCTGAAAGCCGGAGAATTTGCTAAATATTTAGTACACCTGACTGTCTCCAGATATTGTTTGAAACAACTTATCATTTGCGGTTTGAGTGACGAACTTATTGAGGTACCATTTTTTGCTTACCATTTACTTCGTATCGGGGTAAAAAACGTTACGAAAATCCCACAAATCCTTTGTTTTAATTTTTTTCATTCCAACTAGGTGGCACACAAGCGTAAATCCCACCTGATGGTATGCAGTTCCTTCGGCCTATAGCCACTAGCACCAGGGATATCACTAACGTGTTGCCAACCCTGTTGTTGATGAGGAGTCACTGTGCTAGCAGCATTACTACTAGCGCAGCGTATCCTCGTGGAGCAATGGCTCCACAATACTACCTACATCAAACGGACGGGCTCTCGGACGGACGGACGGACGAACGGACAGTGAAGTCAGTTATAGGGTTCCATTAGTTACCCTTCTAGTACGGAACACTAAAAACGACCGAGCGGGCCATATGCTACCTTAAAAGTACAAAAGAAGAAGGAACGTAATCAAACTCAAACTCAAAAAGATCTTTATTTGACTAGACTTTACAGACAAGCACTTTCAAATCGTCAGAATCTACCACCGGATTCGGAAGGTCGTTTTTGCTGAGAAGCATCTGGCAAGAAACGCAGTATATTTTATTTCTTGGTACTAATTCGTATTCTGTTACGTGTCAGTAATTGCAATTACACGGCACAAATCCTTCAGTTCCCGAGCGCAGCATCGTTCCGCGCCTGCTCGTCAAACTTTGATTAGTTTAAATCTCCAGCGCGAAATACAACTTGGTGTTATTAAACTTTTTGTTCCCCATGCTCGTATTGTCCCGAGATTGGAGTTGAAATCTTTGGTTTAATTGGGTTTTCCTGGTGGGGGATCATATTTATTGCTTTTTACGGCTTTTTAATATATAAAGCTTAGTTCGTATGCATGTATATAACTAATACATAAGGATTTATAGAAAAAATATTTAAAAAGAGTCTAAATATTTTTATGGTTTTTTTAAAAAGTGTAAGCAAAACAGCATAACCACGATGGAAAAAAACTCCATAATGATCGAAAGAAATTAAGTGTCCTCATAAAATGCCTCAAAATTTGTTGAAAAAAAAGATGCTCAATCTAAAATAAACATGTTTGTTTTAGCAAAAAAACTGTCTTTCTCTTACACACAACACAAAACATTTGTTTTTTATAAAATATATGAACCTCCGCAAAGTAACGCCTAACACAACTGTATCAGCGTGTAATACCTTCGATTTTGTCACACGATGCCTGTAGCATGTAAAGTGGATTAAAATATGTAAGAGGCACACTAAAAGCTGGCAAAACATGTTTCTTTACAAAATAAGTTGAACAGTCTGTATCGTCCTTAACAAGACGCACGGTCCATCTGTCGTGATCCTGTTTACCCGTCGGAATAGGCTTCGTCGGCACAAAGTAAACGCGAGGAAAATAATACCTGCCTTGCTTGTATCTCAAGGGATATAAATGGTAATGACATTGTTTGCAAAAATACTAACGGCCTAAGTATATATGGCTTCAAATGGTAATGATGCTTTACATTGTAATCCAATATTTAGACAGTCTACCTTTAACCCACTACGCAGAGGGCTGCTATAAATTTTACGTGTGTATCTGTGTGTCTCTCTATGGCGTCGTAGCTCCTAAAGTTGAACCGATTATGATTATGATTTTTTGTTTCAAATGGCTCGCCTGATGGTAAGCGGTTACCGTAGCCTATGTCCCGAATACTCTATTATCTTTCCATCATTGAGCAATTTCCATTATTGAGTAATTCTTTATTTCATTTTATTAAAACTGGCGATGCAACTTAGTGAAACGTTTTTTTCACTTCGCTCGTTTTTCGTATAAATTTATACGTACAATAACATTTCATAATAAACTGGCGAAGTGAATAAGGTGGCACGAAAGCATACGGCTTGCCTAATGGTAAGCGGTTACCATAGCCTATGGCCGCTTGCAACAGCGGTAACAATTACGCGCTGCCGACCCTCGTAGCCAGGCTTATTTTGATACATATCATTACTTCTGTCAGTAATTAAGTTTAACCTCAATAGATGTGTTGACTCTTAACCGAGGGCCAGCACACACGACACTTCATTATGAGAAGGGACTAATCATCGGTTTGCGAATATCCCGCTGGGGCCTGGGATACGAGTGATCCTAATTGACTGCGGATCAATGTACGCGCTCTGTATGCGTAGGCGATATTGGAGCCAAACTTTACGTTGCACACATAGAGTTAGGACGACGTTATTTAAAAATAAAAAACAGTTCTTGATAAAAAATCTTGACAGACAGACAGACGGTCAACAAAGTAATCCTACAAGGGTTCCTTTTTTTTCTATTGAGGTGCGAAACGCTAAAAATAACTCCTTTCAAACTAAAACTACTACAAGGCCACCACGGCTCTCTGTACAATAATATTAATTAATTATATTCTCAACTAATTTCCCTTCTTTCAATAATTCTGAACTTTCGTTAACTGTATATCATTAGGGACGGAGTTCGGAAATAATGTCTACTAATTAAAAGTTTGTCAGTTCTAGATCTCGTTACGAATGTGTACCTAATTATTCCTTTTGGGATCAAGTTAGAACTTAAAGAAATTTCTGAACATGAAGGATTAATCTGGTGTAAATCAATGTTGTCAACGTCACGGGGTAGGCAGAGTGTATAGAGCCCCAACATTCATCCAAAGAAGAAGGGTGAAATGGGGTTATTCCACTAAAATTGGAGCCGCCCAGCTGGTCAGACCGCAGTCAAATAACACAAATAACTTTTATGTACTGTTGTATTTCTGCGCTAAGTAAGATTGCCAGTGCTCCACAAGGATACGCTGCGCTAGTAGTAATGCTGCTAGCACAGTGAGTCCTCAATAACAACAGGGTTGGCAACGCCTTAGTGAAACCCTGGTAGCTACCGTCTAAAGGCTACGGTGAAACTATTACTAAGACTCCGCCATTCGCCTGTCTGTCAGCGGGTTGTAACTCATGATCTGTAAAAGGTAGGCAGTTGAAATTTACACAGCATAAGTATTTTTATTGCCGCTTTACCAAAATAAAAAATATTAAAAGCTACCCTACTAGAGACGTGTAGTTTGATATTATCCGAAATTTGAAGCGAAATAATTTGAAGCGTCTGAAGGTTGCCATTATTAAATGACAACTTTTATACGCTTGAAATGCTCACAGGGTTTTTATTGCCACAATCGCAAAAATAGCGAATTTACTATTTACAAACTTACTATTTACGGTTGGTGCAACAGCAGGGCCTAGGGATCGAAAGGCAAAGTTAAGTATCTCTCTCTCTCTCTCTCTCTCCTTGGCAATTATTATTCCCATCTGATGGTGGGGTCTGCCTTCTTCGTTTTCTCTTTCCACTTCGCCCTATTTGACGTGTCTGACTCAGTAACTCCGCAGGAACTAAGGTCTTTTCGGACCACGTCTAACCACTTGGTCTGGCAAAGTTAAGTATGTCATTAGTTTGTTCTCTACTGAACCCGCAGTGTGCGAGTCTGATTAGCGCTTGGCCTAATCTAAATATACATAACTCAAAGGTGACTGACTGACTGACATAGTGATTTATCAACGCACAGCCCAAACCACTGGACGGATCGGGCTGAAATTTGGCATGCAGGTAGATGTTATAACGCAGGCATCCGCTAAGAAAGGATTTTGATTAGTTCTACCCCCAAGGAGGTAAAATAGGGGTTGAAAATTCGTTGTTTTTTTTAGTTAAACGCATTAAAATTGGTATTTGGCCTTTTTTATAGTTAAAAATATATAAATACGTGTTTCAGGATTTTTGGAAATTCCACCCCTAAGGGGGTAAAATAGTGTATATTAAAGTTTTGTATGCAAATCCGTCATTTTTGAAGATAAACGCATGCAAATTGGTATTTGAACTTTCAGTTAATAATAAATAAGTACGTATTTCAGGATTATTGGAAATTCCGCACCTAAGTGGATAAAACAGGGGATGAAAGACTTGTATGAAAAACCGTATTTTTTTAAAGTTAAATCCATTAAAATAGGTAGCAGGGGACAATAGAATAAAAAAGAATTTTCGATTTAGGTACATGTAAAGTGAATAAGTCATTATTCACTTTACCACGCGTGCGAAGCCGCGAGCAAAAGTTAGTTTAGATATATAAGTTAAGTGATAATGTCGGTTACCTCTTGTGGCGTGTATCTAAAGATCTCGTGCGTGCCTCGGTACCACTTGACCGAGTGTAGTGGAGGGTCGAGAGGTTGCCTCGCGTACTGACACCGGAGCTCGGCCTCGCGTCTCGGGTCTGCGTAGAGAGGGACCTCGAGCGACGTGATCGTGTGGGAGACGGTACGGACTGGAACACACAAAAAGATCATAATAATATGGACATAAAATTCAAATTCCTAGAGTCAACGTTGATAATGTGGAGGCATTAATCGGATTGCAATAAAACTTTTTTAACGTGCTTTAATTCACTTGATTTGTAACGGATGGTCTGATTAATTACTGTACTTAAGCTAAGAAAAACTCATTGGTACGGGCCGGGGTTTGAACCTAGGCCCATCAGATGACAGGCCGTTGTTCAACCGCAAGGCCACTACGGCTTTTAAAATGGTATATTATGTTTAACAAAATTTGTGACCATAACAATATTTTACCAATTAAAAATTCAGTCGTGTTTTATAACTCCGAATCAGAATAATCCACATAGTGAAAATATAATATATTGTAGTAGCCACACTACAAGTCATTGAGAGCGTACATCGTTCTGTTCCAAATAACACCGTCCTTCACCTGGGCGTGTACCGTTACTTATTCCGTAGCCGACTAGTATCTTACGATCCACTCAGATTTACCTACAACCAAGTTATTTGAGTGGAGATAAAACGAATATCCGCCGAGTGGACCTTTTTCTGTTTATTTTGATCCCCGATTCGTAGCCTTGTTTATCTTTGGCCCCTGTAAGGGAACTGAGGATGTCATTATGTACGCCTGCGGAATCTTTCTGTTTTGACTTGTTTTACGTTGACCTAGATTTGACTGGATACTGCACGTATTTGGCACCAGTTTGCGTGCTTGTATCTGTTTGGACACAAAAGTATTCCCTAAAGTCACATACAATACAATATATTTACCAGTGTAATATATAATGGTTATCTCATATCATTATTCTCTTGCCCTTATCCCATGTTATTTGAGGTCGCGAAATATGTGTTTCTCTTCAATGACGCTCTCAATCAATGTGTCTCAAGTAAGGTTGCCACTGTTGCCAGTGGCCCACGAGGATACACTGCGCTCGTTGTAATGCGGCAACCGGTTAGTGATACCCCTGGTATTACTAGCGGCTATGCCTGCGGGGACCGCTTACCTACAGGTGGGCCGTATGGTTGTGTGCCACCGTAGTGGTGTTAAAACAAAAATGTGGTAAGGGGGGGACTCGGGTGGTGGACCATGTGGTAAGGGGGGACTCAGGAGGTGGACCATGTGGTTAGGGGGGTCTCGGGTGGTGGATCATGTGGTAAGTCAGTCAGATCAGTCAGTGGGTGGGTGGTCAGTGGGTCGAACAGTCAGTGGGTCGAACCGTCAGAGGGTCGAACAGTCAGTGGGTCGAACGGGCAGTGGTTCGAACGGTCAGTGGGTCGAACGGGCAGTGGGTGTGTGCTCAGTGGGTCGAGCAGTCAGTGGGTGGGTGGTCAGTGGGTCAATCAGTCAGTGCGTGGGTCCAACCAAACTGTAGAGGCTTAGTCACACCTGAGCGATAAGAGTGAGATCGACTTTTCCATTCAAGCCTTTTCTGTTGTGGGGTGCTCTGTCCATTAGTTTTGTTACAAATTGTTATATAATGATTGTTACATAAAAAAAAAGACAGAGCACTGAGTTTCTTGCCGGTTCTTCTCAATGGCTTTTTTTCCGAACCGGTGGTAATTTAGACCTTCATAAGAGCCTTATTAGGGCCTAAACTGAATAAATGTTTTTTTTTTTTTTCTTTATTTAGTAAGTTGAAGCTGGATCCTAAGAGTGGTCGATAGTACAAAATTCGTCTTCTAAAAAGGTATTGGCACCGTCTATTTGAAGATCATATTGTGGGTAAGTCACAATAATGATCTTCGACCTCCACTGTGGCCTGGGCAGCCGGGTCAGCAGATAGGTATGTTGGTAGTTAGTAAAAGAAGTAGTTTGTATTTGGTAGATTGGGTTCTATTTATTTGTCTTATTTCCTTCCCGCCTTGGGGCAGACAGTCCGGACCTAGGGAAGGTCACTGGCCTGACGTAGGAAATGACTTGATGGTGGTCGGTCCTCTCTGGTCCAGGTGTGAGGTATGGTAGACAGGTAGGTCAGACTGGTAGGCAGGTCGGACAGGTAGGCAGGTTGAGGTATTATTAGTAGATCTATCCGATGACCTATCCGATGGTGACTGCATTCAATAATGTTAAATTAAGCTCGAAGTCTGGCTCTTTACTGGATTTAATGTTCAGAAGAAATTTAAACGCTCTGCTTTTAATGATAGCGTCCTTAATCCAACGAGAGTGGATTCACCTTTCAAGTGACATAACTAGTAACTATCAACTCAGTAATTTTACTTCCAATGTCGTTGAAATGCAAATCAGCCCACGCCGCATATAAAGCAGGGATTTGGTTCACCACGTCAAAGGGTACAGTGATAATTATTTTAGGACGACTCCCAGGATTAAGTGACCGGCTCAGAAAGCATTGATATCTTGGGTTATTAATTTCAAAGCAGCATTTTAATTATAAACTATACATAAACTCAAGTTTGTTTTTATATATACACGACACTTTACACCTGAGATTAACTTTTCGACACTTGACTTCGACCCTATAAATTTGACACACAACTCAATACACATGACAATCAACAGTTGGCACTCCACACTCGACACTCGATACCCAGTACGTAGACCCATGTGTAGCATCGTTCCGCTATAGAAAACGAAACAAATGTATGGGAATTAAAAACTTGACCTCGTGACATAACGTAAAAGTTATTGATTCCCATACATTTCCTCTGTTTTCTATAGCGTTAACGAATACAGATAGTAAGCATGGCTTGCAGACTTGACATTGGACTTTCGATATTTCACACTTGACACTCGACACTAGAGACTTGACACTTGTATTTTGGCTCTCAACATGATACTCATACTTCACGTAACAATCGACCACAGACAATTTCCGACGTTTATATAAATATAGACACAACTGTATTCCGGGAATGTTTGACCTTTTCCAAGATCTCAAGCTACGAAAATCTCATCGTACAGAATAACAGCGCGCCAATGATAATAAACTTTGTGATTTCCCAGTGCCACCTCAGCTCGGTGTATCATGCACTATGTACTCACACTATCGCGCGAGGGTTCTTAATAAAACATTCACTCTGTCGACCCTTCTTATGTTCCCGGCGATAAATTTTAATCAGGACCCTGGGACGGGCTCGCGGAAAAACATTTAAACCTATTCTTACATGTTCTGCGGATTTACATAATAAGAGTGTTGAAAACTACCCAAAGCCGTGAGATTGGTTCTGTGATACTGCCTACTGTAACATCTCTTGTATTGTGTCTTTTGTGTAAGCTCACCTAAGTCGTCCCGCTGACAAATTGTCGTTCACATTCGTTGAAAAACAAGACAATGGTGACAATTCTTTGTTCATCTGACTAGTCTAAAACTAATCTGAACTCTATTGTGATGCAAATGGAAACTAAATTTGTTCATTTTTAACAGGATTTGACTTTAGTTCGACAGAACTTAATTATTATTTTTATTATTAGTGTAAGTGTATGATATTAGAATAGGCACTATTGTCGTCGATTCAAGTGTTCTCAATCTAATTTAATAAGATGGTTTTTACATGACAAGGTATAGAAATTTACAAATTAATAATTACGGACAGTGTATCTATAATACGGAAACTGTGACAGTATGTATGTATTCACAAAATCCTGCACTATCTGTCGCCGTGAAATCTATATTTGTTGGCCTACTATAATTAATTTATTCGCTTAAGTAATAAGAACGGCTGCAGTAATATAATCTATTGTCATATTATGACAATACTTCTGTACTTAATGAATTAAAAATACATTATAATAACTAGAAATTATCTTGTTTAGACTTGCGGGTATCGAGCTACATGGACATGGACTACCAATCGGAGAAAGGAGCACGCATACTTCAAATGCAATTTAAAGGTAAATAAAATATTTGTAATCAGCTTTTTCTCGGTCATCTAGCCCTTTCATTAGATACCGATCATTGGGGTTACCGTGGAAATGATAACTCGCTATTTTGTGACGAACGCCATATTAGATTACACATTGAGGCAAACACAGGGACATTAAAAAAAATTTTGTTGCATGATTTGATTGCAGACAACGGACAGGTGAAACTAAATATAAACCTGTGAATACATGGAATCTCCCGTGGGTTTTCCCATTAAAATTGGAGCCGCAGAACCTTACAGAAGACCGCAGTCAAATAAAACTACTTTGATGTAGTGGTGTTTCTGCGGTAAGGTTGCCAGCGCTCCAAGAGGATTCGTTGCGCTAATTGCGTAGTAATGCTACTAACACAGTGAGGCCTATCAACAACGGTTGGCAACCCGTTAGTGATGCTCCTGGTATTACTAACGGCTATAGGCTACGGTGACTGCTTACTATCAGATGAGCCCTTGCTTGTATGCGACCTTGATGTTAATAAAAAGAAATACAGTATTGTTTTACGAATTCGCTTAAAAACGTCTGTTTTCTCCTTAAGTTTATACGTATTTCTCTACCGAAATGAAACAGCCCAGTGTTTCGTTGATGTTTTTTGTTCCTCGCGTCGCGTCTGTGTCACTCGCATAACACAGTGTGATGAGTGGTTAATAAATCTTCCGTTATCTCATGTGCGCCTGGTACGGCTGTTGTGCTTTTTGGCTTGTCGATGAACAAAAGATAATGCTTAGTCGAATGGAAAGATTGTCTTCTGCACACCATTAATTATTTTGCAATATTTTTTGTGTTCAAATAATTGTACAGTGACCTATTTCATCCAATACTAGCTGTCTCGACAAACGTTGTGCTGTCTTAGCTATGATTCGTAATATGTAGAATACCCCATAGAAAAAACGACCTTTTATTTATCCCGAAATTAAATATGTTCCGGTTTTTTTGATTTCGTTACGTAGGGAAATAGGACTTCTTTTTTTTTAGCTTGAAACACCGTATCAATTTACAAAAACAAAACTTAACCTATTTATTTATAATAGATATATCGATTAAGGTAATATTTTTTATTGTCAAAGGTTATCTTGTATACCTCCACACTAAATCAGCCCTGGGTATATGCGTTACTGAGCCTCAATTCTATAGAAATATCGAAATAAGTCTGTTATTTCGAGAGCTCAACCTACTGCGAAGTACATATATAATGTTTGCCTGGTACCACATAAATTGAAGACATTTGATATCGTTATTAGCTCGAAGTTGAAGACAGCGACAGTAAGTTAATACCGCGTCTATTTGACCGCAATCACAACTCCCACAAAACTCAGCGTCAACAAGTAATCCAATAAACCAAGAAAGAAAGAAATTAACTTGCTCGCAAGTTGCCCAATAACACGGTGTTGGCACAAAATAAAGTTCTGCTAGCCTTGGCTGTCACACGTTCCGAAAACTGAAGACAAAGAGCCGAGAAAGTGAAATGTTCTATAAGATGTAGGTTGTACACTCTGAGTCAAACGGCGGTAAATAATAGGATTTAACTTGCCCCGGCCTTGTGAGGCACTCGGCTTTCATATTGAAGGTAAAAGGCTTGCCTGACTTACATGGCCGGGTATAATTGAAGTATACAGCCGTGGTGGCCTTGTGGTTGAAGCACTGCGTTTTTCTAAGCTTAACTACAGCGATTATTCACACCATGAGCTTAAAAAGAGAGGTAGGGCGTAATGGGATCTGCTGTGGGTTTTCCCATTTAAATTGAAGCCGCCCGACTGGGGACTGTACCTCCATCTTACAGAAGACCGCAGTGAAATAACACTACTTTGATGTAGTGTTGTGTTTCTGTTGTAAGTGAGGTTGCCACTAGAATTAATGCTGCCGTATAGTGAGTCCTCATCAACAACATGGTTGGCAACCCGTTAGTGATACCCCTGGTACTGCTAGCGGCTATAGGCTACGGTGACCACCTTAGATCCAATGTACCTAACATTATTGTAAGAACTAAAGGCGCTATTCGATCTAATTGTAATAACGTTGAATTTGAAAACATACATTATTAATTTATAATTAAAGGAAAACCATTTTAGGGATCTACGTGTAAGATCATTACAATGAGGACAAACTTTCATTTGAAAAGGATTTGCGGAGATTAGGAGATTATACACATTGGCTTCGATGTCTGTTTGAAAGGACAGATTATAAAGATCTAAAATTTTACAAGAAAACTTTTTAAAGTATAAGTTATATCATATATCTTCTTCTATTTCCTTCTTTACTACATAGTATAAACAAAGTTACTTCCCGCTGTCTGTCTGTCCCTATGTTTGCTTAGATCCTTAAAACTACGCAACGGATTTTGATGCGGTTTCTTAATATATAGTGATTCAATAGGATGGTTTTTATGTATAATTCATTTGTGTTTTGTAAGTATTTAACCTATATGGCTAACGCTGGCCGTGCGAAGCCGGGGCGGGTCGCTAGTCTTATTTATAGCTCTCCTGGATTCAGATCCAAGTGTTGATTTTTTTATTTTTTTTTATACCGCTAAGGTAGCAAAAAAGCATACAGCCCACCTGATTGTAAGCGGTCACAGTAGCCTATGGACGCTTGCAACACCAGGGGTATCACTCGCGCGTTGCCGACCCTTAAATTTGTTTGAGTATGGAAGGACTTAATGTTGGGATGTTTGAAGTTTGATAGGAAATGAGTTTGTTTTCTAATTAGTGCAATTGGCTCTGCCGTTTTAATTTATGTAATAATAAATCTTCACGGTTTCCGACAAGGGACCCCGAAGAGGAAGGTCTAGCTGTTACAACACCTATTTCACCGAAGATAATTTGGTGCCAACGTGACAGATGGTGAGTCCTTCGCCGTCTCTTAGGCACTATAACCTTGAATTTCTTCTCAGATGTATGCAGGTTTCCTCACGATGTTTTCCTTCACCGCAAAGCTCCTGGTGTGACTAATAAAGCTCATTGGTACATACCGGTGGGATTGGAACTTGCGTCTTTAGAATAGCAGGCAACGCTTCATACGAGGCGATCACGGCTCATAAGTTATGTCATCGGCCGACTTTAATGCTTTGGAAACAATTACGCAGTAATGTGATATTGTTTCGTAAGCCTCAAGCTTCATAAACCTTTTAGAACACTTTTACAGTCCCGTGATAAAAAACTTCAACAATTAACCTTATCTACCACTCTTAATGCGTACTATCATTTATCTCTTTCACAACACCGACACAGGCATCCCAAAAAACGAAACAAAACACTAAACCGCGCGAATAAAAACTGCAAACAAAGAAAGTAATTTAGTCGAATGACCTCTGTTACACCGAACAGACTCGCTTTCAAAAGAGCTTGGGAAATTTCAAAAAGTCCGCCCTCTAATGCTTACCCAGCACCAAACTTAAAGCGGTGTAAAAACTTGGGACGATTTTTTCTCTCAGCTGTTTTAAAATGCTGAGATAAAGCCGGGCTCTGTTTGTTATGTATTAGGCTTTGCGAGGCTAATTGTAATTGCGAGCGAAATGGTGTGAGGGTGTAGGTGCGCACCACGTTTTTATGTGCGTGAGTGAGTTTTTTTTAGCGGAAATGTCAACCAGTTTCAGAAATAGATATATTCGCAGAACCGGCAGGCATTTATGGCGAGAGAGAGTAAAAAAAGCGACTTGGCGTGATGATATGTATATTACATTAAGGATATCATGAAATCGTTGCTAGTAGGGACTGCTGCGCTAAGAGTTGCGGAATTGGAGTATTAATAAGGTATCATGGAAATGAGTTTATTATGAACCTAAGGAATATATACTATAAGGTTGGAAATGTTTTCGTATTAACAGTGATATTAAAACCATCTAAGCGATAATGTAAGAACTATATTATTTACTCTGAGGCGACATCTTTAAAATAACTGACGACGCGCGTAACACTGTCAAAACCATAATCGAGTACTTACATGAGTCGTGATTAAAACTTTTTGATTACACTTTCGCGGAGAGTCAGAGTAGAATGAATTTTAATAGCGCGTATAACAGGCAAGTCGTAAACATACGCTAGTTATATTGACGTATACGACGTACTTAATGATTTGAGGACATATTAAGAAAAGGGACGTTAAATTGTGTTGTAGCCAGATTTTAACCTTTATGCGAAAGCTGTGATCATATTTTAAAATATGTTTATGCGGGAATAGTGCCCATTTTCCTATACGGATATAGCAATTACTTTATTTATTCTCTGCCTTGACGATAGTTTAACGAAAAAGGTTCACGGAGTTATTATTGAAATAAATTTGGGTCGGCAACGTGCGATTGATAATATGTACTTATGGTGCAAGCGTCCATTGGCTACGGTAACCGCTTGCCATCAGGCGGGCCGTAAGCTTGTTTGCCGCCTCAGTGGTAATAATCTATACTAATATTATAAAGAAGAAAGATTTGTATTTTTGTATGTATTGAATAGGCTCCGAAACTACTAGACCCATTTCAAAAATTCTTTCACCGTTAGAAAGCTACATCATCACTGAGTAACATAGGCTATATATTGTACTAGCTTCCCGCCCCGGCTTCGCTCGGGTAGACAAAATATTTGATAAATGTCTATAGGCTTCGAAACTACTGGACCGATTTCAAAAATTCTTTCACCGTTAGAAAGCTACACCATCACTGATTAACAAAGGCTAGCTGCCCGCCCCGGCTTTGCACGGGTAGACAAAATATTTGATATAAATGTCTACCCGTGCGAAGCCGGGGCGGGCCGCTAGTAGATAATAAAATAATATTTAACTTTGAATATCAATTTCTTTGTCTCTTTTGCTATTTCCGAGCGCGTGCTTTGTATTTCATCTACTGGCATTTTGCCCTGACCTAAACTATGAAGGTATCCCCTTAAAATATAGTTAAGAAATCTTCAAAAAATCATCTATCATTAAATACTTCAACTTAACTTTTATTAACAGCTCTACAAAGCTTTGACGAGACCGCTGGTCTAGTGGTTAGTACTGCTACACTAAAGGTCGCGGGTTCGAACCGCGGTAAACATTTATGTGACAAATGTTTGCCTTGCGTCTGGGTGTTTTGTATGTATTATAAGTATGTATTTACAAAAAAAAGTATATGAGTATTGTATCAGCTACTGGTTCCCATAACACAAGCTTTACTTAGTTTGGGGCCAGATGGCGCTGAGTGATAATTTCCAAACATTAATATAGGGTAAAAATATTAAACAAAAAAAATCATTCCACGCGTACGAAGTCGCGGGCACAGCTAGTTATTATTAAAGCTAAGTGAGAGAACAGTACTGGAAACAGTTCCGCACATAGCACAAAGAAGCTATAATTTAGAAGAGCACTTACATTGCAGGCAGCAGGTTCGTACACGGAATCTGGTTTTATAAGTTATCACAATATCCGCACACTGTAAGTCTAACTTCCATGCGCATAAGCGCAGTCAGTTTCTCAATAGTAACAGCCCTGAACATAAGTTCAGGGCTGTTACTATAAACTGTAAACATATTGTTTAACGGACTTTTGACCACTAGATGTCGCTGCAATGTAAATAGGAATTATTAGCACGCGCGGTAGAGAGTCTCCGTCGCTGTGCTATATATCTCAGCGACGGAGACTCGTTGAACAAAGCGAACATACCAACCAGGACCTTAACCAATAAACCGACCTACGTATGCTTTATTTTATTTATTGTATTATATTATATATATTGTATAGTATTATATTACATACACAAACAGATTACCGTCAGTATACCATTCAAGAAGTACCTTTTATTTACCACCACGCACATCAAGACCTGCTGCTGACTGCCTCCACTCCCGGGACCCAGTATGGTGTCATACACATGTTATATTTTGTTTTGTAACGACTGAAATTAAATTAGGAAAAGAGGAATATATTTATTTATTTATGCCATAACGAAATCGGCTAAATAAAAAAATACAGGCACATTGTGATGTGTCAGATCCTCCACCTACCCAGTACAACCATTGACCCGACACATTCACTGCTTTCTGCATAATATTATACACTAGCGGCCCGCCCCAGCTTCGCACGGGTAGACATTAGTTTCGGAGCATAGACATTTATCAAATATTTTGGCCACCCGTGCGAAGCCGGGGTGGGCAGCTAGTATAATATATAGCCTATGTTACTGAGTGGTAACTTAGCTTTCTAACGGTGAAAGAATTTTTGAAATCGGTCCAGTAGTTTCGGAGCCTATTCAATACAAAAATACAAATCTTTCCTCTTTATAATATTAGTGTAGATAGTGTAGATACGAGTATATGCACATACGGGTGATGTTACCCTTATGTTTCCTTCCCCGTTTCTTTTGTAGCAAAATTATTAATGGTTTATTCATGAATCTGTTTTACGTGTTCTTACATGCAGCGCTTAAAAATGGCGGCGTGACTAATGGTGTTATGTTTTAAGTAGTCATAGGTTGTTGTAATTTACAAGGTTCCTGCCAAACATTGCATGCAGTAATAGCTGCTTACGTAGTGAAAACAACTGCATTAAGTAGGATTTTTGTCGTGTATATTGATTGAGCTATCAATGGCTAGCAGCTAGTTGTGGATGGGTACAGGGGTCGAGGTAGACATAAGAAAAGATGAATAGGTTACGTACGTTTATTATCGTGTTTTCCTACAAATTGAAAATGTATGTACCTATTTGTATGACAAATCGAAAAATAAAGGAATTAAATTTCCCAACGTTTTAAATTTTTTTTTTGTTTGCACGTAAAAAGAGTAACATAGTAGTAGTATTTATAAAATATATTCGAATGGAGATTCTAAATAACCAAATTTAATAATGATGTTGGTTTGTAACACACTGTATAAGAAGGTAGCCCATAAGCCGAACCTCAATAGTCACCGGTAATGAAACGACCGGGTATGACGTCACGGGCTTACGTCACATGATAAAATAATAAATCCTCCATATCGCACCGAATAACACCGGTTCATTTTGACGATGTTTTTTACGGTGAACTCTATTGAGATAAAGCCATGTTTACACTGGAGCTGAATTATATTTCTATAACACGTTATTTTACTAAATTGTTAAGAAACATTACATATTTTACAACTAAGCCAACCCTGCCTTGTCTGTGTATGTCATACGGTTTCACCAATGAACAGAGTGATTTATAGAGATAGTTTAAATGTATTCATTGCCATAAATAATATCATGATTGTTGAAAAAATTTAGGCGTATCTGAACGCTACATTATAAAAGAGCAACAGTCCCTTTCATTGAAAAAGGGAGAAGGGTAATTAATATAAGCAGGGTAAGAATGAGATAGAATGCCTGTTGCATGTTACTCATATATAGAAATCTGTGTTTGGTAAAGTTACATTAGTTGATGTTAAATGGTGTCAATTCTCTTCATCATCTGACTAAACTAAAATATTCCTGATTCTGTTCCCTATAACTTCGTTTAGACAGGAATTTGGTTTGATTTTGACAGCACTTATAGGGTCGGCAAAGCGCAAGTGATACCCCTGGTGTTGCAAGCGTCCATTTCGCCCCACCTTACAAAAATAATACACCAGATAATTGGCAACAGTACTCAAATTTTACATCGATTCAACGTAAAAATCAACATTGGCTTAACGTCACTTACGGATGACGTAAAAGGCCCGCGATGAAGGATAAATAACATGATAAAAAATACGGAGCAAAAACTGTAACACTGTAAGTCCGTCGCAGAGTAATGGTGTGGAAGGAAGCAGCAGGAGGTTACGTATAAAAAGCCCACAGAATTTATGAAGTAATTCTGAGGAAAAGCCAAATAAACTCATAGCTGGGTGATATATTCGTTTCGATAGAACTATTTATAGTCCCGGTGTTAAAGGAAGATTGAATGACTGAGCTTACTATATTGAACAAATACTGGCTTGCGAGTAACGATATCAGTCACATAATACTTTTTATAAAAAAAAACATAATTTTAATCTATACCTTATCACAGGTGTTACAATACCCATTTTCCACCTGAGATAATTTGGTGCCAACGTGACAGACGGTGAGGCCGTCGTCTCTTAGGCACTACATACGTCCTTGAATTTCTTCTCAGACGTATGCAGGTTTACTCACGATGTTTTCCTTCGCTATAAAGCTCGAATAATAGGGTAGTTACTCTTCGGGTACGGAACCCTAAAAAGTGTGTTTCTTCAATTTACAACTCTCTCTCTAATAACACTCTTTATGCAGGAGAACAACACCTGAAAAATAACACATGTTAGCTCTCAAAGCAAAAAAGGCATAAAATTTCCATAAGATACATACAGTAAATCTGGCATAGAGGCAATTCTCGCACGCTCGAGGGGGCGTGGGAACTAAATAATTCGCGAGGCGCACGGGAAGGCACTGATTGTCGAGTATAATGTATGAAAAATATACCGTTATGCCGTTTATGCATCGCTTTGCTATTCTACTTCTCAGTTCTTGTTGGTTCAACCTTACAATTGTTGTCTATGCTTCGAAAATTATGGATTGTACTGGTGGCTGTCACTTTATAGGCCTCTAAATATTAAATATTTCAGCAAACTAACTTTACCGAAATATAAATCATCAGTTATAGTATAATCGTTCGTATGAAAAGTAAACAAAGGTCTGTAAATTTTTGTCATGTAAGACGCATCTCTACCCAGTAGGTACATTCTCAAAATCAGGCAAAACATAATTTATTCATCATCATATATTTAAGAGCTAGGCTCTTGTCGGTGGAGCAATCGCCAAGCCGTTCTATCGTTAGCCATCTTTTTGACCTTTTGGTACTACATAACGTTAGCCTTCGTCTTTATCTGTCGCAGGTAACTTATCCTTGGCCTTCCTCTGCCACGCTTTCCTTCGATCTTTCCCTCTATGATATTTCGTATAAAATATGCGTCATGTCGTAACAAATGGCCAATCATGTTGCCCCTCCTATTTTCAATCGTACTTATAATCGTTCTTTTTCTCCTACTTTCTTCAAAACGTCCTTTGTTGTTACCATTTCTGACCAACTTATTCTCTCCATTCTCTCCAAGCATACGGCCCACCTGATCGTAAGCAGTCCCCGTAGCCTATAGCCGCTAGCAATACCAGGGGCATCACTAACGAGTTGCCAACCATGTTGTTGATGAGTACACACTGTGCTAGCAGTATTACTACTAGCGCAGCGTATCCTCGTGCAACCTTACCGCAGAAACACAACACTACATCAAAGTAGTGTTATTTCACTGCAGTGACCGCTAAGCATCAAGCGGGCCGAACACTTGCGTGCTGTAGTTGCCGAGTTGGGTCTTAATTCACGGTTGATGAAGGTTCTGGAATACGGGAACAAGTTCTGAAGTAAGTGTTGTGATGAGTAGCGATGCCACAGCTCATCGGAAATGTGCTGTTTTGAGCGAAAATATACCTTTTAGTAAGTTGTATTGCTAGCTTTGTGATTCGTCTCAACGGTAGGATGGCAACGCGCTATATAATGTAGGCTAGCAGCGGCGAGCGAAACAAGCCTCACTTAATTCCTAGAGCCAGTAAACTTAACCATCTATGAAATGTATATTTCGTTTTCAAAAACCAACGGAGTGTTAACCCCTTAGAGAGAACTACAGTGATATTTACGATGATACAGATTACCTCGCGCTCGCTCGACCCCGGTTGCATTTTCATTATGTTAAAATAAAAGTTACTGGTCTCCTGGGCTAAGCTACTTCGGCAATACCGTTCGATCTTGAACTCTATAGTTGACGTGATAGGGTTACGAGAAATCGTGCCGGCTGACAGGTGTGGCTATGAAATGGCTTTGGAATCTAGAATTTATATTTTTTACATCCATCATTATCATGTTTTTAAATTTTTTTTGACTTATAAAGCTAATGAAGAATTATTTTTAATTATTTTTAATTTATGATCAGATTGAAATAAAACAATAACTTGGTGAAAGCCGTATCTAAATCGGTTACGCCGTTCCTGAGATAAGCACGCACTAACACACAGACAAGAAATCTAATACCCATTGTTTTGGGGTCTATTGATTAAGGCATGCATGGAAGATTTTGAGAGGTAGGGCGAATTGGGATTTCTGAGGACTGTACCTCCGCCTTACAGAAGACCGCAGTGAAATAACACTACTTTGATGTAGTGTTGTGTTTCTGCGGTAAGTAAGGTTGCCAATGCTCCACGAGGATACGCTGGGCTAGTAGTATTGCTGCGAGCACAATGAGTCCTCATCAACAACATGGTTGGCACCCTGTTAGTGATACCCCTGTTATTGCTAGCGGCTATAGGCTACGGTGACTGCTTACCATCAGGTGGGCCGTATGCTTGTGTGCCGCCTTAGTGGTATAAAAAAAAAGATATACGACAGGTTACATTTTACTTTCAAACTTGACATGAAAATCAATAGGACTTGTGTCCAACGCCTGTTAGTGTGCGTAATGGTTTCATGAAAATAATGTACCTAATCGTAATGCAAAAATAAACCTTATTTACGTAAGCTTAGCAAATTTCTTTTGGTCAGTTCAATTACAAGTCGACAAGCGTTTTGTTTTCATGCATATCGCAAATATTTAATTAGTACGCAAAACGTTCTCGTTAATTTTCATAATAATTATGTGAATTCTGCCCTGTTTTCTACACAATCTCCACAATGGGGATTCATGCATACTAATTTGAAGCGCAAAATAACAATCTTAGATGAAATCATGCAGTCATTTTAATATTCATATGCGAACTATTAAAACGAGTTTGTTTTAATTAAGATATCAAGTTGCGTAATAGTCTGCATACAACCTATTTATATTATCATAATACCAGCTGTCCCGACAGACGTTGACCTGTCTTAGCTATGAATTCATGTGTCAAATACACCATGGAAAAAAGAACCTGTAGTTTATCCCAAAATTAAAACTGTTACGGATCTATTTTATCTTTTTTTTTTTTTTTATTTATTTAAAACTTAATGCACAATTAAAGTATAATGATGGACTTAATGCTCAAGCATTAATTCCTCCCTTCCTTCTGACAATAACATGAATTGGCGAAATCGGCCTAGCCGTTCACGCGTGATGCCGTGACCAACTGAAATGAGGATTCATGTTTATATATATATAAAGGAATTAATACGTGATACAAAAGCTTTGTACCCGCTTTTACGAAAATTGCACAGACGGAGGAGAGTACAATATAACACATTTACCTAAAGTTAATATGGAATAGGAGGAACGCTATCTTTTTTGATTTTTTCTGAAGTCGCACCGCTGTTTGTACACGTAAATCTTTTAAGCTACGCAACGGATTTTAATGCGGCTTTCACTAATAGATATAGTGATTCCCAAGGAAGGTGTTTTATGTACAATTAATTTAGGTTACATAATAGTACCTACATGAATACTAGAGTATAGAAATGCGATTCGACATGCAATCTTTTTTTGTTGTCGAGGGAGAATCCTTCAAAAGGTACCCGCCTGCTTTAGGGCAGACGGGGTATGTGAGATTTTCCTCACTAAAACCCCCCCGGTGGCCATCCACCGTGCTATAGGAGGGCTCCGGGATCTCCAGTGGAACGCACCAGTGCCCTCCTGCACTTTGCCTGAGCACGTCCCGGGGGCAGCCATGTCGCCGCCCCTGAAACCTCGCGTGCTCCTGACAGCACTTGCGACGCTGCCACCTGCCCGATCCAAAATGCACCCGTGATAAGCCGGGGCGGTTCGCTCGTATGTATAAAAAAAACATTACCCACCACTTGTTCCACCATTCGTTGGACACGAGTCTTAACTTCTGAATAGTTTGTTTATGTTGGGAATTGTGATCGAATTTCGTTCACTACGACCTACTAATAGTAATAATTTTGATGGAATTGTGATCGAATTTCGTTCACTACGACCTACTAATAGTAATAATTTTGATGGAATTGTGATCGAATTTCGTTCACTACGACCTACTAATAGTAATAATTTTGATGGAATTGTGATCGAATTTCGTTCACTACGACCTACTAATAGTAATAATTTTGATAGTTGTCTTGAATACTCGCTAGTTTCGTGGCCGCAGGAGTCACTCGACGTTATAAGCTACGCTGTCCATCAGTCAGCTACGTGATAAATGAACGCACAGTACAAAACAAAGTCGCTTCCCGCTGTCTGTCTGTCCCTATGTATGCTTAGATCTTTAAAACTACGCAACGTATTTCGATGCAGATTTTTAATACATAGATATAGTGATTTAAGAGGTAAGTTTTTATGTATAATTAATTTGTGTTTTGTCGGTATTCAACTTATATGGCTAACGCTGGCCGAGCGACCCGGGGCGGGCGCTTGTCAAATATGTAAAATTCTCGCGTCAATGTATTGGAAAAAAAACTCCGAAACGGGTTGACAGATTTTTCTGTTCATTGTGTACACTCAGTAGGTCTAAGAATATGATTTAAATTTATATCTTATCTATTTTTCATAACCCTAAGTGATAAGTGTGGTCCATTCCAATATTTTTTTGACATAAATAAAATATTTATTAAGAGAGGTAGGGCGATTTGGGATTTCCCGTGGGTTATCTCATTTAAATTGGAGCCGCCCGACTGGGGACTGTACCTCCGCCTTACAGAAGACCGAATAACACTACTTGATGTAGTGTTGTGTTTCTGCGACAACATGGTTGGCACCCCGTTAGTGATACCCCTGGTATTGCTAGCGGCTATAGGCTACGGTGACTGCTTACCATCAGATGGGCCGTTTGCTTGTGTGCCACATTAGGGGTATAAAGAAAATCAATATATAAGTCAGCTAGTGTACTTACAATATAGCATACCTAGCTAGCTGTAGTGTGGGAGACATACTGAGTCGACAATGATTTCAAAAGCTGTTCCACTTTACTAATATGCTAATTAACTTGGGAAGATTTTTTTTTCTGTCATACGCTTGTGATGTTGAGTTTTGATATGAGCAAAGTACACACATAAGTAAAGGGTTTATATTGTCTGTGGTATCACGAATATGGGGTATCTTTCCACTGAAAAATCGCGAAATGTCAAAATGATCATACAAATTTTTATTTCCACTTTTCACCTGCGCAGCGCTGTTCATTTTCCCTTACATAAATAGTCGAAAGCGATACGAATACGTTGTCGAAAGTCACAGTTATTAGGGCTAGTGGTGTCTACAGCGAAAGCAAAAAAATATGAGTTTAATATCAAATTTTACGCGAGTCACTTTTTGGGTGTTCGGTTTTTGTTTTGGTATTTTTGAGATTAATAAATAATTGATATTAGATGTAAATTCTTAGGTAAAATAAAATTTGATACGCATGACACTGTTTTATTAAAGCTACTGTTTCCCAATCCTACAAAATTATTTCTAAAAATAAAGCACTCCAAAACATTTCAAGATTATCCTCCGCCTTATCCTGGCTAAAGGTGTCATATCTCCAGGAAAATATGAATTAGAATGATGTTATACACGACGCGGGTATCCCTTAAATTGTGTTCTTATTCCCGTGTGGGGAGAAGTGAGCGTTACAACGTTACTTACCTACTTGTATCTAACAGACTGTTTTAATTTTTTTTAGTATCATTTTTTTTATACCACTAATACGGGACACCTGATGGTAAGCAGTCATCGTAGACTTTAGCCGCTATCAATACCAGGGGTATCACTAACGCGTTGCAACTCCGTTGTTGATGAGGATTCACTGTGCTAGAAGCATTACGCAGCGTATCCGACGCGCGAGTGATACCCCTGATTTTGCAAGCATCCAGAGGCTACGGTAACTGCTACCATCAGGCGGGCCGTATGCTTCTTTGCCACCTTAGTGGTATAAAAAAAAATGTATGAACAAGCTTCACGGCTTTTACAAGTATATAACATAAAATATAGTAATGACATATGTGTAAATAAATTATTTTAACGACGACGGCCCTCTACAATTTTGGTAACCACTTAAAAACTTCACAGCAGATGGGTTTTGTAAAGTGCTCGATTTGCGGTAGCACGTCGATCGGTTTTATATTAAAACTTTTTTTCTACCTACCGGCCCTTCGTATTTCACTCTAACCAACTTTGGGGTGTGCGTTCAGTTCAAAGTTTTGACGGGAATTGAAGTTGAGTTGGACCTTTCTCGGAGATCGATTTAATGACACTCCGGTTACTGGGTCTTCTATACCGTCTGGAATACGGGGAGGTAGAATACAGAAGCTAATGGAGCTTGTTACTGGTATTAGGACAATCTATACTTAATATTCATATTATAAAGAGGAATGATTTGTATTTTATGTGTGTATGTTTGTATTGAATAGGCTCCGAAACTACTGGACCGATTTCAAAAAATATTTCACTGTTTGAAAGCTACATTATCACTGAGTAACATAGGTTATATATTATACTAGCTGCCCACCCCGGCTTCGCACGGATAGACACAATATTTGGTGAATGTCTACCCGTGCGAAGCCGGGGCGGGCCGCTTTATAGTATAATCACGTTTAAACCATTTCAGGGTAGGCAGAGAGCACATCTTGCAATTTCACTCGTGACTAGCGCACCACTTTTGTAATCTATTTCATCTATACAAATTAATATAATTATTAAAGGAAACAACAGAAATAACATAGTAATGACATGAAAACGGGCTAATACGCGACATTCCCGACGTTTCGACCGAATTGCATCGGCCGTGACCACGGCCGAAACGTCGGGAGGTAAATAAACAATTTAATATCGCGTATAAGACCCGTTTTCATGTCATTACTATGTGTTTAAATCGCGAAAGTTTAAAAAACAGTATAACAGAAATTACTTATTTATAAACACAGTGCACTCAGTTTTTCCTTTAATTTATGTCATGAGCTACACTACAATAAAATTGACACATGTTTTACATTTTTGCTGTATAGTAAAGTTTTATTGATGTGCTTATAATATTGTAATTTATTTTGAAATAATTTATTTCACCTATTACCTTGTCTAAACTGAATGCCACAATTTGAACACACCTGATATATTATATCGACATATGCCGTTTTTTATATAGGTTGTTCCCTCAATATTTTTAAAGGAAATCATCCATTTTGGTCCAAATCTGAAATTTCCGAAGATCACAATACTTTTGTATATTCTGTTAAAACTTGCCTGTCTGAACATTTATTACTATGGCACCAAAGTTGTAGGCCCAAAGTTGTAGGCCCAAAGTTGTAGGCCCAAAGTCGTCGATTTTATTTGAGTTCGAAATCTGGAATATTCATTTTTTTTAATAGGAATTAAAAATAAAGCAAATGAAATGTACTGTAATGTCCGGTTTTGGTGCCATAGTAAAAAATGCTCAGACGGACAAGCTCTAACAAAATATACAAAAAAAGTATTGGCACTTTCAAATTTGGACCTAATCTCTGTGAAACATGGATGGTGTACTTTCATTTCTTCATAATATACGACCATACTTTCTACCCACGATCCAAAGTATTAGCAAAATTGCAAAGATCTTAGTTTTCTAGCTTAATTCTATTCTGTTCGAAGTGGAAAGGTAAGGCATGAAATCCCAGTTATAATTCAAGTATCTGCACTAAAGAAAGATACCTCTGAAGCTGCACAGAAGCCTGAAATGAACTTTGAATCAAGTCTCCGCGACTTAACGAGATGGAGGAGAATGTAGTTGAGTTTCTTTGAGAGGATATCATTGTCAATTTGTGACTACTATCGTAAGCTCGCGAGCATGAACAAAAACGTTGTCGAAAACAACGTTTTCGTATAGCCTTACTATTTTTGTATTGAAAATGTACAGCGCTGCGGCGGTGAGAAGTGGAACATAAAATCAGTATGACAATTTTGAGATTTCGCGACAGATGTTTTTGCTACTAGGGCCGGCAGCATTCGAGAACACTACTCTCAACATGTCAACATTTTCATACGAAACTTTTTTAGTTTCATTTGTCACCGGCGCCGGCGCAGCACTGTTCATTTTCCCATACAAATAGTCGAAAGTTGTTCTTCCTAAGGCTGCAGGACTTAACATATAATGAATACCGTTAAAAAAACATATTAGTAACGAGCGACCTGCCCCAGCTTCGCACGAGTAGCAGAGATTATACGTCTACATGTTTTTACCGAGCCTTTAGACACACTTCACAATTGCCTTTATATATCGGCCAATTTACACAAAACCTTACAAATGATACACTCAAACCGTCCACAAGAGTCACTCGTTCACTTGGTGAAACCGTATAAAAATCGGCTCATTCCATTTTAAGTTATCGCGTTCCGACCGACAGACGCGGCGGAGGGACTTCGCTTATGCTTAGTGATTGCAAAAGTATGTAAATATATATTCAGTTCTTTTAACTCATAAATATTATAGTGTATGTATACTGATATTATGACAGTACACACAAGCACAGTTTTAAGGTAATATATGGACACAAAAAGCATGAAAAAATGCTCAGATTTATTTTACTAAGCTGCAGTCTGTAAAGATTAACGCTACGAAAAATTTGCTACAGAGTGCTACGAGCTACGCTAAGCTCTGTAGGGCACTAGATCGTAGCTCTTATCCGTAACCCGCTAACGCCGTGACGAGCGAGCCGTCGTTGATTATATGCCGCCGAGCACTGATCTCATACAGTCGGTGTTTTTTCGTTTGGTAAAATTTTAATTTTATTTAATTGAATGTATAAGTTTAAATATTTTTTATATGAATTAAACATAATGGTAGACTTGTAATAACACTTTTTTTTATAAACGTTTAATTCAATCACATTGTTTGGGAGATTGATGTGAGTAAGGTTTCTAGTACATAGGATACGCTGCGCTAATAGTAATGCTGCCAGCACAGTGAGTCCTCATCATCCACACGGTTGGCACCTCGTTAGTGATACCCCTGGTATTGCTAGCGGCTATAGGCTACGGTGACTGCTTGTATCAGGGCCCTACGCTTGTGTGTCAGTGGTATAAAAAAATAGATACAGAATACATTCACACATAGTTTTTTCGTATTCCTAATCATTTAAATTTCTTAGGATGTAATTTAAAAAACAGTGTATTATGATGATCTTTGTTACATAAAAATGATTACAGTGTCGCTTCTGTCAAAATCACTAAACAATTTTGACAGGACCAAATGTCTTCTTAACTTCACAATACTACGTAGTTATAACATCTACAACTAAACGTCGTTCTAACAACTATCCCTTTCTCATGTGCGGGGTTAAATAAGGATGGCAATATTGGCAATACTTTAAGTCCTGTCAAATTAGTTTATTCTAATGATTTCGTACATCAAAATTAGTACCATTATGGCTTAAGATGGCGTGTTAAAAATAAATTATTGCCACAAACATACAATTCAATAAGGAATTGTTATGTTTTATGCCCATTTCAAAGTGGGAGCACAACTTGCAAGCGGACTGTATAAGTTTCGCTCTGTTGGTTGGATGCAAAGCGGTCAAGTTTTGTTATTGCGTTCCTGTTTTCAGTCGGCGCGTGTCGAGTTCGTAAAGTTTGCGGTAACGGTTTTAACGTCAATTCGCTATGCCTTCGGTACAGTTACTGCATAAAAATCATAGTATGTTTGCTTACTTGAAAACACTTAAAACAGGACAGAGCACTGAGTTTCCTGCCTGTTTTTCTCAGGTGTTCCTCGGTATTGCTAGCGGCTATAGGCTACGGTGACTGCTTACCATCAGGCATTCAGTATGACTGTGTACCACCTTAGTGGTATAAAAATAACACGCTTCAAAACGTATCGATCCCGGGGATCCTGGTCAAGATATTAGGACAACGCTATGAAATAATGAGTCCCAAATTCGTCACCAGTCCCAAAAAGTTAGTGATAATGATATTCGTAGATACCGTTACTTTTATACATACATATCAGGCGAGGCTAATAAAAGGGTAGTTTTGTTATGAAAATTACATGACTTGAATAAAATTACATGACGATATCGTAGGTTTTCGCGATTGTTACAAATGAAAATAAACAACTATGAACGGATTCATCGCATATAATGAATAATATTTATTTTGTCAATTGTTGGTTGACGTTGGGCTTATGCAGAACGTATTTACACAGCGCCACTGATCTACTAGATACAACGCGTATATTTTTTCACCAATGTGCGAGAAATTAAAGTAAAAAAAATATTAAACATAATAAACTAACATCAGTACCGGTAGCAGGAACATTTATCGACTACGTATTCAAAAATGTAACACTCAAAATATCAAATTCTCCATACAAATTTATAGTTCCACTTTTCACCGTCGCAGCGCTGTCATTTTTCAATACAAAAATAGTCGATGGCGATACGAAAACGTTGTCTTAATTATTCATGCTCGCGCTACTGGTAGCAAGAACATCTATCGACTACGTATTCGAAAACGTAACTCTCAATATATAAAATTTGAAATCTACTTTTCGTCGGCGCAGTGCTGTTCATTTTTCAATACAAGAATCAAAATCAAAAATCATTTAGGCCCTAATAAGGCATTTATGAAGGTCTAAATTACCACCGGTTCGGAAAAAAAGCCACCTGAGAAGAACCGGCAAGAAACTCAGTACTCTGTCTTTTTTTTCATGTAACAATCATTATATAACAATTTGTAACAAAATTCTTCTAGACATTGGTATGAAAAGAATAGTCGAAAGCGTAGTCGCTAGTTTTTATTGTTCGTTCACAGATGCGCCAACCACGAAAGCCCGGCGGGCCGGTTGAGTTTAGCTGCAATAAAGTCACCCAAGCACATAATTTCCAGCAGACAAATGAAGGATTAAGTGAGAGACGCGTTAGCTTGAGTTACTCACACTAATCTGCACTTAAGAGGCTGAATAAGATCTTGTGGCGGTTCAAACTTACTTGCCCGAGGGCGGGATCAAGGAAGGCTTTGTTGTTGAAAAGAAACCGCTATCTCAGTCCGGTTAAGAAGTATTTCTGCCTAGCTTTCCGTGACTTTCGTCTACGTAGGATAACACATAGCATTAAGAATTATAGCCGTAGCAGCTTCGCACGCATGGTTCTAGAGAAATCAAAAACATATTTTTTTCTCGATGACAGGTGGTCACCTGTCCTGCTCAGTACCCTGACAACGTGTGTTCAAACAGGATGATTGGTGGAATAGTTAAGGCTTGAAAACGTTACAAATAAATAGACAAACAAACTCATCATGATATAAGTTTGGTGACATAGGATATGTTCCTAGGGATAGTCAGGATTGACATTCAAAATAAATGCCCTTCTAAAAAAATCATTATCAAAATCGGCCCAGAAATGGCGAAAATATCGATAAACATACATAAGAAAAAAAAACAAACAGACGAACAAAGAACCCCCCCCCCCTTCTTTTAATTCTGTTAAAAATGATGTAGTAGTTCGAGACATTATCACACACATACAAACAAACAAATAACAATTACCACTTACTAATATAAGTTACTAGTCTACACGTTGAGTTTAGAATCCCAGAGGAACCTACAATTTTCCCCGGATAAAAAGTATCCTATGTGTTAATCCAGGTAATAAACTATCTGTGTTCCAAATCCAAATCCGTTCAGTGGTTTTTGCGTGAAAGAGTAACAAACTCACAATTTTCGCATTTATAATATTATAAGTAGGAAGATACATTTCTGTGTATACTGTATTATGGACAAGGAGGCAGACGGAATCCTAGCATTGTATTATGGACAAGGAGGCAGACGGAATCCTAGCATTGTATTATGGACAAGGAGGCAGACGGAATCCTAGCATTGTATTATGGACAAGGAGGCAGACGGAATCCTAGCATTGTATTATGGACAAGGAGGCAGACGGAATCCTAGCATTGTATTATGGACAAGGAGGCAGACGGAATCCTAGCATTGTATTATGGACAAGGAGGCAGACGGAATCCTAGCATTGTATTATGGACAAGGAGACAGACGGAATCCTAGCATTGTATTATGGACAAGGAGGCAGACGGAATCCTAGCATTGTATTATGGACAAGGGCACTCAATACTAGCACACAATACAAGTACACAATACTAGCATTGGTTACAAACATTGCGAATGCTATAAAAATAATACGGAATTCTTGTGCTCATTATTTAAGTTGTAGTATTGTCGAAAATGCATGGAAATGTCTAGAGCAGAGTTGCAGCCGTGCAGTGCTCACTGCACTTAGTGGCTTGAGTGCAGTGAGCACTGTGAGCAATATTGCAACGCTCGGCTTAATGTTTTCATTCATTGTTTAGCGCCATCTGTTAACGTCCTGCACTAGTCCTATTTAATGTTGAGATGAAAACATCTTTACAGAAATTCATAGTTTTGAGTGTGAGCTGATTATGTTAATGGCTTCCTTATCATTACTGACCATAAATTTACTAATAATAAATACAGGCGAAGAGATGGCAGTCGTCCCTAAAGTGTTAACATGTCACGTTAACATGTCGCATTTTTCGTGACGCGATTTGGTGTTTCCTCTACCAACAATTGCTCAACGCAGCTTACGCAGTTTTCACTTCAAAGAATGGTAAAACGCTTAAAACCTTCCAAACTAAATTATTTATTTTAAGATGTTTGTCATTTCACTCAATTGAATGTGTTATAGACTCCATTTCTTAAACAATTCCATCAACTTTCACAGTATCTATTCCTATTACGAGTGTCTATGTAATACTTTACTCCATCGGTCATCCAATATGTTATAAACTAACTCGAGCACTCAACAGGCAATATGGACTCAAACTAAGCGAGGATAGAGTTCTAGATCTGTTGGCTTGCGATATCTAATATTATTTGAAGTTGATTCTAAAGTCACACGTGGATCCTTTGCCAAATTGATGCAATTGTTTGGAAAATTCAATAAATGAGAGTCTAGGCGAGGAGTCCTAACTATATTATGTGAACTTTCTTAGATCTATAATATAAAAATGAATCGCTGAATGTGCTGCTAAGCAAATCAAACTCAAAATCAAAAAGATCTTTATTTGACTAGACGCACTTTCAAATCGTCAGAATCTACCAGCGGATTCGGAAGGTAGGTTTTGTTGAGAAGAATCCGGCAAGAAACTCGGCAGTTACTCTTTTAAAAACCAAAATAATTACATAAAGTTTACATTTCAAATACTAACTTATCATGAATACCTATTTCACAAAATAATATATAAAAACAATTAATAATAAAATAATATTAACACATAGACAAGTATATAACGCTTTAAATTAGGATGTAAGTTAGTAGTTAATAAAAAAAGGCTTGATAACCAGCCTCCACAAGCAGCACCTGTTCACAAGTATGACGCGAATGCAGCCATCGCCCGCTTCAACCATTATGGAGGGAAGTGAGCGACCCGTCTTTCGGACGCCGCCGCAAGCAATCTTGAGAGCAGCTGAACCGATTACGCTAATTCTTTTTTTAGAATATTCCTTGAAGTACGAGGATGGTTCTTACGGATAGAAAATTAAAAAAGGGTAGTTACTATTTGATAAATGTGTGCCCGTGCGTGCGAAGTTTCTGACCGGATTCTTCTCAGAAATAACGACCATCGAATTCGGCGACAGACTCCGACGTTTAAAATACTTTGTACAGTTTTAAATTAGCATTATTTCGATTTAAATTTCTTTTTCTAAGAATATTCAACGTAATTATTCACAATTCTTAAAACCTAAACCTTTTTATTGCAAAAACTGTTCACATAACGTTACTGAAAATACATTTTACTGCACTGTCACCCTTTATTGTGGTGGAAATAATGCGCGAGGATTGAATCAACCTGTATATTCAGTTACACACTGCTTCGGGAGGGAACAATCGAAATATGATTACAAAAGGGCATGCCAGGGCTGGCAACTTTGATTTTATTTGTGAATAGCTCAGACAGAAGGATGGTAAATATTTTTTGATCTTTGTCAAATTTGAAGCATTCGCTTTGACGATGGAAGCTTTGCGCTCAAGGAAATATTTGTCTTTTTTTCCTATATTAATACCACGACTCGTTCCTTACGCACGGGGTAGGCAGAGGTCAGTATGGAGCTATTTCAGTCTTGACTTACACACCAATTTTGCTTCATCAATCTCTTCATACATGCCCGCTGGTTCCGAGTCTTTACCTTTTTATCATTGAGGTACTTTGGTAATTACCCGACTATAGTGAACCTTTTTGGTTATGATTTTGACCGGTATGTATGTGTATGTATGTATGTACCCTCGGAACATCACTATGAATATGTGTTAAATCCATTTAAATATATCAGCTGAGAATATTTTCTTGTTTGATACTTCAGAGCACAACTATTCCGTAGTCGGGTTTTCGTTTTTGAACTTACATTTTATAAAAATAGCTTTTGCAAAATAACTACTCGCCAACCCTAGACTAACATAAGTTTTAAGTGGAGCAAGTATGATGTGCGACTGTACCCTCCCTCGGGGCCTCTAATTTTATTTGTGAAATTGGCCAAACTCCCAGAGAACAAACAATATCAATAGAGCGGGCTTCGTTCCCGTACATATCGGGGCAGATTGTTTATAGCCGGGGAATGTAGGTACGCGAACAATAATCATAATTTATACCTACGAAACTCGACGTATGCTAGGGTTGACAGACAGATACATTTATAGTTTACTAGCCGACTCTTAGACGTTGTCCTGTCTTAGCTATGAGTTCATATGTCAAATACACCATAGAGAAAAGGTCTTTTAGTTTATCCTGAACTAATAATGTTCCGGGTTTTTTTATTTTTTTTATTTTCATAAGAACCTTCTCCTGACAATCTCAAAAACAAAGAAAGAATTAGAGAAATCGGTCTAGCCGTTTACGCGTGATGCAAGCGGCTTTAGGCTAGGTGACTACTTACCATCAGGTGGGCCGTATGCTAGTGTGCCACCTCGTGGTATAACATAAAGACTACCCTAAACTCTCTCCTAAGTAAAAAGATACAAAAGCTTATCTTATCTTTATCTTTTCAGGTACTTGAAACTTCTACATGTATTGTTCCCGAGCACAAAGGTATCCCTGCTTCTTATATATATCTTGTTGGGAAAAACTCCATATATTAATTTATATTGTTCATCTTATATATTGTTTGTAGAGTTGATATACAATGTTATCTACTGTTTGCTACATATCATTAAAACAATACTGATTGCTGTCTGTACATGGAAGATATATGAGAAAATCTATTATTGGAACCTTTATCCGTCCTAAACAATGATCGTAAGATTTCCCCTGTTTACCTGTTTGTTTGTGCGTTTGTCCTCAGAAATTAATCTCAGAAACGACTTGTAATGCTTCTAGCACATTTCCATCAATAAGAGGGTTGACAACTCGATAGTGATATGTCTGGTATTGCTAGTGGCAATAGGCTATGGTGACTGCTTACCATCAGGTGGGCTGTTCGCTTGTGTGCCAACTTGGTATGAAAAAGGTTCCATTCAATATATCTGAGTAAGTAACCCCATGTGCAAACGAAATATTGGACAAGCGGATCAAGGATAAATATATCTACATCTGCAGCGACAGTCAAGCCGCACTCAAAGCACTCAGCTCCTGTGTACTAAACTCTGCATTGGCTGCGGAGTGTGCCCACCTCCTTAACAGATGTGGTGCGCACAACGTGGTTAGGTTAGTCTGGGTCCCTGGGCATGAGGGGATAGAGGGCAATGAGCTTGCGGATGGCCTAGCTAAAGAAGGATCGATGGAAAAATTCATAGGTCCAGAACCCTTCATTGGCGTACCAACTGGAGCCTACAGAAGTGCATTGCACAAATATGCTAATGAACGCCACGAAAAAGAATGGTCAACGACCACGGGCCTGAGACATTCTAAGCAGTTTATAAGCAAATGGAAAGAGGGCAATAGCCGAAAACTAATGAGCCTGACCAGATGTCAACTAAGACAACTAACAGGAGCTCTTACAGGCCACTATGGCACAAATGATCATCTCTACAAGATGGGTCTATCTGGAAGCGTGGTATGCAGGTGCTGCAAAACAGCAACGGAAACCATGGAACACGTGCTATGCTGCTGCGACGCACTCGCGCGGCAGCGAATGGAAATTCTGGGGTCGGCATATCCGGAACCAGAGGAATACATGCTCTACCCTGCTGGCAAAATCTGCAGACTCATTCAGGGAGTATTTGACACAGCAGGTAAGTAGAGCAATCATGGCTAAGGGCTGCACAAAAGATCCCAAGGGTCGAAGTGCTTCTGGGCAACCTGGACCCGTTCAGCCTTCTAATAAGATAAGATAAGTAACCCCATTACGACGACTCGGGGTAGGTGGCAAAATCAAACAGTATGTTGATACAACCTAAGATCACCTATAAAACCTAGTAGGTACTAAATCAGGACTTAGCGGGAAAGGCTTTCAAATATTTAATCCTAAAGTACTACCGAAGCTGGATTACTCGCGTTCTCAATGCTACAAGAAAAAGATCTAAGAAATCGGCCACGTGCGAACTGGACTCGCACTTCTAGGGTTCCGTACTAAAACAAACTAGGTTATTTGACACTTAACATTGCGGTTCGATCCCTAGACACGTCTATTGCACCAACCGCAAATAATAAGTGTCTAATAGTAAATTCGCTCTTTATTTAGCAAATATAGCAATACAAACTTTATGAGCATTTCAAGCGGCTTCTTGGTGCCATTTTTAAGATAGAGAAAAAAAGCCATATGAAACTTATTTCTAACAGGGGCTCCCCACCATTTAATTTTAAATTATTTATTTATCAACAGATAAACACATTAAGTAACAATGTCTACCTGTTATCTGTTAAACTATCTATATCTATACTAATATTATAAAGAGGAAAGATTTGTATTTTTGTGTGTATGTTTGTATTAATAGGCACCGAAACTACTGGACCGCAGAAACACAACACTACAACAATTAGTGTTATTTCACTGCGGTCTTCTGTAAGGTGGAGGTACAGTCCTCAGTCCGGCGGCTCCAATTTAAATGGGAAATCGCAAATCGCCCTACCTCTCTTTATAACTGCACAGTTCGACTGTACAGTTAAAACTGTGCAGTTTGAACTGAAGGTTTTTGAAGGCCCGCTTTAGATGATTCTTTGTTTGTTTGTTTTTCAAACATGCTAAATTCGCAGCATGAATTTTAATTAAATTTGGTACGAACATACTAGGCGCTCGGAGAAGAACTAGACATGAATTATTTCTTTAAATTCACGAATAAGTTGTCGGTTACTCTAGTTTCTAGTTTTATAACAAAGCGTAAAACCTTCTAGGTTCATACAACCTTTAAATAATAATCATTTGTTCTTGTCAGGCTACAAAAAAAAGATTATAAAGATGGTATTTTTCCGTCTACATTGCTGGTAATGTGCGAGACAAGCGGATCTATTACTTAATCCACATCAACTAATATTTTGAAATGTGAATGCAAACCCACTCTTATGTGAGACACTACAATAAAATTGTATATCATCGTATCGCTTCCCTTTGAATAAGCTCAAAAGCCACAATAATATTAAAAAAACATTTTGAATTATGCTGTCCCGAATATCAAGCCGATCGCTTACGTACTTCTCAAGATTACAAACATACCTTAACCTTTTAAAACATGATCAATAGTCAGGTGGAGTACAATAGAAATTAATCTCTAATGCGTTAAAAATAAACATTGTATTCGCAGACGATTAGCAGATGAAACCTTAATGACCCTTGGTCCCCGGCGGCTTGCCCGGGAATAAATAACGAACGATAAAAAAGCCCGGGATAATTGTTTATTTACTGAGGTAATAGTTTTATGCAAATTGTTATTTAATTACTAAAGAAATCACTTGAGAAATATCGTAATAATGTATTCATAGCTGTATTTAATTTATGAGCAGATTAAAAATATAAATTATTTTCTTAAAAAGTTCCTGTTATCAAGAAGTTGTTCGATAAAAACGCGTTATAAAATGCAGTTCCTTAGACACTAGGGACACACATCGCTTAAATGGTAATATATCTACGAAGTGTATGAAGAGATGTATTCATGTAAATCAGGTGGAGATCTTTCTATGTGACTATGCATATAATTTAAGGGTCGGCAACGCGCGAGTGATACCCCTGGTGTTACAAGCGTCCATAGGCTGCGGTAACTGCTTACCATCAGGCGGGCCGTATGCTTGTTTGCGAACTTAGTGGTATAAAAAAATTTGCAATTCTTTAAACTATTATAAATAAATGTGAAATATTGTATGGCCATGCAAGCACTTTCTAGTTTATTGTGATTTCGAACAAACCCGTTTCGGAAAAAATCTATAATTGTGTAAAAAAAAATCTTAATTGATTCTGCAAAGAAAAGCGAGTGACCTGGAAGGGTATGAAGACGATTCTGACTGATTGTGGATAATTGTTAAATAATTATTGTTGACTTACTTGCAATGTTAAGGAATGCATGCTAAATGCTATTGTTAAGCTAAATCAAAAATCATAAATTGTTTATTCAGTTTAGGCACTTATGAATGTCTACTTTACCACTGTTCGGAAAAAAGAATCGGCAATAAACTGTGCGCGGACTTTTTTTTCAAGCTATGTGTTGCTGTTAATATTTGCCAGAAACGCCATAGTTTATTAAGCATTAATTGTCAGTCGTAAATGTCGTAAAAGTTTATGAAAATTCTTACCGATCAACATCCCCAACAGTAAAAACAGCATCGTTTACAACAAATGTCACACAAACCACTTCACATTATTATCGTTTAAACACAATAGTTACAAGCTTCAAGCCACTTTACCTTTCACATTTGCTCATTGACATTTCAATATCTTACTTGAAATCGCGTGTAGTTACCGTTATATGTACCCGAATGACGTGCGGTCGCCGCGAGCGGTCGTCGCCAACTGAAAAGAAGTGTCGAAGTGATAAGATACGGCGGGGAATGTTGCCAGGCTAAGCTGATATTATCCACAGTTGGTTTAGTTTATAATTGAACATTTTTGGCTTTTATTATGAGATTAATAATGGAAGATAAATTAAGAAGAAATTGTCCCAGCAATGTAAAGAGATGTTAATGAAAAATTCTCAAAAAAAACATCTTTCAACTTACCAAGACTTTCATATTGTTTAATCCATTTTTATCAAAAATATACTAAAATGGATTTGAATACTGTTTTATCACAATGGGTGTTCGACTAACATTAATAAGTTACTACATACACCTACTTCCTAAAAATAGACGTGATTTGCTTAAATAACTTTTCTTAATTTTAATCAAAGAAATTGACAAGCAAGGCCCATCTCAAGGCAAGCGGTCACCTTAATCTATAGACGGCTGCAATGCAAAAGGGCGACTGAAATGCCTGGGATATTACTAGAGCATTGTCAATCTTAGGTTTTTCAAATAATTTTGTTACCTAAGTAACATTTCCCGATATTTTAGGGTACTAGTCGTTTGTGGCAATAATCCGCTTAAAAGTGATGACGGGCGAGCGGCCCGCGCATGCGCCGTGTGAAGCCGATCCGCAAACAATACTTTATTTTAAGAAACTACCTTTGCAATTACCTCGTGAACGATTACCATAATTGTCTCAATTATTTTCGATTCCACAATGAAATAATAAATAAATTGCTTCTCATATTGAAATTAGTGGCTTCGTTTCCATAATAATATTACTGTACCGATATAGATGAATTAGTTACGCATAATTATAATAATAATACGTGGACCAAAAACTTTGTATACCTTTTTTACGTGTGTGTCACGCAGGGGGTCTAGGTAGGGTGTTCAACTAAGACACTGGAGCAGTGGCGGTATCAGGAACATTTTTCGACTACGTAACTCGCGACATGTCTCAAGTGTCATACAAGTTTTTAATTCCACTTTTCACCGCCGCAGCGCTGTTCATTTTTTAAATACAATAATAGTCAAAGGCGATACGAAAAAGTTGTCGCAAATTATTCATGCTCGCACTACTGGTTGCAGTCGTTTATTGGCTACGTGATGCATCGCTCCCATAGTATATAGGTGTTGGTTTATATACTTTATACCACGTGTTAGTACAAGGACTAGGTATGTATAGGAAGTACGTGCTAATAGGTACATTTTGATGCTAGAAATAAAATTGCATCTGACTATATACCAATATATAATTATGTATATCAAATATGATACAAATTCTATCAGTCTCTACCTGTAATCTTGACCTGTCGGTTATTGCTACGAGTATGCTACGAGCGTAGCAGTTCGTAGCAATTTCATACGAAATCGTAACCAGCATATTCTGAGTGTTATTGAGAAACGCCGCATTGTATAATATAATATGTAATAAAACATTGGAATTTCACATAAAAGAAAACAAATTCTTCTTGCTTATTCAAATAGTTGTATTGTTGTTGTTTTTTTATACCACTAAAGTGGCACACAAGCATACGTTCAACCTGATGGTAAGCAGTCACCGTAGCCTATAGCCGCTAGCAATACCAGAGGTATCATTAACGAGTTGCCAACCCTGTTGTTGATGAGGACTTACTGTGCTAGCAGCATTACTACTATCCACGTGGAGCAATGGCAACCTTACTTACCGCAGAAACACAACACTACATTAAGTAGTGTTATTTGACTGGGGTCTTCTGTAAGATGGAGCTACAGACCCAGTCGGGCGGCTCCAATATTAATAGGAAAACCTACGGGAGATTCCAATTCGCCCTGCCTTTCTTTGTAGTACTTCTAATATAGGACTAATATGTGTGCTATTTTAGTCCTGAGCAAAGCCTGTAACAAATATTTCTATTTTATTTCACGGTGAAGCTTTACCTTAAGGGAATATAATTCCTGGGATTTATCTTAATATCGTCTTAAGGAATTCGGAACGCGAAAACGTGAAATGTATTTTTTTTTTAATCCGGGGAAATAATTCGTCCAAGTAGGAATACTGGCTTTGATGCTGTGAATTCTTCAGCTTTGTATTTTTTTACATAAAATACCTTCGCTTATGGAACTATGCAGACGGTTTGATTAAGGTTTTGTTAGGTTTCTAAAGGAATCTTTCCTAAGTCTTTTTATTTTCGTTTTAAAATAGAATTAAGTTGTCAAAAACTGTATTTTAAAATTATTAGAGGACTAGCGGCCCGCCCCGGCTTCGCACGGGTCGACGTTCATAAAAAAATAATGTTTTGTCTACCCGTTTTAGTCTTTTTCAGGCATTTTTTTTATTATTTTTCTCTCCCTAATAACCATCCTCGTACTTCAAAGAGTATTCTAAAAAGAATTAGCGGAATCGGTGCAGCCGCTCTCGAGATTTGCGCTTAGCAACACATTAAGCAATTCAGTTTTATATTATAGAAAAGTATATTATGCTGCATGTATGAAATAACTTTTTATCTAATTAACTGACTTTATTTCACAACTGATTTATCTAATTATATATGTATGTAAGAATTAATCCCTATTTCCCTTGGTCACGGCATAACGCGTGAACGACTTGTCCGATATCGCTAATATTAGGGTTTGCTATTGTCAGGCAAAGGTTCTATTGAAAACAAAAAAAATAAAAAACCTCTTTTTTAATTTCGGGATAAACTAAAGGTTCTTTTTTTCTATGGTGTATTTGTCATATGAATGCATAGCTAGGACCCAAGAGAATAAACCGCTACGGCTAAGACAGAACAACGTCTGTTGTGACATCTCATCTGAACCACATATGTGGTTTGTTTCTATTTGTATTCCATCTTCATATGAAAGCGATTATAATTCAGTCACGCTCATCCCATACAGCAAAACTTAGCAACTTTCGTATTAAATATCAGTACCGAGAAGTACTGGCAACGACATATTCTCCAAGTTACAAACGCAGTTGAAATACACAAATGTATTCATATAAACGATAAGTTTAAGACTCATGTCAAAAGAGTTTTGATAAATAAAGCCTATTATAAAATTAATGATTATGTAAATGATAAAAATGCTTGGAATATATAGACTCACTCTGCACAAGTGGCTCCCCGCTCCTGGTAATTGTAATAGTTGGAATATGTATTTCTTGAAAGCAGTGACAAAACCAACTTGGTAGCTTTCATTTTGATATTTGTAATTTCATACCAATGTCTAGAAGAATTTTGTTACAAATTGTTATATAATGATTGTTAAATGCAAAAAAAGACAGAGCACTGAATTTCTTGCCGGTTCTTCTCAGGTGGCTTTTTTTCCGAACCGGTGGTAATTTAGACCTTCATAAGAGCCTTATTAGGGCCTAAACTGAATAAATGATTTTTGATTTTGATTTTGATTTTTGAAACATCAGCTTAGTATAACCATATACTATGCTACACGGCCACTATAAATGCAGACGAAGTGGGGGGTAACAGCTATTACAGCATCTGACTATATACTAATATGCTGCCTTTATAGTGGCCGTGTGGTTGAAATTAATTCCAAATACTTAGCCTATATATTTCCCAAAAATATAATCTATCTCAGTGTCAAAGGACATCATCCATTTTGTTCCAAATCTGAAAGTGCCGGCCAAAGCATTGGTTTTGTATTGCCCGTCTTAACATTTATTACTACGTTACTTAGTACTACTGAAAAGGATGCTAATGGTAGTGAGTACGAGGACTACGGGGCATGATGTTGAAGGAAAGGGGATTATTGCAGCGCACAATTTATTGCTCACTTGAACGACTAGTTGAAGACTGACAAAATAATATATAAAAAAAACAAAAGTATGTAAAAAAACAAAATATCACGAATAATTTTGAATTTGAATATTAGTTTATAATGAAAACTCCAAAAAGTATTTGCTGTCGCCAACAACTACAGTACGTACATACTACTACAGATATATACACGCATGAAACCACTCTTTTCGTGTCAGGAGTTACTTCTTGTCTTCGGAAACAATTCTTTATTCGAAACACAAAAACAATTTTAGTTCAAAATAACATTACCTAGGTAGCGAAACTAATGACTGAACAAAGGTTTAATTCCACTTTCTTGCATCGCGATGTTTGAATGAATTTAATTTCGCCGACATCGTTTAGTGCAAAACACTGCTCGTATAATGCTTGGGCTACTGGGAAGATATTCCTAGCTATTGTAAGCTCGCAGGGTCATTGTTGTGTGCCGTCTTTTCATTTCTTTATTGCAGTCTTGAAGAGAATGTCAACTTGAATTTTTAAAGTTGATGCATTATGTTTTGTTTGATACAGATTGTCTGTTTCTCGACGTTGGTTATTCGAATCTATTCATGAAAGTTTTATGATAGGAGACTAGACTATTATTTTGACGTTATCACTCAGCGCCATCTGTCCCAAACTAAGCAAAGCTTGTATTATGGAAACCAGCAGCTGATACATACTTACAAACTTTTACTTTTAATATATACATAAATGTTCACCCCGGCGGGAATCGAACCCGCGACCCCTAACTTATCAGTCAAGTATACTGACCAGTAGACCAGCGGTCTCGTCAATTATGTAGTTTGGTGCTCGAATCCCCGTCAGTGGGGAAAATCAATGGGGATTAGTGGAATAACCGTCTATAATAGCTTTAGTTAATAAGCACTTGTTTAGTCCAATCTAATGCGAATGTGCGTGGAAGAAATAGCCCTGGAAGACCAAGGTTTTCTGGATCAAATCACCAAAGTACTCAATGACGTAAAGGTAAAGAGCGGATCCAGTGGGTATGCGAAGAGATTTTTGAAAGTAAAAGAAGTAAAAAAGAGATGCAAAAATGAAATGGCGCTCTATAGTCTGTCTATCTGAAAGAGACAGCGTGATGATAATAATTTGTATGTAGTTTCCTTAACACGTAAACTAGTAAGATATATCTATATCTCAGTATATGTTGGTGGAGTATCTTAAATAGTTTCTCGTGTTTATAATTATAATAGTTGGAGCTGGTTGTGGAATTCTGAAGTTTCGATCAGCGGCGGGACCACAGTTAAGGTACTTTAATTGGGATCAAGAGCAAAAAAAGTGTTCTGATGAAACTTCACGGAGATAATAGACATTCTAAGGTCACATGTGAAAGTGAGAACAGTTTTTAAAGTGTTATAAGTTTGTAGTGTGTATCTGTGTGTCTGTCTCTGGCATCGTGGCTCCTAAACGGAACAAACGGTTTTGTTTTTGTTCTGTAGCTCGTCTATGGAACTTTCTTTCAGTTTGATATCGGTGTTTTCACTTCTATCTTAAACTGTCAAAAGATCGCGTTTTACCTGCAGGAAATATTGTCGTGGTGGCCTTGTGACACGAAGTGTAGCCTGCTATTCTAGCGTTGCAAGTTCGAATCCCACCGCTCTGTATCAATGAGTTTTTATCACAATCTTTTATCTATAATAAGTATGTAGGTTGAGTTCAATTTTTTTTTAAATTATTTAATCTGTTTTGTATAATATTATGTTGTAACCATAATAATAAAACTTAAGCGTAGTGATTAGTCACACCACGAGCATGAAGGAAGTGTCACACCATGACCGTAAGGTGAAGGAAAACATCGTAAGGAATCCTGCATACGTCTGAGAAGAAATTCAAGAACCTATGTAGTTCCTCAAAACGACAGAGTCACCATCTGTCACGTTGAACTAAACCATCTTTTGTGGAAAGTGGGTGTTGTAACACCTCTGCCTACCTCTTTGCCTACCCCTTGAAATTATTTATTATTATTATAATTTTGTTACGTTTAGTATTTTTCACTCCAATGTTTATTGTTCTTTAGATTACCAAATATATTTTAATGACAGGAGATGAAATACGTAGACGAAGATACGGGCGGGATGCTAGCCACTAGACATCAACCTATACGTCAAGATACATGGGTGTAGGTAGGCACTCAATCAAATACGACCTACGTACCTACTCTATTTTATTGGTCTCCCCTGGTTTTACGATTGAGGCCCAAGCTTTGATAAAACCTGAATAAATAATGCTCGACCACAAAGTATTTTTTTACTGCCTGCTTACCTGTAAAGGAATTAAAAATGCATATATATATGTAGAGACATGTGTGTGTGAAACTTTACAGAAAAGATCTGAGTTCTAAAAGTAAACTTACAAAAAGGCTTATAGCCTGCTAACTACCTAGTGTTCTGGTCTAACGCTAATGAGAGCAACATGTAAGGAATCCACACAGCACTGCGCAACTATATGGACTATTGTGTCTAGAACACAGCTTCGTTTCAGCTTCCTTAGTAATTATAATTATACTAGCTGACCCGACAGGCGATATCTTGTCTTAGCTATGCATTCATATGTCAAATACACCATAGCAAAAAAACCTTTAGTTTATAGCGAAACTTTTTTTTTTTTTGCTGTGAATAAGAACCTTCTCCTGACAATAACAAACACGCCTTCCTACAAGGGTCCCCGAAGGGGTAGTCAGAGGTGTTACAACACCCACTTTCCACCGAAGATAATTTGGTGCCAAAGTGACAGATGGTGATTCCGTCGCCGTCTCTTAGGCACTACATACGTCCTTTATTTTTTTCTTAGACGTATGCTGCAGGTTTCCTTAGTATGTTTTTCTTCACCGTAAAGCTCGTGGTGTGACTAATCACTGCACTGCACTGCTAAGTTAGAAAAACTTCGTGGTACAGACCGGTGGGGATCGAACTTGCGTCGTTAGAATAGCAGGCATCGCTTCATATCAACAACGTCTCATTTTAGAACTATCTATATATATAAACATCAAATGCTGTTCGTTAGTCTTGCTAAAACTCGAGAACGGCTGAACCGATTTGACTAATTTTAGTCTTGAAATATTCGTGTAAGTCCAGGGAAGGCTTAAACGGTGAGAAAATATGGAAAAATTGCGAGTAAAACACTAAAAACGACAAATTTATTTTCCCATACAAACTTTTCTTACCTGTCAAACATTTGATGAATGGTGATAAGAAGTTCAGCGGGTCATCTATATTTGATAAATTTCTACCCGTGCGAAGCCGGGGCGGGCCACTAGTAATATATAAATATTCCTATACTAGTTAAATTTAAATAATAGTCATATAAGCTGCGTCATCTACGCTGTTTCCCACTTGGTCCTGTTGGTGTCGTCCCAAACTCGCCAGCAACTTGACAACTATCCTTGGTTCCGTAACTTACAACTTCACTGCTTTAAGCATTCCTCACTATTAAGAGCACTTTACCGCTACTTCCGAGTGAGTATACGAAGTTGGGTTCCTTGACACGTGCCGATGTCACTAATTGCTGAAAGCTAGGTGGAAAAAATACTAATTAATGTAAGTTCGCTAATATGCTGAACTGTGCAACTAGCTGTCCCGACAGACGTTGTCATTTCTTAGCTATGAATACATAATATGTCAAATATACGGATGAAAAAAATGTTCTCTTCATAAGAACCGGACAATAAAAAACACAATAAAAAAGAATTTGCGAAATCGGTCCAGCCGTTTACGCGTAACGCCGTGACCAAGGGAATAAGGATTAATTTTAATATATATGGAAAAAGTATCCATCTATGTATTAGCATATTTGAAACGTTGATTTTCTGGGGTTTCACCGCTAGTGCCTTGAAGTTAGCTCCAAAATCTAAACATACTTCACAGCACCTCTCCGCCACAGTCCTTCGCGTATTTGGCAAGCTGCATAATGATGCCGTTCTGTGGAGAACTGCCACCACAAATCACGTGAGGTTGACTTTATGGCGCGAGTTTTGTATGAGAATATCAACCTATCAGTTTTATATTGTATCATGCGTGATACAATTATGAGGAACATAATACATGTTGAATTTTGTTCAATACATTTTGGCAGCTGAAGAAGACTCGTATGTACGTAGCTCTACGATCTATTCTGAGCTCGTATCTAAATCGTATTTACAAAAAGTACTATTCAAATTCCACGTGAGCAATTATTTGATGAAATAAATTCACCCAAGATATTGTGTCATGACGATCGAGTACAGTCGCGCACACTTGTCTTACATGACAATTTTCTTCACACTCTCAACAGATGTAACGTTTGCTGCTCTATATTCGGATGTACAGATGAGTGAGAAAGTGCTTCTTCACTTTATCTATTTATTCTCAACCGATTAATGCATTTAGAAAATAATATTAATGTGATTCCATAAAAACATTTGATTACAATTTGAGTAAATAAAAAAATGTCATAGAGCGTTGTGCCTAATTACTTAAATAATTAAAAAATACCAGCCACCTTACAGTACACACAGCAGCAATGCGCGCGATTATCGGTCAAAGCAAATACCCAGCGCTTCACTATTTGATTACACCCTTCCGTCTCTTTTCACGAAATCACTCCCAAAGATTGCAGAAAACCGAGAGTAAAGATGCTACACATCAATATTGATACGCCTTTTTTTTAAAGTTAACGTCATATTGTGTATTGTATCGTAGAAATGGCGGTCACAAACGCATTAGTTTCCTTTTTACGACAAGTCAAGAAAATTGATAAGTGTTGCCGGAGGGAGTCGTAAAGAAAATACAAAACATGAGCGAAACATCACACAATAATGCGTATAAAAACTTAGTTTTTTCTTTTTAATATTGCTTTATAATACGTAACATAAAAGTAAGATAATGTATAGTTAACAAAAAACATTACCAGAATTTCTTAAAATATAACCAAAATTCTAATCAATATCAAAAGTTTTTTATTAGAGTATTTTCTTGCCGACTGTCGCCTGCCGGCTGTCTTGCCAAAGCTACTCGGAATTCCGGTTTGCTTTGACTCGCTCCTTCTGTATAAAATTAACTTTTGTTCAGAGCGCGACTGTACGTACGTTTTGTTTGAATATTACGTGCTCTGATGTTACGCGAAATATTGGGTTCTTTACATAATTATATTTTGTTGGAAATTTCGTTAATAATATTTTATTAGATGCGTAGGAAATAAGTGTGTCTGAATTTCTACAGCTGACGAAGTTGGATGATGTGAGGATTTGTAGGGAATGCAACATATAGTAAACTGTTATCTCTGCCTGCCCCCATGGTAAACAGACCATATGTTTGGATATCCGAATATAATATAGCTTTTATTCTTTTGTATTTTTGTAATGTATTCTTAGGTTAGTAGCAGCAATAATATTTGCACGCCTTTCCACAAGGGTCCCCGAAGTGGTAGGCAGAGGTGTTACAACACTCGATTTCCACCAAAGATATTTTAGTGCCAACGGGATAGATGGTGAGTTCGTCGCCGCGTTAGGCACCACATATGTACGTTCTTGTATTTCATCTCAGATGTGTGGAGGTTTCCTCACGATATTTTCCTTCACCGTACACCTCGTGGGGTGACTAATCACTGCACTTACGTTTAAAAAATTACTCTTTGGTACAGATTGGTAGGATTCGAAGTTGCGTCGCTAGATTAGCTGGCAACGCTTCATACCACTCGACAGCTACGACTCTAGCCGTAGGTGTGATGTAGTTACTAAATTCCTATCCGTTCGTCACTTCAGCGATTTATCTCACCATGAGATCGACTGTGCGCGACTCAAACATTCTATTCAAGGAGACTATACAAAGCAAATGAAACATTTTAGTCCAACAGGCTATGTTAAGCAACTGGCTACCATCTAGGATTTAAGCCTACTTATAAATAAAAAAACGTAAGATTGTGATAAAACCTTTGCCATAAGAATAAGTAATTCTTATGCCTTTACATGTATTTTGTATGGAATCTTGTATTTGATCCAACAGCTCTTCTGCAGAGGGTGTCAAAAGTGGTCCAAAATTCTTGAGCACTCACTCAATTAGCGTGGCGTGAATAGCGTTATCATCTTGCAGAACGACGAAGGCACTTTAGCTAAGATGCACTTGCGGTAAGTGACTGTTTGCCAGAAAACAGACTGTAATATATTACAGAGGTGCGTCTGAGGTGTATGTATAAAACAACTTTAAAATAATTTATTTATTACACTCAAAATATACTTAGTGTAGAGTAGCATATGGGTACATACCTTACATGTCGCTAACCACAGATAAAGATCACATTTTTTAAACTTCAATTTCTTACCCACTGTATAGAATAGTTGATTATCTGAACTTTACTTTACTTGGTAATGAAAAATATTGAGTAAATTATTAATAAAAAGTAAAAATTATTATTTCTAGTATAACATTTTAACATAGAAACTTCAAATGTTTTGAAGTTAATTTTTTTAAATACCGTTGCAAAACAAGTTACTTGTAATCTTGCAAATAAAACTTACATATTTAAATTTATACAAAGCCGTGGTGGCCATCCATCAGATGGGCCCAATGCTTGTGTGCCACCTTAGTGGTATAAAAAACAAATGTTGTATGAGTATTCCATAGTCATTCCAGTATCAAATCTAACCAGCCTTCATGCCTTACGTTGCTAACCGCACTCGCGTCACAAGCAGCCAGCTATTTATAACAATATTGCGTTGTCGTGATTTACGTCCAATCTAGCAGTGCGTCGATTCAACTCGTTCTTGTTTATTTATTTTATGAGAGGCCGGAAGGGTACTTCGGACGCGGGCTCGGTACAAGGTACAAGAGATTGGACAGATAGTTCCTTACGCGGCCTCATGGTACAGGCATACGCGGAGGAATGAATATAAGATTTTAGGGTCGGTAACGCGCGAGTTATACCCCTCGTATCGCAAGCTTCCATAGGCTACGGTAACCGCTTACCATCAGGCGGGTCGTACGCTTGTGTGTTACCTCAATTAAAAAAAGCTTGTTTGGCACCTTAGTGGTATAAGAAAGAAAGACAACATACAAATCATCACCCCAAGTCCTTCACGGGGTAGGCAGAGAGTATAGAGCGCCATGCACACCTGTTTTTCTTCATTTACATTCACCAAATCTCTTCATACATGCCCTTTTGTTCCGAGTATTCTTTACCTTTTGATCACTGAGTTCTTTGTCTTGTCTTCTTTTCTCCTCTGTCAATTTTATCTTCAAGTGTAGATCCTGGCCTTCCCGGTACAGTTAAAATTTATACGGAGAATGAGTACAAATATATTTTTTCATTGTACAATGTGCAATCGAAACACATAAAAAAATTACACACACTACCATGCGTTTGACACAAGCTTAACTGAATGTCACAGTCGTAGTCTGTTTATATTTCGAATTGTGTTCGAATTTCTATTACTCGTAATATTAAAAATTGCTACTATCGCTGTTCTCTCGTCGCTTAAGCCGAGAGTTAGAAAATATTTAGGGCGCGCTTCCCGCTCGTAATATATTGCACCGCACTTATTGGCAACTCCTCGTCACTTCCTGCAGTTAATTCCCTTGGAGATTATTCATGACCTCTTCTATTCGAGGTTTGGCGCTTAATGAACTTGAGAGATCTAATCGAAACTGAAGAGGCTGCATATTAAGATGAGAAAACTGAAAATCGTTTATTCGTTCGTCATTAATCGTTTATTTTAGGGTTGGCAACAAAATTTTATTTTAAACATCTGAGGTAGTTTAAACAACTAACAACTAATGGTAAGCAGTCACCGTCACGTAGGGCGAAATGGGATCTCCCGTGGGATCTCCGCTACGCTAGTAGTAATGCGGCTGGTACGGTGAGTCCTCAACAACAACATGGTTGGCAACGCGTTAATGATACCCCTGGTATATATCCTCGCGACTATTAGTCTACAGTGACTGCTTACCATCAGGTGGGCCGTACGCTTGTGTGCCACCTTAGTGGTATACATTTTTTAAAAGGGAATCTCATGCTTCTTCTTTTAAAATAGTTCAACTTTTCGTCTGTCGTAAGAAACTCACGATAATTTACGCGCAAGGCGTACAACGGAATACACAGGGCGCCCAAACTCGATTCCTATTTCGTGACATAAAAGGGTAGCTTGAGTTTCTAGTAGACAGTTATAGGCGCAGAAGACAATAGAATACGAATGCCCGACACGTTTTACCGTCTGACGGTTTTTCTTAACTCGTAAACTTGTTGCAAAGTTGTGATAAGCGAGAGAAATTCTTTATTCTATTACCGACTTGGACCTTAAGGTACGGACACACTGGTGCGAATTTTATGAGTCGCAAGACATTGTGATCAATTTATGGCCGAATACTAAAACGACATTCAATGTTTGAAGGGCCGCGTACCGTTTGAAAATCCGTCAAAGAAATTATAATTTCGCATGTAAAATCGGAGGTAACACAAAATTAAATCAGCATCAAATTTGATTGGCGTTTCAGTATTTGTTTGAAAAGTATAAACATAGATTAGATAAAATTTTCGAAAAGGGTCGCCCCCCACGCATCCCTACTTATGTGGTATACATGTTATTCACTGCTAGTATTAACGAGGACTTGGGTTTACAAACACAGGGTTTCCATAAGGAACTTCAACTGGGCATAACTTGGTATAGGTCGTTGACCTCTGATATTTGTGGATGTATATTCAATGACATATTATCCACAGCTTTCGGCTTAAATGGTACCTTCTAACCTGGTCACCCTGTATTCTTGACTCTCCACGGTGTTGTCGTGTCGGTGTAACCTGCCCTTGTATCGGCCCTCGCTGGCTGGAAGTTTGGCAGCCTTTAAGGACCAATCATCCCTAGTTAAGACAGTTATCGCTTTTGAAGCCCTTCTAAATGAAATTATTTCAGAGTATTTTCTTCGATGCGAGCCGTTTAGTCGAGTGATTTGAGCCTCCCCCAGATTGTAGCTTAATCTATGGTCCGGAGAGTTTAAATTTATTTAAAGCAATAAAATTATATTACTCTTCCCTTCAAATGTCATTTCAAGCTTTTTTTAATTTCACCTGTTTGATGTGTGTGTGTGTGTAATCAAATCTTGCAAGTTAAATTTGACCCACTTCCCAGTGTCCGATTGGGCTGGTTTGGTTCCCGTGACAATGCTGCCATTTTTACCCAATATGGTGGACGTCGCAAATGGAAAGCATTCTCACAGTAACTCCTATGTGTATCAAATGCAAGGGATTGAAGACGAAAAAAAAATTGTAAAAAAAACTACCCACTTGTTTTAATAATACTCACTATGTAGTGTTCGCGGTTTAAATTTATTTTTCATAGAGAATAGTGGGATACAGTCATAGTTCTACCGTATCATACTAATTTCAGCGGAAAATGCAAATTATAATATATTTTGTATTCTATAAAATATTGGGGCTGCCCTGCTGGTCAGTGGTCACTACATACATCGCACTGGTATTGCAAGTGTGACTAAGCCAAGGTGACCGCTTACCATCAGTCAGATCCAAAGCTTGATTGCTACGTTTGTAGGTAATAAAGGTTACGATATTATGAACTCAATGTAAATTAGTAAACTGTTGCTTATTAGTTTTTCATAGGCGTCTAAGGAACGGTCGATATTGTTCAAATAAAACTTTATGTTTTTTAAAGTACCACGTTAATTAATAATAATATGTATACATTCATGTGTTGATTAAAAATACAAGTTGCATCGACCTTAATTCAATTGACTTGATATCAGAGTCTATTACCGCCGCGCTGGGAGCGTTCGTTATTTTTACGTACACTCAATTGTAAAGTCTCCTGCATGGTAAATAAAAAATATTCATTTGTATTTTCCTTACATTTATATTTTTTGTTCTATGCATTCTAAATATGAATATTTGACAAGAAGACAGTGTGCTGATAGCGCCTGCACGGCCCCTGTCCAAAACAAAGTACTATACTACCCTGAAGTTTTGTTAATTTAAAATTGGAATAAATCCATCTCGATTGAGTTCAAAATTGGAATTCCTACCACTATATTTTTTGATACTGGCTGGCAAACACTTGTTTTTTTTGTGAACTAAATATTATAACGAACACAGTAGGTACGTAGGTACACGTGACTGTAATTAATTCAGCCGCGGCACCGAGCGACGTGATTCCAGACACTCGTTATTTGTCAAGATAGTATCTTTGCCGGGTTTTAATGAGCGACACACACTCAGGATCGCTTGTTGACATTTCAAAAATTATTTTTTATTTAAGTAGTTTTTTTAACTGTCTAAAAGGAGGTCCTCACATGACTTGATGCAGAACCGTTACATAAGCTTACGTTACGTTAAATTAAGGTAATGTTTTAAGTAATGTCTATATTACTATTTCCTTGAATTTAGATACATACAATAATAATTATATGACGAGAACGCTGATCTAGCGGTTAGTATACCCTGACTGCTAATCAGAGGTCGCGGGTTCGATTCCCGCCGGGGCAAATATTTATGTGACAAACATGTTTGCCTTGCGCCTGGGTGTTTGATATGTATTTAAAACAAAAAAGAAAAGTATATAAGCATTATATCTACTGCTGGCTCCCATAGTACTAGCTTTGCTTAGTTTGGGGTCAGATAATATCCAAGCATACTATTATTTTTGTCAATTACGCAGTAATTTCTACTTTTTTATATTAACTTGTCCGTTATTATGCATGATTTCAGTGGCAGAAAAATTGGCAATCTGGCCAACTTTGCTGCTTCATTAGACATAAATGTCACCAACCCGAAAATATTAAACGAAGCCGCAAAAAGTGTTCTTTGCGCAAAGATCATAAATCGCGTAATGCTAAAGAGGAGGATCCTAAAAATACAAAAGCAGTTTGCGACGTGTCAGCTTATCTGCGGTTTTTTGCCGGCTCTGACGGCCTGACGGGAACAGAGCCTAAGCGGTTTACATGTAAATTAGGCATCCCTGCTTGTTAACTATAACAACACACAGAATTTAAGGAAAATCTTCCACATTCGGGCTGTTTAAAGCAAAATAGACAATTTATAAACGTAAATAACAATCTTCGATAGTGATATTTTTCAAACTTTCGCCCGAATTAGAATTTCTACAGCTGGAAGACAAAGGAAATTTGTGGCAAGAATAGTTTGCGACAACGTATTCGTATCGTCTTCGACTATTATTGTATGGGACAATCAAAAACAATGCGCCGGTGAAAAATGGAACTAGATATTAGTATGAAAATTTTGGACATTTCACCAGGTACGTTTCAGAATATTGAGAAACTGTCAAAATAATATTGTTGTTAACGCAATTGTACTACAACACTAAACTAAACTAATCTGACAGGAGTTAAAGACTTGCTATCCCTTTCTCACGTACGGGATAAATAAGGATGGAAATAGTTTGACTCCCGTCAAATTAGTTTAGTTTAATCAGTGCGTACAACAGAATTGGCACCAATTCGACCACAATCTGTATGATACGCGTTCACACTCTAGCTTACGCCGGCCCGCGCCGAACTGGCACTTTTCAACGCACCCACGAGTGGTGAATCTCAGTCGCGGCTCCATATTAGCTCATCTCCCAGCAACGCCCTTAGCTCTGTTGCTTACTTTAAGTCCCCCTTCTGGCTGGAGGCCTTAACTGGCTAAGCGCCTAACGCAGGTTAAGCAGTAAAAGTTCCCTCGAACTAACTGCGAGAGACCATATCCCAAAAAACCGGCCAAGTGCGAGTCGGACTCACGCACCGAGGGTTCCGTACACACTTGTAGGTAAGGTTAAAAGTAAGCGAACTTCAAATGAGGTCACTATTCGTCGGTGACTCTCAACAGCGCGATTAAGGAATATTTTTTAGTAAATTCGAATAAAAAAAACTATATATTTACGGTTTTCAGATTTTATCCTTAACTTGTGCTGAAAGACACTGCTTCCTGCCAAATTTCATGATTCTAGGTCAACGGGAAGTACCCTCTAGGTTTTGGATCCCTTGTGTAATCGCAAAATTTGCGATATAAACGGTCATATCTTTTCTTTGTATTGACTTACAGGTTTGATGATTTTACAGCCGAAAGAGACCATAGACCCGGGTATTGCATATTAATTTCAATTCGATAACTCCACGCGTTCTTCAGTTAAAAATTCTTGACAGACAGACAGATGGACAACAAAGTGATCCTATAAGGGCTCCTTTTTACCTTTTAAGGTACGGAACCCTAAAAAATCCGTTTAGTCCTTAGATTCTACATGAAAGGCTTGCGACACGGACGTCTCACGTGATATTTTGATACTTTTTGTTTTGTTACTCTCCAGATAATTTTTAATACATAAACAATTATTAGGTCGAAAAGTGAATCACAATAATATAGATATACAATACAAAAACAACATCGGACGAAATGGAGATAGTACGTTATCAACAAGATAATATTATTTTTCTTAATATATATATGTATTATGGGAGGTACATACGCTATGTACTTTAAAAGATGTTGTAGGGTTGCATGCATGCCGAGAATAATTTCAAATGACAACTAATCAAAATATCTAGTTTTTTTGTGTAACATGCCGTAACATAACATTTTAAGTTCTGAGTGTATTACTGACAGACCTAGGACTTTTTTTCGCTACGATATTACTTTAAGAGCTATTTTATGATCCGGAGAGTACTCAACAAGTGGCGATACAAATTACAGCTTGTCCACAAGAAAATAGTAGATATTTTAAACAAAATAGGTTGGATCTGTGAATTCAAGGAAAGAAATAAAAAATGTGTACCCTTTTGCGTTACGTTTGCCTTGCGTCTGGGTGTTTGGTATGTATTATAAGTATGTATTTACAAAAAAAGTATATAAGTATTATATCAGCTGCTGGTTCCCATAGTACCAGCTTTGCTTAGTTTGGGGCCAGATGGCGCTGTGTGATAATGTCCAAGCATTATTATTATATTGCAAGTGGGTTGCCTAAACAATGTTGTCCGAAATATAATTTATTACCAAATTAAACAATATTTTTATGCCACATTTCACTGGTTTGTTTAATAGATAAATTCCGTACCAATCGAAAGTATGAAGCCTGTAGAATATGCAAACGTTAGGTAGTATATTTTTCCGTCACAACTCTTTGTTAGGCATAAACAGGTAATAAATACTAGTAACTTGCACTGGTATTTCTGTATCACGTTGTAGCTCAATCACACTGTATACAAGAAATAATTGTTGTTTATTATGATCAATGTCATTAATTGCATGCGATAAGATAAAGTCTTTACCTTACCAACATACATAAAGACACGCCAAAGTCATTCACTTTCAGTGAAGATAGTTCATTGAGTAGTTGCATAATGGAGAAACATCTTAAAGGTAAAATTGTCGTCGTGACTGGTGGCTCTCAGGGTATAGGATATGAAATAGTGGATAAATTCTTACAAAAGGACATTAAACTGGCCATCATTCTTGATATTAACGAGAAAAAGGGCTCCGAAACGGTTGAATTTTTCAATTCCAAATATGGATCAAATAAAACTGTGTTGATGAAATGTGATGTTTCCAAAGATTTAGAGACTGTATCTAAATCAATTTTCGATACCTACGGATATGTGAATGTATTGGTGAACAACGCAGGCATAATTGACGAGACTTCTGCTAGAAGAACCTTAGAAATAAACACGCTGGCTGTAATGGAATGGTCGGTGAAGTTCTGGGAACATATGAGAACAGACAGAGGCGGGAAAGGTGGGACTATTGTGAACATAGCATCGATCTACGGACTAATAGTGGACCCATATGCGTTGTATTACAAAGCTTCTAAATACGCCGTCGTCGGGTTTTCTAGATGCTTCGGTCATGAGTATCACTTTAAGAGGTCTGGCGTTCGAGTGCTAACTATTTGCCCAGGCTTTACGAATACTTCATTTCTGGATGGTGTTATTTGGGAGCATCAACAAGAAGATTACGCGGAACACACAAAAACACAGATATATCAAAATCCCGAAGAGGTGGGTAAGGCGGCCGTGGAAATATTTGAGAAAGGTGAGAGTGGATCTGTTTGGACCATCATCGGAGGTAAACTTAATCAGAAATATTAATTAAATGGTCAGAAAATCAGTGAAATAAATAAATTGTTATCAGGTTAGGATTACCTTCTTTTGTTACAAATAAATATTTTTGAGCTATTTTGTTTTCTTTTCAAAAAAAGGGGAATACCTTATAGCTGCAGTTCTATGATTTACCGTATGTAACATGAATGTGAAATGTCTTAGGTTCCTTAGTTATTCATAAACAACGGAAAAGTACGTCAAGTTAAAACTCATCGAACATGTATCGACTATGGATCCAATCACAAATTATTTATAAACCCTACTAAGATTTAATCTACGCTAAACTTCCCAAAATTTTCCGTAAATTTTGAGTATTAAACATATTCATCTCTATATGAGGATCCATCTGACCTCATTCCACGTATTCTTTATGTCAGGTATAATGAGCCGCATTGTACCATGATGCCAGGTGGTGGGGCGCTGGGAGGGGTAGCTAAAAGCTTTGCAACATTAGTTCCTATCAACTGCGCTGGAGACTTAGCTGAGCGCGAAACACGGGAGAGTACTGAGACGAGCATGCTATAAAAGATAGAAATTTATATAAAGAATACGTGTAGTATGCACATGTAACATTGTGGTTTTCCCAAAGGAGTACAGCATGGGGTTCTTGCAGAAGGGTGTGGGAAATTTCTGTAGGGTTGGCAACACGCGAGTGATACCTCTTCGGGCTTAACCATGTTTACTATCTATAATCGCTAAGGCTATAGAAATTGAAAGAAATGTATTGGTATAAAAAAAAATCGTTATGCCATATGGTAAAGTATTTAATTTCCATACATCTCATTCGTTCTCTTTAGTAATCTTCATGCTTCCAACAAGGGTCCCCGAAGGGGCAGGCAGAGGTCTTACAACACCCACTTTCCACTGAAGATAATTGGGTGCCAACGTGACAGACGGTGAGCCATTGTCTCTTAGGCACTACGTAGGTCCTTGAATTTATTTTCAGACGTATTTTAGTTTTCTCACGATGTTTTCCTTCACCGTAAAGCTCGAGGTGTGACTATACACTGCACTTAAGTAAGAAAACTCTTTGGTACAGACCGGTGGGATTAGAACTTGCATCGCTAGAATAGCAGGCAACGCTTCATATCACGGCTCGTTTTCTATAGCGTTAACGATTTTAGATAGTAAACATAGCTACAAGTACTGCTGTTGGAAGCGTTCATTGGCTACGGTAACCGCCATCAGGCGGGCCGTATGCTTGTTTGTCCTTCATCATCATTTATTTAAGAGCTAGGCTCTTGTCGGTGGAGCAATCGCCTAGCCGTTCTATCGTTGGCCATCTCTTTGACCTCCTGGTACGACATAACGTTAGCCTTCGTCTTTATCTGTTGCAGGTAACTTATCCTTGGCCTTCTTCTGCCACGCTTTCCTTCGATCTTTCCCTCTATGATATTTCGTATAAAATATGCGTCATGTCGTAGCAAATGGCCAATCATGTTGCCCCTCCTATTTTCAATCGCACTTCTAGTCATTAATGTGTCTCCGACTCTCTTCAAAACGTCGTTTGTTTGTCCTTAGTGGAATCAAAAATAACAAGAACCTCTTAAGATCACACGACAAGTGCAGAGTTCGAATAACGACGAAAAGTAGTGAGAGGGAAGCTCATTATCAACTAATACGTGCTGCGTATTTGGACAGAAATGTTTCGTCGAACCTACATCAATTGTGTTTAGTAATAAGAAAAATATTATTATAGTCAAATCATCTACACTATCTACATCTACACTAATATTACAAACAGGAAATATTTGTATTTTTGTGGGTTTGTATTGAATAGGCTCCGAAACTACTGGACCGATTTCAAAAATTATTTCACCCTTAGAAAGCTACATTATCACTGAGTAACATAGGCTATATATTATACTAGCTGCCAGCCTCGGCTTCGCACGGGTGGCCAAAATATTTGATAAATGACTTTGCTCCGAAACTAATGTCTACCCGTGCGAAGGCGGGGCGGGCCGCTAGTTTGATATCATTCTTAGGACATTCGCCTTTAACTTATCAGTTAAACACGCTTTAATGAATCAGTGATATAATACTTATCTTAGGACATTACCCTTTAATTTATTACTTTATAATGTTTATATCAAATAAATAATATTATCTATCATTACACTCTAAGCTTCTCATCAACTAATCCCTATTGTGTTCATCAGAATGGATTTGATTGATCCAAACAAAATACAGTACACAATTTTGTAAAGATGTTTTCTTTTCATTTCATTACAATCCATTCATTAGCGAAATAACAACTTTGTATCACTCAGTCATTATTCCTTTCACCTTGAAGACAATTCTGTTGTACAAAATCACTAAACTAAAGTTATTTGACAGGAGTAAAAGTATTGTCATCCTTATTTAACCCCGCACTTGAGAAAGGGATAGCAAGACGTTTAGACCTGTCAATTTAGTTTAGTGATATTGTACAAGAGAATCGACACCAATCTGCGTATAGCAGTCAGAATATGTATAACAGCAGTGTCTGCCTAGGGATCGAACCGCAATGTTAAGTTTGTCATGTAAGCTGGTCTGTACTTAAAGTACGGGATCCTCGGTGTTCGTGTCGAACTCGCACTTGGCCAAATGTTTTTTTCCTTAGCATAGTTAGTTTTAACTAATAATCAATCAATCAATAAAAAAAAATTAAGTTTGTTTGCTACCTTTTCAGCACTAAACAGACAAAGACAACATTTGACAAGGAGATAGATTATATCCTGGGACATAGGATACTTTTGTCTATAAAAAAATGCAAACGAAGTCGCCGGTAACAGCTACTCCTTTTATATTTCATAGTCTCCGATGTTCCTCTTTTTTGCTTAGTTAATTACAGGTCATCATCCGTTTTGGTACAAATCTAAAAGTTCCGGGCAAAGCATTTTTTGTATATTCTGTTAGAGATTGCCCGTCTGAATATTTTTCACCAAACCTGTAAGGACCATTGTAGTTGATTTTATTTGAGTTCGAAAATCTGAACTTTCATACAATTTTGTTGAAAATAGGAATTCTAAATAACTAAAACAAATGAAATGTCCTATAATGTAAAAAAAAAATACAACAAAACATGGATGACTTAAATACTTAACTTAGAAGAACTAGCGAAATGAGTTGTCCTGTATTGTGCATGTCGCTGTCTATAATTATAGAGACACTTATATATTGTAATAATGTTTCTGTATGATTGTTGTAGTGTTGACAATGTTGGTAGCCTAATAAAATGAATGAACAGTCTCCATGCTCGTCCCACTAGGCGCCCGTGGTCACCCGCGGTACGCCTCGTAAACCGGCTGCTCCAACAAAGTTGTTCTAACACTTTTATTACGCTGTGTTTGTGTGTTGCGTCCGGATTTTAGTAGTAATTTTAAAGTTACACCGTTTTTAATGCATTAGCGGCATGTTATGGTACAGGAGTGTCTCTTAGCTGGTTACACGGAACTGTTATTAAGAAATTATCCTAGTTAAGTTTTTAATTCTTTTTGGTTGTACTATTTTTTCTGTTTTTATACCACTAAGGTGGCACACAAGCATACGGCCCACCTAATGGTAAGCAGTCACGGTAGCCTATAGTCGCTAGCAATACCAGGGACTTCAACGCTGTTGCTGATGAGGACTCACTGTGCTAACAGCATAACTACTAGCACAGCGTATCCTCGTGGAGGACTGGTAACCTTACTTATGCAGAAACACAACGCTACATCAAAGTATTGTAATTTCACTGCGGTCATCTGTAAGGCGGAGGTACAGTCCCCAGCCGGGCGGCTCCAATTTTAATGCGTATTTCATATATATTTCAATTTGATATCGCCGCGCGTTCTTCAGAAAAAAAAACTTGACAGACAGACGGACAACAAAGTGATCCTATAAGGGTTCCTTTTTGCTTTTGAGGTACGGAACCCCAAAAAGGATAAGTTATTGTTGGTCGACTAGGCTTGTCCTAGGTTGAAACTAAGTATCACAAAGGCGCATTTCTTTGTTACTATCGAATACGAACCCGTAGGGTTCTAACAGGGATGTTCTAAGACAACGCGTTTACCCAGAATATCCCGGGCAATATACTACCAAATAAGAAAGTCCCAAATTTAATTAGCGCGGGCGATAATCCAAGTTTATCTGCCCGTTTCGCCGGCTAACGCGGCCGATTCCTCTAATTATTGGCTGAAAGATGTTTATTGAAGTTGGCAACTCGGCGCAGTCTCGATTAAGGCCACTTATCGCCTTACTGATCGCCAATTTGATGAGTTTCGTGCCCGCGTTCATTTGTGCTTATTGATTCTACTTTTCCTCATTGAGCTGTTGATGATTGGAGGAATTACCATTGAAATATTACGAACGTACCTTTTTTCATACCACTCAAAATCAAATGTCATTTATTCAGTTTAGGCCCTAATAAGGCACTCATGAAGGTCTAAATTACCACTGGTTCGGAAAAAAAGCCACCTAAGAAGAACCGGCCAGAAACTCAGTGCTCTTCTTTCTTTTTGTCTTTTCTTTTTCATGTAACAATCATGATATAACAATTTGTAACAAAATTATTCTAGACATTGGTATGAAATTACAAATATCAAAATGAAAGCTACCAAGTTGGTTTTGACACTGCCTTCATAAAATACATATTTTAAACTATTACAATTACCAGGAGCGGGAGACACTTGTGCAGAGTGAGTCTAAATATACCAAGCATTTTATCATTACTAAGGACAAACAAGCACACGGCCCGCCTGATGGCTAGCGGCAGTATATTATCTACTCTGAGCTTGCAACACCATGGGAATCAATCGCGCATTGCCGACCCCTAAAAATATATATGATATACCTATATGAATCAGTTATCTAAGAGTGTAGTGAGCGTTACAACTATTCAATTTTTTTTATAAAGAAATCAATATAAAAAACAGATAAATCGAACTTGATCTTTTTTTTAATTTATTTATTTATTTATTATCAGTTCCACTTGTACGTAGTATTTTATCTACTCTGAGGTTCCACCATTGAATAAGTTGGAAGAGACTAATTTACAGCAGATGACATGTCATGTCATTTGTCTGTCCTGCTGTCAAGATTCCAGAATTAGAATGCAATGTGCTGGCATGATCGCGAATGTTTATCATACTGCTTGCACTTTACATATCGTCACTAATGCGCTGGAAATATAGGAATCGATAAATAATCTATGATAACCGCTTAATATCAGTCGAGCTGTGCACTTATTTGCCACTTTTATAGTATTGGGGAAAAAAATCGTATTTTGTTAATTTTCTACATGTTGCTTCAAGATAGACTTTAAAATACCATTAATTATTTCCAACCAGTTCTCCGTAAAATGTAATATCCGTAGTACTAGGGCTGCGGAATGGAATGTATCAGTTGAGAGTGGATGCCTCCGCGAGGCACGGACGGGCTCCAACATACACTCGATCACACCCTGACGCGTTTGGACACAGTGTAGGCTACAAGCTAAGGGAGAACAGCTATTTTAAAGAGAGGTAGGGCGAATTGGGATCTCCCGAGGGTATTCCCATTAATATTGGAGCCGCCCGACTGGGGACTGTACCACCACCTTACAGAAGACCGCAGTGAGATAACACTACTTTGATGTAGTGTTGTGTTTCTGTGGTAAGTAAGGTTGCCAGTGCTCCACGAGGATACGCTGGGCTAGTAGTAATGCTGCTAGCACAGTGAGTTCTCACCAACAACATGGTTGGCAACCCGTTAGTGATATCCCTGGTATTGCTTGCGGCTATAGGCTAGGTGACTGCTTACCATCAGGTGGGCCGTATGCTCGTGCCACCATAGTGGTATAAAAAAAATATTATACATAAATTCTATAAAAATATGTTTGATTAATAAAGGACATATATTTTGCGAGAATAAAATAGATTTTTGATAAGGAGCTTGGCGCATTATTGTTTATCCACTAGTGTGTTGTCAAACTTATTGTTGAGACTAACGGTGAGTCCATTGTGTTAACGGCATTACGGTTTTGGAAAATACTGCTTTTGTTTTTTTTTGTTTATGTGTAGATATTGGAATGTACGTACATGTATCTATATAGTATGTATTTGCGACGCTGTGGTCGATGTTGGGAAATAAATAGAACAATTTTGCGCATTTTCCGTCTTTATTATAACTTTTTCCAAACTGTTCTTAACATAGAACGTCAAATCCTCTTGCTTTAATCAGAATGACATTTCTGTAAATTTTTATCTGTCAGTTTTCAGACTGTCTACAAGTGAAAACAAGATGTCAGTAGACACTTTTCACATAAACTAATATTCAGTAACAAATTCAGACGCTAGTTCAGATACAGATGTTTACAGAATATCTCTGCACTTGCACGCACCCGGAAAATCAGTAACGGGTTTTGTTTGTTCGTCCAATACAAATGTTTGGTAGTCTAAAAAGCAGATGCCTTTTCACTTAGACCAGCAAATTTGACACGCCTCCAATGACGCGTGTCAGTCTGCGCGGGACGTCACTGAGTGATTAATAATCTGTCAACAGACACCCGCATACATTGGCCTAAATTACACTGAAAGCACAGGCTAAATAAACAACGTACAACAAGAACTTCATAACGAGCAGTGGGCCGTGATGTTACTTACAGGATCCGCTAAACTGGGGTTTCAGTAATAAAGTTACATTAGTTATTTTGCTGGTCTGTCTCGGACATGAAAAAGGCGTTATGTTCGCAACTTTGTGCTTTTTTTACAATTTGGGAACTAAGTTAATATCTTCATATTATTGGGTTGAAAATGGAGAAAAGATTTGGTGTCTAATTGAAATGATTCTTGTAAAAGTTATTGACATGTACTAGCAATATCGTTTACCTATACCAGTGCTCGGCATTAGAGTAATTGAAGTGTAGAAAAAAAATAAAGGCCATAAATCATAGCAGTTGTCTCAAAGCTAATTCAATGGGAAGGCACATTCTTGTGGAAAAACCTTAAAAAGGCACAAAGTAAGTTACGAGGCGGGGTCCTGAGATTAGCATAACCGCATCAACTTCACAGCATTTGCTTCACAAATGCGGCCTCCGCGTGCCACTGCTGGGGATTCACTTAATCTATCAACTATTTCAGTTTGAACTTACTAATACATAGCTTTAGTTCTAAAGTTATAATAATCTTCATGGCATTCCTCACGGGGTATGCAGAGTTTAGAACGCCATTACACTCTTGACTTGCATAATGCACACCTCTTCTGCCTCTTCTACATTCACCAAGCTCTTCATACATGCCCGCCGGATCCGAGTACTCTTTTCCTTTCCATCATTGAGTCGTTTGTTAATTGTCTTCCACTCACATTCGCATTGTATATATCTTTTTTGTAAGTTTCTCATTCGTTCTATATTTCCGTTATTCTCTTATTTATTTTAACAGTTTCCCGTTTTATATCTGTTTATTTCTATGAATATATTGATATTTTTAAGGATAGAGGATAATTTTGATAAAAGATTTTTATAACAATATTAATCTCAATAAGAGAGCGGTAAAAAATCACAATTTATATACTTATTCTTATTTCTTTACACTTTTTTTTTGTTATTTTTCTATAATTAATAATAGCTTCTGTACTATTTATACCTGTTACTTGCTTTGTAATTTTAACTTATCAGTTTTTCTCTTAAAGTGGTATATAACCTCCTGTATTAACCAGTTGAACAGTAACCCAATTTAATACTTATCTTGGAGCACTTTAAGCGTCCGTCGTGAAAGCATCTTCGAGACCTAGTCAATATAATTTGACAGCGTCCGGCGACCGTCAGACAGGGCTATAGGCGTAAGTGCTTTGCCTGTGATCTAATATGGCTGTAATTCGGTCACAGTAACATCAAGGATAGTGAAATATTAAATGGTTTTAAGGATGTAATTTTTACACTTCATGCTTAGAACGCTTCTTTATTACATTGGTAGTACGCCTAATCTCCTCCTTAAAATGGAATATCCTACCAAATTACATAGGTTTTTATTAAAGACATGTAATTTAGAACATAGAGCATTAAGGCGTTCAAAGCTATGTAATCCCTTCGCCAAAATTTTGGGTTTGGGTGACTAATCTCTGTACTTAAGTTAGACCTCATTGGTACAGACGGTTGATACAGACTTGCCTCGCTTGAATAGCAGACAACGCCTTACACAAGGCCACCCCGGTTCTAATTTAATCAATATCCATAATTTAAGTAAGGAACACTCTTCGTTTCTGTTCCCTTCCAGTCAATATTCTCAGGGTAAGCGACTTTGCCAACTATAAAGTGTACTGCGAGTAGTTTCCACTAGTTAGCACTCCTCTCCACGTATTTACAAAATCAATTAAAGGGTTGTTTGAAGGGCATTCGGCACTTTTGTTCTGAAGTAACCTTTGCGTGGGCAGTCCTATTCAGTGTGCTAATTTTGTATGCTTTGTGGGTGCTAGTATATTTAGGCAGGGACGTGTTGGATAGGAAAAACAAAAGAAGAGCCATTCGGCTAAATATTCGATTTTTTATCGATAGAGAATCCAAAGCTCTATCATACTATTTATAAAACTCATTTTCGACTATGATTCGTTTGATTTTCTTTTCCACCGTCGATATAAATATTCGGATCAAATCAAATCAAATCATTTTATTGCGAATATAGGTAGACAGGTAGCAGGTGATACAATTTTGTAAAAATTAACAAGGTTCAGCTACATTCGGCCATTTGGCATGCAATACATTTACAGGTTAGTCGCTACAATTTATATTAATAAAAATAAAGCTAATACAACTATAATCAGATATACAAAGTTAAGACAGGGCAAGCAATAGCTAAATAAAATAAAAATAACAAATAAAAATTGAGATGTCATAATGTGTCAATAGAATCAAAATTGTCACTTAGAAATTAATTTACATTATAATATGCCTAACCTAACAACAACCGTTTCAATTGAAATTTAAATGGAAATCGGACTCATCGAATATGTCCAAAATCATACTGTAATCTAATGGAATACTTATACATGGCAATAATGTAATTAGTCTTCTCTTCTTCTTCTTCTTCCTAAGTATGGCAATCAATCCCTTCAGGGACTATTTTTGCCAGTGTCCAGTGTTAGAGAATTTTCATGTTGCAAAATTTCTCGTGTTTGCCGCATTAAAATGCCTAGTGTCATGCATTCTAACGCCCAATGGAGTTTCTGGAGACAACCCACGGCAGTAGCAGATCGTAACACGCCTTTAGATTAGAGGTAACCTATTGACCAAAATGATAAATCACTTAACCCAAAAGTCGTATTATGGCATTATTTCCAATGCTCCTATAAATCAGTCACTAAATGAAACTTTACTGCACATATCGACACCAAAAATACACATTAAAGATCACTATAACACAATTTACGACACACTGGAAAAAATCTCAACCGCTCCGCCTGATTCCTGCCAAAAACTCCTAATTAGTCTTCTTTATTTAAATATACCGATGGAGTTTTCGGCGGGATTCGAGCCGCCATGGTTGAGATTTTTTCCCGTGTCCTTAGTGATCTTTCATGTATATCCTACTAAAGTTTGTGAGTATGGATAGATGGATGGATGGCAAAAACTGCTCAACGAATTTGGTTGAAATTTGAAACACAGAAAATTTATGACCTGGATTAACACATAGGTTCCTTTGAGATTCAAAGCTCAACGCGGACGTAGTCGCGGGCAGAAGCTAGTTATCCATATTTATTAAGTTATATTATAAAGTTTCATTTAAAGACTGATTTATATGAGCATTGGAGATACTTCAGTAATATAGCCTTTGAAATGATCTGTAATTTTGGTCAATAGGTCTGACCTAAAGGCATGTTACGATCTGCTACTGTCGTGAAGTCTCCAGAAACTTCCATAAGCATTAGAATGCATGATACTAGGAATTTTAATACAACAAACATAAAAATTGAGAATCTTGATAATTATTTCTGAACACTGGTAACTTTTCCTTTTTTTCCTTTCTCCGCTGAGCCCTGCGATAAAGGGCGTCTCGCGGACTGCCATACCTCCGTGCATTAATCACAATCACTCGATACGAGCGAGGATCCGTTCCAATTGAACAATTTCGTCTCGGAGCTCATTAATCCACATTTTTAACGTGTATTTCCCCGCACCGTGTATTTCGGAGCGTTCTTGGTGCGTGGTGCCAGTACTGGCGGGATAATATATTAGGGTCGGCAACGCGCGAGTGATGGTGTTGCAAGCGTCCATAGGCTATGGTACGCTTACCATCAGGTGGGCCGTATGCTTGTATGCCACCCTAGAAGTATCTTCACAAATATTTATAAGTTTGCTCTGTACTCTGTTACATTATCAAGTGTGTATGATGTTCAATACATTTCCTAGATTTATCCATGATATCGTCCGCGTGGAATTGAAAGAACAATATTTTTTAATCTGTTATTATTCCAATACGATTTTTTTGAGTCGGCAACCCGTTATTGTAACCCAACCTTCGTGTTGTAAGACGACGGTAACCGGTCACCGCTTAATTACACATTGTGGGATTATAGGTATCCATATGTTTGACTTTCCTCTGCAGGCTATCGGCGGGCTCATAACCTTAGACAACAATGCTATATATATACTAGAACCATCACATTAGGCTTCCTGATTAATGCTTTGATAGCTCAGACATCAAAATCAAATTCAAAAATCCAAATACAAATTTGCGTCAACTCTGACCCCAGAATAATGCTGCCCTGACGCACGACTGGAGTTTACTACTTTACCGACGTTGTTAGTAAAGCAGAGACTACTCTCTGTTTTACCGACGTGCTTTCAATGAACGTCGATGGGAAATTCCGTTACACTTTTAAATTAACGCTTGTATACATTTTACTCCTAATAAAATTTCCATATCGGGGACCCACATATGAACTCCACAAAAATTTCTTCTTTGAGGACATTTATAAGTATGAATGTCCTCCAAGAAGAACATTGTTCCCTCCGCTGCCAGTGGCACCACCCACACGGATAACAAGTAGGATGAGCTGATTTGGAGTGGAACAATCAACATTCCGCCCCGTAATACATCACCGTGGATCCAGCTTAAACGAAATACCTTACACAAATAATAGATGATAGCACTATATGGATTCGGTATCATTTAAGTATTTGCAACGAGTTACTAATAAACATCATGATAATCGATCGTGATAATGTGCCACGAGCCTGAGTCTTGTTAAGAAATGGTGTATCAATGTGTGAAAAAATAACAGAGCTGTATTTTTTTTTATACCACTGGCACACATACATACGGCCCACAAGATGGTAAGCGGTCGCCGTAGCCTATAGCCGCTGTGCTAGCGGCATTACTGGTCCACATCAACAACATGGTTGGCAACGCGCTAGTGATACGCCTGGTATTGCTAGCGGCTATAGGTCACGGTGACTGCTTACCATCAGGTGGGCCGTATGCTTGTGTGCCTTCTAAGTAGTATATAAAAAAAAGTTATGGGCAAAAGCTAGCTACTAATTGTACGTACTATATTATCTGAGCTACTGAAATGCTTTGACACGAACACAAAAAGGTCGACTTTAACTTAAACATCGCTTGTAACTTAACGTTGCTAGGCAACAGAGCTTAAATACGAAAGAGTAAAGTTTGATGTCACACTTAAGCCGAGGAAAGTACGTCAAGTCATATTTAAGTTTAAACGAAGAAGCAACAAGTGGATACCTATGAAGGCAACTTCGCAAAACATATTTACCTACACTTGAACATTTTTGACGTGGAACGAGTTTCTTACATGTAGACACGTCAGTCAAAGATCAAATGATTATCGAAACTAAGAGTTCAATCGAAAATTACTATGAACTCTGATTATCTTGTTTATTTGATGCTTAATTAAGTGCTTAAAAATATAGCGAGTTAATTGCCATGTTATCGGTACAAAATTTCCCTTTTCGGTATTTTAAAGTGCAGATTAGCATCAATAACCTAACAGCAAAGGCGTGACATTTTTACTTTGGCAATATTTTTCATGATAATAATGTCTTTTTACACTTCTAACCACTGGCAATCAACCCTTCGGCCATGTCGCTTGCAACACCAGGGCTATCACTCACGCTTGCAGATAAAATATCGAAAAATGAAATAAAAATATTTTAAATATTAATTTATTTCTTATTTTTTGTGAATAGAACACAAATGTGATCCTAAAGCAAACCACGTTCCGCATATAAATATATTATAGACTCCATATATAGAGTCTATAATATATGTATACCAAAAATATTAGCTCTAATATTAATTGTAACATCAAAGCAGACAAGTTCCATTAGATAGGTAGCACTATTTACCCCAACAATTTACTACAAACCAAATCAAAGTACCTGTGAAGCTGTGATAGTAAGCAACTCAATACTTGAGAGCAATTAAAACTTTGTCTGGTTGAACTTCGCACAAGTTGCGGCCAAGAGTTTCTAGAATCTCAAACGATGCTTACAACCTTTCATATTTAAGATTAATGTGGATTCATTAGTTTACTTTGCATCGAGTTAGAACTCTTAGTTTCGGCAATCATTTGTTCTTTTTGTAATTAAATGATGCTTCTAGTAAAAAACTCAATTCAACAGTCGAAACTCGACTTCGAACCTTTTAAGATTATACCACTAAAGTGGATAATAATCATACGGTGGCAAGCGGTTCCGTAGCCCATGGACGCTTGAAATGCCAGGGCATCCTGGCGCATTGTCGGGGATATTATCTCTTTACTTCCTTCTTGAAAAACTCCATGCTGCGCTCTTTTAGAGACTACATATAGATATGTGGTACATTTATACATATATAACTAACTACTAATATAACGTGATATAGAAATCCGAGCACGATCGATACATTTACAACACAAACATACCTCAAATTGGAACGCGCGTTTATGTAAATAACATAACAATTTAAAAGCAAGCGGTAAACGTTCAGGTACATAATTGTAGAATACATGGCTTTGCAATAAATTGCAGATTTTCAGCTGCAAATCGATTCTTTAAAGAAACTGTATCAATGCAGAATTTTTTTTTAATATCACCAACGTGTCAAATGGTTAGTTTAAGTCACATCGCCGCTTATATCAAACCCAAGAATGATAATGACCCATGTAGACCAGCGTGTCCCAAAATCTTAGGCGCAGCCTTTGTGCAGCCATATAAAGACCTATTCTGAATGTTACCTTATCTAATGGGAAAGGAAGTATGTATGTACTTTTTTTTTATACCACTAAGGTGGCAAACAAGCATACGGCCCGCCTGATGGTAAGCGGTTACCGCAGCCTATGGACGCTTGCACCACCAGGGGTATCACTCGCGCGTTGCCGACCCTAAAAAAAATATACAAATAGAACCCTCGAAATATATCATTCGCTACTTTAATTTTAACCATGGGTAATTTCTAATACCTACATATCATCACGTCAAGTCCTTCACGGGGTAGGCAGAGAGTATAGAGCGCCATTTCACTGTTGACTTGCACACCTCTTTTGCTTCAACGTTCATCATCTCTTCATACATGCCCGCCGGTTTGGAGTACTCCTTAGTTTCATCTAGAAAGTTCGACCTTGACCTTCAACGACTTTATTTTGTAGTATGGTTGGTTATATTTATTGATCTTACTTCGATACTATTGGAATCAATAACATGTCTCCTAGACTTTCTACTGTTAATGGTTGTCTGGCTACCAGACGGGGCTGAATAAATGTAAGTCGACTGTCAAACCTTCTTCACGATAATAGAGCATCCATTTTACACTGAATGTATTGATTTTATCAAAAACTGCGGGATTCGGATAGTCTTTGGAAATTCGTGACCATCCAAAGTTATTCAAATATGTTATACTAGCTTCTGGATGCGACTTCGTCCGCGTTGACCTTAACATCCCAGAGGAACCTAACATTTCCCAGCATACAAAATATGTCCTATATGTTAATCCAGGTTATAAACTATACGTGTGCCAAATTTCATACAAATCCGCTTTACTTGATTGAGCATCAGACATCCATGCATACATCCATCCTTACAAACTGTTACGTGTATAATATATATATATATTTTATACTACTAAGGTGGCACACAAGCATACGGCCCACCTGATGGTAAGCAGTCACCGTAGCATATAGCCGCTAGCAATACCAGATGTATCACTAACGAGTTGCCAATCACGTTGTTGATGAGATCTCACTGTACTAGCAGCATTACTACTAGGCCAGCGTATCCTCGTGGAGCACTGGCTACCTTACTTAGCGCAGAAACACAACACTACATCAAAGTAGTGTTATTTGACTGCGGTCTTCTGAAAGGTGGAAGTACAGTCCCCAGCCGGGCGCGGTGGCTCAATTCTAATGGGCAAACCGAGAAATTGGCATTAATTAGGACACATTTATTAAATACTTGTACGTATTTTCAGAATAATGAGTCGTTTTGAAGTGGGTTTAAATGACGGTATAAGTTTCCGTTGCACTGATAGACCCATACATACAGATTAGGCTAATACAAGAGTGTTAATTAATAAACAGTCCCCTTGCTACGTAATTAAGGAAATGCATGAAACTGTCAACAAACTTCGGCTTGTCAATTAGGAAAACTTTGAAATTGCTGACCAACAACCGGGAGAAACTAATATTATTTAATACAATACAGTCTTCATTTCGTTAACAAGTTGAATTTAAATAATTGAATTGTTGGACCCGCCCGTTGCTGTCTAAAACCGTAATTACTTGATTAACTTTAGCTCGACCTTAAGGGTAACAATAATGTATAGCGATCGCCATCAGCGGAGTATTGTCTTAAAGTATTTCTTGTAAACACGAGCCTTGAAGACTCGCCTTGGCTAAAATTTCGTTTTCTGTTCCGATGTGTACACATCGCTAAGCGTTTGAGGTTGAAAGGTATTTTAAAACACAAACCTATTTTAATGACTTCCGTCGTCATTAAAATAGGTTTGTGTTTTAAAATACCTTTCAACCTCAAATTAAAATTGAATAGTCTTTAATCCTACTAATATTATATTATAAATGTGAAAGTTTGTGAGTATGGATAGATGGAAGTTAGTTGCTCAGTCACGCAAATACCGCTGAATGGATTTGGATGAAATTTGATACAGGGACAATTTATTACCTGGATAAAGGATACTCTTTATCCCGTAAATAAAAACGAATTTTGTGGTATTATTCACATTTTGGAGTTACTAGATTAAATATGCTAATATATATTTATTTTCCAATTTTTAGTTTAGTGCTTCAAATAAACTAGTCTATTTGAATTTACGTGAATTGTAGTTAGCTGGGTTTCCATTTAGAATGGTTTTCTAAGGTAATTTTTTTCATACCACTAAGGTGGCAAACAAGCATACGGCCCACCTGATGGTAAGTGGTCACCGTAGCATATGGACGCTTGCAACACCAGGGGTATCACTCGCACTTTACCGACCCTAGTGATTGAGCTGATCATGCTCAACCATCGCAAAGGAGATATTTCTAGCCAGATGTGTAATATTTCTTAAGAACGCTGGCTCCAACTGTTTAATTACATACGGTACTGAGTACTGGTTACATAAATCAAATAGTACTGATACTTGTACGTTAGTTCGGTAGCGCGATACGAATTATGCAGTCGAAAGTCCTCAAAAATACAATGTCGAGAGTCCTCCTACTACAGGGTACAGAACTACAGATATATCTTTATATATCGTATCGATCTTATTAATAATTCAATATTAATATTTCTAGGTCTGATTCTTTGTCTCATCGTGAAAAATATATTTTCAGAAGCGTAGCCCGCGATCTTTTCAATCTAAAAGTCCTTTTCACAAAAACCCACGCAAATACTTAGCCGCAGAAAATTTATTATAATATTTTTTGTTCTGGCAACCTTGTGTACTTGGACTGGTAGCAAAAACGTGTGAAATATCATCACTGTTGGAACAAAAGGCGCGCCATTTTGTAACATAGTCGTCATTATGAGAATCATTAATTATCACATTAAGTAGGTATTTGACCGGACTCATTATTTTATATGACTCGTACAGATTAGATAAAGTAACAAGTCTCACCAGCAGATCATTACTTTGATACGAGAAGCAAACATTTTGTAAATTACAATAATTGCACTGAATGAGGATAATAAAATTAAGAAGGAGTGCGAAACGCAAATATTTTTATATAACATGCATTATGAATACATTACAAACTGCTACTAGCTACTTTATTACAGACTAGCGGCCCGCCCCGGCTTCGCACGGGTAGACATTTATATCAAATATTTTGTCTTCCCGTGCAAAGCAGGGGCGGGCAGCTAGCCTATGTTAATCAGTGATAGTGTAGCTTTCTAACGGTGAAAGAATTTTTGAAATCGGTCCAGTTGTTTCGGAGCCTATAGACATTTATCAAATATTTTGTCTACCCGAGCGAAGCCGGGGCGGGAAGCTAGTATAATAAATAGCCTATGTTACTCAGTGATGATGTAGCTTTCTAACGGTGAAAGATTTTTTGAATTCGGTCCTGTAGTTTCGGAGCCTATTCAATACATACAAAAATACAAATCTTTCCTCTTTATATTATTAGTATAGAATACAAAGGTGTATGTAGATACATATAGTGTGCAATATGTTGCCTTCTTGTATATAGATGAGCTACAAGCTTTGGCAAGACTATATAAACGAGGCACGGGACTGTGACCGAATACAAAGCGACATACATGCTGTCTGTCACTGAATGAAATATTGAATATACAAGCAGAGGCAACGGCGTGGAAAAAATGATTGAACTAAGCTGACTCTTCTCAGGAGAATATACGTGATTCCTTACATTGTAACGAATTAGGAAATATCCTACTAAGTAATCAATTATGATAATATCTTCACGACTTCCCACGAGGGTACCCGATAAGGTAGGTAGAGGTGTCACTTTTATTCCACCGAAGATAATTGGGTGCCAACGTGACTGATGGAGAGTCCGTCGCCGTCTCTTAGGCACTACGTCCTTGAAATTCTTCTAAAACCGATGCAGGTTTCTACACGACGTTTTCCTTCACCGAAAAGCTCAAGGTGTTACTAAAACTAAAATCCTAGTTATCAAAGCAAAATCTAAATTTAACTTATTCAGTTAACGCCTTAATAAGGCCCTTATGAAGGTCTAAACTACCACCGGTTCGGAAAAAAAGCCACCTGGGAGTAACCGACAAGAAAGTCAGTGCTCTGGCTTTTGCATGTAACAAGCATGATATAACAATGTTTAACAAAAAAAAACTAGGTAGTATTAAGGTATTTTCGAAGATCAAATTGAAAGCTACCAACTTGGTTTTGACACTGCTTTCATGTAAATATTTTTCAACTATTACAATGACCAAGATATACGAGCAAATGCATAACTTGGATGAATATTAGTAAAAATTTGATTGAAAGGATCCTCTATCATTAGTAGTAGACTATCGTATTCTGTATGTAGACATAAGGGTCGATTCAAATTGATGTATTCCATCGGTTTATTATTGTTTCGCAAGACGACCTCGTAAATACGAATGTCTCGGCTGCCACAATAAACATAACTAAGGCAATTCGCTCAAGATCACATCGAGGGCAGTGACGGTAGCATGAACATTGTCGACAACGTTTTCATATCGCCTTCGACTATTTTTGTATTGGAAAATGAACAGCGCTGCGGCGGTGAAAAGTGAAACTAAAAATTTGTATGACAATTTTGACATTTCGCGAGTTACGTTTTCGAATATGTTGTCGTCAATGTTCCTGCTACCAGCACTTGACTTGATAAAGTCAAATGGCTATTGGATATTTACCATCTGTTTCATCTTTTCGTAATATATGTATGTATGTGCTTAGACAAGAGGTCACACTCGTCACAAGCAGTATTCGCTATCGTAGATTTTACTCATAAAATAAAAGATATTATTTGCCTGTTTGTTCGTTAGTATACTTAATCATACTAAAGGTGCTTAAAGGGTTTTATTGGTTCAACATGTCTTATGTACAACAACCTCAGTTTTTTTTTTATACCACTAAGGTGGCACAGAAGCATACGGCCCACCAGATGGTAAGCAGTCACCGTAGCTTATAGCCGCTAGCAATACCAGGGATATCACTAACGAGTTGCCAACCCCGTTGTGATGAGGAATCACTGTGTTAGCAGCATTACTAGTCCAGCGTATCTCCGTGGAGCACTGGCAGCCCTACTTACCGCAGAAACAAAACACTACATCAAGGAGTGTTATTTCACTGCGGTCTTCTGTAAGGTGGAGGTACAGTCCCCAGTCGGGCGGCGCCAAATTAAACGGGAAAACCCACGGGAAATCCCAAATCGCCCTACATCTCAAAATCCCATTCAAAATGCCTCGCAAAAACACATATAATTATAGCATTGGTTTCATTTCAGCTTGTGAATCGGACGTAATTATCGAGTGTGAAATAATTGTCTGTTGCGCAGTATGTTTCGACAAACAAAGGTAATTTGTAGCTCTCAATCGGTCACTCGCTCAATCACGGGGCAAGCACCCGTAAATTCAAATTAATTGACGCCACGCCGACATTTTAAAACGAATCATTATTTACATATATACACCATGCTACTACATATATCAATACTAATTTACAAAAGCATAATATCAAAGTGAGAAACTCTTGATAAAAAAAACTTTCTTGATTTTTTGTGATCAATTACTCTACATTAGCAATTTACCTGTACCTACTTACTGAAGTACAGTACCACCATACAGAAGATCGCAGTCAAATAACACTATTTTGATCTATTGTTGCTTTTCTGTGGTAAGATTTCCAGTTTACAAGCTCTCACGCGAGAATAATAACACTATCGCTTCCAATCTAGACACGCGGTTGTGTCTCAAGCCAAGCCTCCAATTAGCCATGGAACATAGGAAGTTCGATGGCTAATTTCATACCAGCAGCTATGTAATGTATAAAGGCATATATAATGTTCCGAAGAAAAAAATAAGAACTTACAGCTTTAGAACTCGCGAAGGCTATAATAATTCGTATAGTAGAACTAGTCAAATCAGACCTCAAGCTTCAATATATTATCCTAAGATACTCGTATAAGAAGAAATTATATTTTACTAGCTGCCCGCCCCGGCTTCGCTCGTGTGGACAATTTCTTTTTGCATTTATGGGGATGAAAAATAGATGTTGGCCGATTCTCATAGATACCGGATAAGCACAAAAAATTTCATCAAAATCGGTCAAGCCGTTTCGGAGGAGTATGGCAACGAAAACTGTGACACGAGAATTTTATATATTAGATTTAGTGATAAAATGTTTTATGGCAACCAGTTAGATCTCACGTCTTTTGTCGTTAAGGACAACAACCGAGGCATATACCATAATATTGTACTTGGATGTCGTTTCACATTTGTTTTCGATGGGATCAAAAAACTTTCTCAGGGCACATTGTGGTATAAGAAAGTGCAGTCTTACTAAGTAGCATTTTACAACTAGCAACACCATAGCAGCGGAAGCAGCTGACACAGTGAACCCAAGGAGCAACTGAGCTTAACTAGCACTTGACCAGAAAACTTGTGAATTGAGTTGCTTAACAATTATTAATGAACTACTTGGGTACTGCAGCTTTCTGTGTAAGAGTTGTCCATCTTTAATGGTTGAAGATGGCGATGGCTGCATACTTGTGAACAGGTGCTGCTTGTGGAGGCTGCTCATCAAGCCTTTTTATTAACTAATTACTTAGATTTGTAATTCAAGCATTTATGTGTTAATGTTTTTTTACTACTTACGCGACGTGAATATAAATAAACTTTTTGTAATATTCATGTCATGTTAGTAATTCAAATGTAAATATTTTTTACATTTCTTACCGGATTCTTCTCTGAAAAATATGACCTTCCGAATCCGGTGGTAGATTCTGACGATTTGAAAGTACCTACTTATTCGTAAAGACTAGTCAAATTAAGAAGATTTTATGTTTCAGTTTGTGTTTGTCATACGTATAATAATAATAATAATAATAAAAGTTTCTTTATTTTATGAAAATAACACTTAAAATTTTTTTGGTTACCACAAAACCGATTACTCGGTTTGACTGTGGAAATTTGTCGCACTCGGACTTACAATAATAATAATAGGTATGACAATAAAAAATAAAATAACAAGAACTTATGTTATGTATTTTCGAACATATTTAAAAATTATAAAATTAGGCTCACAGTAACATTGATAGTTAAATTGAGCTCGTGTTTTGCGTGCCTACTCAGCCTTACGCGGTGAGGCTTAGGTTCGGTCTGCGCTGAGTTCATCAACGCAGATCGATCGTATCGATCGTTCTGAAAGATGAAGTGACCTAACTGTTAGTTTCCAGTCCGGTCCGATTGAGCTCAATTAAATATGTCATCCACGTATGGTTCTCGTGACAATGCACGATTATCTAAATACAGACATTTTTAATCCAATATGGCGGACGTCACAAAATAGAGATCTATAATTTCCACGTAAATCCCTACGAAATGAGTATCGAATGAAATGGCTTTATGAGCAATAAACGATGGATCAAAAAAACTTTTACCAGTACAGTATCAAGGATATAATTTGTGGATATGTATGTTTTTAAGCGAAATCGCGATAATGAAAGCCATATTTAACATATATATAATTTAATACAAAGCTTTTAAAAAAGTAACAGATTTAAAAAATTGATTTATCCAGCTTATCGCCTCAGCACGGGTTTACTTTATATTTTCGACTACGTATTCAGAAACGCAACTCTCAAAATGACAAAATGTTCATAAGAATTATTAGTTCCACTTTTTGCCGACGCTACGCCGCTCATTTTCCATACAAATATAGTCGATAGCGATACAAATACGAAGTCGAAAGTTGTTCTTCTTATGGCTACAGTCCAGTTGTTGCAGGCCCTTACATCTTCCTGTGTGTAAGTCTGACCCAGTGTCCTCCTTTTATCACATTATTCACAGTGTCCACACTCAGCCTGGCTGGGATAGTGGTCTTCTCGCAGGGAGAAAGCTCGAACTGTTGTAGCAATTGATATGCCATAACCTTGACTTCACATAGGGCGAACCGAGAACCTAAAAGATAAAAATAAATTAAAGAACGTCATCCATTTTGGTCTAAATCTGAAAGGGCCGCAAAAGCATTTTTTTGTATATTTAGTTAGAGCTTGAATTCTGATCATTTGTTACTATAGCGTCAAAGCTGTAAAAACCATATTTTTAATACATACGAGTACCAAACCCCCAGACGCAAGACAAACGGTATACTACATAATTTGATGTACTGTTGTGTTTCTGCGGTGAGTACGGTTGTCAGTGCTCCACGGGGATACGCTGCGCTAGCAGTAATGCTGCTAGCACAGTGACTCCTCAGCAACAACAGGGTGGTTAGTGATACTCCTGGTATTACTAGCGGCTATAGGTTACGGTGACTGCTTACCATCAGGCACACTTAGTGGTTTAAAAGCAATAATCACCGATGCAGTTCCTAGGGCCCAAGCCGAAGGGCATGTAAGTGAAGGGCTTGATGTTGTGCCTGTTCTCCTCGGAGAAGCGCTCAGGGTCGAACTTGAGGGGGTCTGGGAAGTACTGTGGGTCGCGATGCATTGCAAGTACGGGGATTGATACACTAGTGCCCTCCTTAACCTGAAACGTACATATAAAGCATATTACGTTCCTAGTAATTGTTGAGGAGGAACAATGGGTTTTGAAGGTCTGAGAACAACCCGATGATTTTAACTCTTAGAGAGGTAATCCTTCGTAATTGGGCTTCTCATTCAAAAAAAGCTGCCCGACTAGGGACAGTACCTCCACGTTACAGAAGATCACAGCCCTCTGCTAGCACAATGGTCTCTCAATAATACGGTTGCTTATGAAGCAATCTCGCTGCTACACAAACCATCGTGTGAATGTACTAACTGACTAACTGACATTTTTTGATATTAATTGCAACTTGATAACTTTACGCGTTCTTGAGAAAAAAGTTCTTGACAGACAGACGAACAGATGGACAAAAAGTGATCCTATAAGGGTTCCTGTTTTTCCTTTTAAGGTACGGAACCCTATGTCGGTTACGTGAGCCCATAAGCTTGCCTGCTACAAAAAATCTCTCAACGCGGAAACTCAAGAAATGACTATGGTATATTATTACAAGTTATTGCTGTTCAAAGCTATATATAATTTTTAAGATTTATCAAATTAATACTTACAATGAAATCTTTTGTTGCTTTGGGGTTAGGTTTCCCCAAATTATAGTCCTTGATACATATCCGGTCCAAGGCAATAAATGGGGACCACAGGCGGAGTACCTCTAAAACACAAATTTACACTTCAATATTTTAGTTTGTCTCTGTGGCGTGAAATATTTTGTTTAGTTTTATTAGAGTGTTTCATCAAAAGCTAGAAGTTACTTCTTCTAATTTTGAATGAAGACAAGAAGATTTCAAGACATAAGCGAGCAATAATAATTATTATAAATAACAGGTCAATATTATAATTATTTATTTATTTATATAGTATGTTTATTAGTTATCTTGTTGTATCCAGTGCTGCTACCAAGTACATCTTTCGACTACGTATGTATTTGAATACCTAACTCTCAAAATGTTAAAATTGCCATATGAATCTTTAGTTCCACTTTTCGCCGCCGCAGCGCTGATCATTGTTCAATACAAAAATAGTCGAAGGCGATACGAAAACGTTGTCGCAAATTATTCATGCTCGCACTACTGACCTGATAGCACCATATCCAAATAACGCAGGTTCAATATTGTATTGTAGTCAATCTTCCCTCCAGTTTGAACATAGTTGTCTTGTATTTCTCGAGCTAGTTTCTCCTGAACATCAGGGTTGACTGCCAACTCGTGGATAAGAAATGACATCGCCGAGGATACCGTCTCGAAACCAGCGATGAAAAATAGCAATGCTTGCGCTACGAGGTCGTTGTCTGCCCATTCTGTAAATCATTTTCTGTATTAATGTACTGAGATTGTAAATGAACGCTAAAATCTGTATATATAAAAGAAGAAGCTGACTGACTGACTGACTGACTGACTGACTGACTGACTGACTGGCTGACTGACTGACTGACTGACTGACATATCAACGCACAGCCTAAACGGCTGGGGTTACAGACTTGACATTTTGACCTTTTATGACGTAGGCATCCACTAGGGAAAGATTTTTGGAAATTCCAGCCCTAAGGCGGTTAAATAGGGACTGAAAGTTTGTATGCAAATCCGTCATTTTTTAGGGTAAGCGCATACAATTGGTATTTGGCCTATTGGTTAAAAATAAGTAAATACGTAGTTCAGGATTTTTGGAAATTCCACCCCTAAAGCGGTTAAATAGGGGTTTAAAGATTTTATGAAAATCCGTCGTTTTTGAAGATTAACGCATAAAAATTGGTATTTGACCTTTCAATTGAAAATAAATAAATACGTATTTCAGGATTTTTGGACATTCTATCCCTAAGGGGGTAAAATAGGGGATGAAAGTTTGTATGAAAATTCGTCATTTTTGAAGTTAAGCGCATTAAAATTGGTAGCAGTGGGCAAAAGCTATCATTTGGAAAGTTAGATATAGGTACATGTTGACTTATTTACCACGCGTGCAAAGCTGCGCGCAAAAGCTAGTGTACCTTAAAATAAAACCACGGCAATGTCGGTCAGTCGACATGCTGGAATAACACATGAAATTTGGGTTTGAGGATAGGGGGCTTCGCTCCCCACCGCCACCGGGGCTTCGCCCCTGGACCCCACGGGGGCTATGCTTCTTTAAGCGCCAATTAACAAAAAATATACTTTCAACATATGCATAGCATATAGCAATACCACACAATCTATCTATCAACTATAGATGGATGTGCAAAGCCTAAACCGCTGATTGTAGAGACCTGAAACTTGGAGGGTGTGATCTTTGTATGATGTAGGCATCCGATAAGAAAGTATTATCCGAAATTCTTACCCTAAGAAAAGGGGCAAAGTTTATATGGGACAATGTAATTTATTGGACCAATCTACTTCAATACGACTTACCATACGACTATTCTTGTTGAATAAAGACTATCAATACTGCCAGTAGTAATTTGGAATCATCAATAGGCTGCTCAAACTATCAGTTCTCTATGCATGTCTCGATGCAAATGGAATTGATTTCTGAATTCTGTAGGGTGGGTGCTATTAATAATAGTTTACATACCTCTACTAACTTGCTTTTTACCCACGTCGGATTCTTCAACAGTAGCAAAGCCAGCATCGGTGTCATTTTTGGACTTCTCGTCATGATTAAGTTTTCCTGTTACAAACAAAATATTCATATATTTTTATTTAGAACAAGCTTCGGTTATCAGATGATAAGGCATGACAATGAAAATGACAATTCGCCATTTTGTGGCACCGGCCATATTGGATTAAAAAGGCGGCATTTAGTTAATCGTGCATTGTCACGGGAACTAAGCATGTGTGCCTAATTTCAGCTCTGTTCTTAAGTAGGAAGTTAACAGAACTTGCAAGATTTGATTACAGACACCGGGACAATTAACAGTTTGTAAAATTATGTTACGAGTAGGTATTAAGTCTACTACTAGTTCTAATCTTAATTGTTCTAAAATGTATCCTCTTTCTGGAAACTCTACCAACATCGTAGTGTTTTGTACTGTACCAAATCACACTACCTTTCCCACTTTCATGCTCTTGTCGCGCTTAACCATTGTGCTTAAGCTAGTTAAAAACTCATTGAGAGCCGAGGTGGCCTTGTGGTATGAAGCGTTGCCTGCTATTTAAACGACGCAAGCTCAAATCCCGCCGGTATGACCAATGAGTCTGTCGAACTTAAGTGCAGCACCACAAGCTTTACGGTGAAGGCACACATCGTGAGGAACATACATACGTCTGATTAGAAATTTAAGGATGTAGGCCTACGTGGCGGTGACGGATATACTATCTATTTCGTTACAAAAAGTGGTTGTTCTAACACCACTGCCTGTCTCTTTGGCGATACTTATTGGAAGGTGTGATGGTATATTATTATTATTCTATAATATCATTGATTTATTTAGCACAAAAAACAGAACACAATTTTATAAAAAACAAGTACATGGTAAAAAGAAAAAAATGATCTGAATTGATTGCTGAATTTCTAGCTTGGATCATCTCAAATGGCAGGTGGTTAATTGAACCGTGCAGCCACGGCTTCAATAGAACTACTTATGAAAAAGAAACTGAGCTGTATGGTGAAGTGTAATTACCTTTCTTAGCTTCCATCAGAAGATGGATCATGTCGGGTCTAATTATACTCTGCTCGTCCCGGCCTCTCATCGTGCCCAGCACCAAGTTCTTAAAGAATGCAGTGGTTTCGTCGGAGAATAATTTTATTTTAAAGTACTGAAAAGAAATAGAGTGAATACTAATAAAGAATACATTTTGTTTGAAGAACATAGGAAAGACTTGGAGTGAACTGAAATGCGAAGATCAAGACTGAGCGGAATGGCGGAGCACTGTGGCCCTTCGCCCATCTAGGGTTAGGGTACACAGGAGCATAGAGAGAATAAATTTTTATAGGCACCCGTAGTTTGCCTGTGATTGTCATTGCAAACTTTGATCCATATTGCTGACTGAAATGTATATTTTGGGTAACTATTTCCACGTACATTCAACCAATGATCAGTACGAAACTATAAAGCAGGGCTTTTTGAACAAAAACTCAGGGACAGTATAGCTTTTAATTGATAGTGAAAGGATTTTTAGAATCGGTTACGCTGTCCTTAAATTCTACCTCCATATAAACAAAAAAAATACCATTATACAATATTATAATTACAATGGATAAACATTATAATAATAATGCTTGGACATTATCACACAGCGCCATCTGGCCCCAAACTGAGCAGAGCTTGTACTATGGGAACCAGCAGCTGATATGATGATATTTTTGTAAATATTTACTTGTAATATAGACCAAACACCCAAGGCAAATATGTTTGTCACATAAATGTTTGCTCTGGCGGAAATCGAACCAGCGAGCTCTAGCTTAGCAGTTAGGTACACCAACCACTAGACCAGTGATCCTTTCAAACATTACACACACATAGTATAGTTTCAGGATACGTATAACTCACTTTCATAATACTGGGGTTTGATAAATAGGCAACCAGCATGATAATTTGACGGGGAGTGAAGGTGGATGCCATTTTTCCCATCTTAAAGAACTTATTGTCTATTTCATTATGGGAGTCCACTTTGAGACCAAAGGCACAGGAGGCGATGACGTCATTGGCGTAGCGAGTGCTCAGGTCTTTGCCCTCCACATCTGTGTAGCCCACTGAAAAGACAGTTAATAATATTTTTTAGTTCTTTTTTTTACCACTAAGCTGGCACACAAGCATGGTAAGCAGTCACCGTAGCCTATAGCCGCTAGCAATACCAGGGGTATCACTAACGGGTTGCCAACCATACAATTTTATGTTAATTGTTTTATTTTTCATTTTTTACCCATGTCATACTGGTAAATGTTGATTGGATTTGTTGCAGCGGCCACCATTTTAGATTTTAAATGGTGGCATTTAGGTTACAATGTATTGTGTACACGACAACCACACGTGTGCCATATTTGAGCTCAATAGGACACTTAGAAGTGGGTCAAATTTAACTTGCAAGTCAAGTTAATTGGCGACGGTATTTTGTAAATTGGCCATACTGTGCCCGGTGGTTCGGATCTATCTTTAATAGTTTCCCTAACTCTCTTAGGTTTAGGTTCAATATACAATTTTCCTCCCGAAATGTTGTCACCCATGTAATTTAACTTACCTCCAGAGGCCTCTATCTTTTTATTCAATGAGCTGATCATCTGCTCCCCAACTTCCACCATGAATGGCAGCATTCCCTTCATCTTAGAGCTGGTGAACGCTGGACTCAGGGTCGAACGCATTTCCTTCCATTCATGACCTATGCAGAGAAGTTTATATTGTTATACTATGGAGCCGTGGTGGCCCTAAGACTGGCTGTTCTAGCGACGCAAATGACACTTGTGATTTAACTGTCATATTTAGTTTTAGTGCTGCCAAATCAAATTAAGTCCTGTCAAAATGATGAATATTTTAGTTTAAATAAACATCAGAATAGGGTTTCATACCAATGTCTAAAAGAATTTTGTTACAAATTGTTATATCATGATTGTTACATGAAAAAAAAAGGCAGAGCACTGAGTTTCTTGCCGGTTCTTCTCAGGTGGCTTTTTTTTCCGAACCGGTGGTAATTTGGACCTTCATAAGTGCCTTATTAGAGCCTTATTGATGTTGGTAAATATTTTAGTTTACTTTTAGTTCGACAGGTTAATAAGATGATTGGCACCGATATCAATAAATCCTCTTTATCAGGAGGTTCTTAGTTTAAATATTATTTATTAATTTACCTTTTAATGAAAATAGGTTCCTTCCAAAAAAGGGGTCAGTGTTCACATCAACCACAGTTCGATGATCCAAGAAGTGCTCGAAGTCTTTAACAGTGATTTTTTTAATGAGCTCTATATCTCGAATTACCACTTGCATTTTCAAGAACTCGTACCTTCCTACGAACCTAAACAAAAGATAATAATTAAGAATTTTGTGAACATTTTAAATCTGTTCTTTTTTATACCACTAAGGCACACAAACGTACGGCCCATCTGATGGTAAGCGGTAACTGCAGCCCAGCCGCTCACAATACCAGGGGTATCACTAACGCGCCAACCCAGTTGTTGATGAGGACTCACCGTGCACACTACTACTAAATAATGCTACTAGCGCAGCGTATCTTCGTGGAGCACTGGCAACCTTCCTTACCGCAGGAACACAACACCACATTTAATTGTTATTTGACTGCGGTCCTCTGTAAGACAGAGGTACGGTCTCCAGCCGGGCGGCTCCTTTTTTTACAACAATTTTAATGAGAAAACTGATGAAGAAAAAAAGATGCTCTGATAACTATTAAACACCTGTTTCTTAATTAAATAAGTTTAATTGTAATTTTTGCGGCCCTTGTCACCTGGAGCCTAGCGTAACCGCTCGTCATGCTCTACCCTAAGGCCGGTGCTAGACTTATATATCGGTACCATCAGCATATATTATCTACTCTGAGCCATCAGTTACAAAATAAAAGTAATAAAATAGCCCCAAACTAAGCAAAGCTTGTACTTGTACACCCAGACGCATGGCAAACATGTTTGCCCCGGCGGGAATCGAACCCGAGACCCCTAGCGTAGCAGTCAGTCTTACCACTAGACCAGCGGTCTCGACAATCGTACTAACTTTTCTTCCGGAAACGCCTTGTAAAGGTTTAAAGAATCTTCAGATGAGTGAACCCTTCGGAAAAGAACTTGAGCCATGTTGCCGAGAAGGGGTAAGGGCGTCATTGTCTTCACCCCATACTTGCTGAACTGTGAGTAGACCTGCCTGAAGTACAGCGTCAGCGCTACTACGATCGCCGCCAACCATATCAGGTACAGCATTGTCTGTAACATCATTTATTATCTTAGGACCTGCATTAAAATTAAGCCAGCCTTACAGTGCCGGTAGCATGAACATTTTTCGACAACGTATTAGAAAACGTAGGTAACTCGCAAAATTTCAAAATTGTCATACTGATTTTAAGTTTCACTTTCCACCGCCGCAACGCTGTTCATTTTTCAATACAAAAATAGTCGAAGGCGATACGAAAACTACTTCATGACCGCGACCGCTCTGACAGGACCGTAGCGACGGAGAAGAAGAAGACATTATTGGATACGATATGCAACTTTTTTAAACCATTAAGGTGAAACACATGCACACTGCCCACCTGATGGTAAGAAGTCACCGTAGCCTTTAGCCGTTAGCAATACCAGGAATAGCACTTACGTGCCAACCCTGTTGTTAATGAGGACTCACCGTGCACACTACTACTAAGTAATGCTACTAGCCCAGCGTATCCTCGTGGAGCACTCAAAATCAAAATCAAAATCAAAATCAAAATCACAAATCATTTATTCAGTTTAGGCCCTAATAAGGCACTTATGAAGATCTAAATTAACACCACTAGCACTACCACTAGCAACCTTACTTACCGCAGAATCACAACACTACATCAAAGTAGTGTTATTTCACTGAAGTCTTCTGTAAGGCGGAGGTACAGTCCCCAGTCGGGCGGCATGTATGACGAGTTTCATGAATTTAAATGAAACAAAAAAGATATGCAAGTCCAGAGTGAAATGTCACTCTGGACTGTCTACTTACCCCGTGAGGGATACATAATATCTCTAAATATTATAAAATCTTCTAATATAAAAAATCTCGTGTCACAGTGTTTGTAACAAAACTCCTCCGAAACGGATAGACCAATTTTTGTTCAAATTCAAATTCAAAAAGATCTTTATTTGACTAGACTTAACAGGCAAGCACTTTCAAATCGTCAGAATCTACCACCGGATTCAGAAGGTCGGTTTTGCTGAGAAGAATCCGACAAGAAACTCAGCAATTACTCTTTTAAAAACCAAAATGTTATGTTTTTTGTGTACATTCGGTAGGTCTGAGAATAGGCCGTAAAGCCCGAAATATAATATTTGGACAAAATAAAAACTAAACCACCGTCACGGGGACGTGTGCCAAGAAGGCTGGCGGCATTGCCACGCTTTGTTGCAATGCTTAGCCTTTGCGCCACATATTCGCCAGCCCTCTTGTCACGGGAAGCCTCATATAATTAATTTGAGGTCTCCTTAAAATGTATAATGTATGTCGACGCAGGCATTAATAAAGTATTTAAGCCAATAGAAAAGGAAAAACAACGTTTGCCGACTCAGCTAGTACCTACCCACCTATTGGAATTCTATGTATGATACACTGAGGTCGCCTATCATTCGAGGTTAAACTCGTTTTACACGATGAGTTAAAGCCATTTTTTGTGTGTGCATTAGAGCTAACAACATTGCGAGATGACGCAAGGTCCAATACAAATTGTGTACAATTTGAAGTAATCACAAACCATATTATATATAATAAACCTTTTTTTTTTATTCAATATAGCTTTTGCCCGCGGCTTCACATATCTTCCCACCTATTTTCATGGATTTAACTTCTAAAATGACGGATTTTCATACAAACGTTCATCCCCTACTTTGCCGTCATAAAAGGTACCTATTGCCAAAATTTCAAGTCTGAAACCCCAGCCGTTTAGGCTGTGCGTTGACATGTCAGCCAGTAAGTCAGTCAGTCACTTTCTTCTTTTAAATATACAGACAGAAGACGATATCATTTGACTAAATAGTTTTTTAAATTTGGCAAATCGAGGCCATAATTTATGGTTAATTGAACTTACCTAAGTGAACTTCAACCAAAATTATACGAGTTGCTGCATCCGTAGAGATTTAATAAAACATGTAGTCCGTTTTCTGTTGTACTGCATCATCACACGTTATTTAGATATCTTAAATATGAAGAAAATATAATGTCGCTTTGTTAGACTTCCGTAGTGGCGCCACCCATATCGAACAGAGGGCGCTGCAATCATTCGTTTTAGAGTAAGAGTTACTTTCTGCAATTTATACGTGGGTTTTACATAGGGAGGGTTGGGTTCTTAAATCTCTACGGATGCAGCAACTCGTATAATTTTGGTTGAAGTTCACTTAGGTAAGTTCAATTAACCATAAATTATACTTCGTTGCTGCATCCTATGAGATTTAATAAAACATGTAGATGTTTAGCGCTCAATTGCGGAAAGATTATCAAAAAGTTAGAGAAACTCAAGTTTATTTAACGAAACAGTAGAAGGTATGACCATACAAAATAATTAAGATTAAATATTACTATTAAATACTGCATCAGAGAAGGCTCTGTCTTGCTGTCTATCTGGTAACGGCAGATTGTAATATCTAGCGAAACAGAGAGAGGAGCCTGTCCAACCAGCCGCGCGTTTTATAACGTCTACAGAAACACCAGCACGCTTCGCTGCCGATGTTGAAGCATGTCGAGTGCTGTGCGACGAATAAACAGTAACGTCTATTCCGCTATCATTAAGGACATCTTTTATCCAGCGGCTGATGGTTTGGGCACTAGCATTTCGAATAGGTTTTTTAATTGTTACAAATAATCCATCCGAGTTAGATTCATTTCGCGAATCCCTAGTTTTATTTATGTACGCAGAGAGAGCCTTCACTGGGCAGATATCCGAATGATCATGATAATAAGGAATCATCAGCTTTGGGTTAGCTCTATTCGGTGCTGATGTTTTGATAATGTCATTAATTACAATATGAGCACCTGTTTCATTGATTGCTATATTGCTAAGCTTAATGAGAGACAACGTCTGAACACGTTGTCCGGTCGATAACGCCAACAGAGTTGCGATTTTTTTAGTAATCATATCTACATTCAATGATTCATTAGGATTTTTTCCAGCCAGATAAGCTAAGACCACGTTTGGGTCCCATGAGTTTTGATATTTAGGTAAATTAGGCCGGATCTTAAAAACACCTTTTAAAAATCTGCTTACATAATCATTCACACAAATTTCTTTACCCAGTATAAGGGACAATGCTGATCTAATTGAATTTAATGTACCGTATTTTGCACCATTCTCAAATTGCTTTGTAAGGAATTTGAGTAATTGTTGTATTGATGTTTTGAAAAAATCTAACTGATTGTCTACGCAAAAACGAAACCATAATTTATACGCTGTATTATATTGCTGCATTGTGTTATTGGATAACGAGTTCATCATTATATTTATGGTATCATCATCTAATGACTGTCTGGCGAACGCTTCCCGGATAACGTTGCGCACACCAGGGTAAGGCTGGGCCATAAAGGATGTGCCGTCCTGGAAGGAGAGAACAACATATTTTTATCCGGCCCAATGTATAATATTTGAGAAACTGCCAGAGACATATACAACGGGAACCAAGGTTGGCTCGGCCAGTAAGGTGCTACTAAAATGCCAGTTGCTTCTTCATCAATTATTTTCCTAATGCATTTCAGTACTATGGAAAAAGGGGGGAAAGCGTAGAAAAAATCTTTATTCCATCTTATGGTAAACGCGTCAATATCGAAGGCGTCCGGATCGCGTTTCCAGGCGACAAACCTTGAGCACTTCTTATTGATACGAGAAGCGAACAGATCAATGTTGGGTTGACCTAGTACGCTGACAATTTCATGGAAGCAAGATCTATGCAGCTCCCATTCTGTATCAATGTTTGAGAACCTCGAGGCTTTGTCAGCTTCGGTATTGTCACGTGACTTTATGTATGACGCAAATATGAAAATTTTCCGTCGTTCACACCACTGCCATATTTCCCGGGTTATATTATTTAAATGTGGGAACTGTATCCCACCCATCCTATTTATATAAGAAATGGCAGTGGTGTTGTCAATTCTTAATAAAATCTCTGAATTGGTTGTGTTTTTACAAAAACATTTAAGTCCCATAAAAGCCGCTAATAGTTCTAAGTAGTTTATATGGTTTTGCCTTTCTTCCGCTGTCCAATACCCGTTAACTATCTCTCCATTACAGAATGCACCCCAGCCCGAAAGAGAAGAATCAGAAAAAATCTCTAGTTCAAAATAACCTTTTCGAATAGGATTATTGACAGAATATATATTTGTTTTCCACCATAGAAAATCACTTCTAAGAGAGGAGTTGAGTTTCATCCTAGCATCGTAATCATTATATTTCAAGAGCGCGAGATATTTTTCTCTCTCAAGACGTTTTGTATATAGCCAGCCGTAGGCTACGGCTGGACAAGCCGCTGTTAGGGATCCTACAAACTGAGCAAATTCTCTAATTTTAATTGAAGACTTGTTAGACATGCTATCAATCATGTCATAAATTTTACAACGTTTATCAACTGGTAATTCTAAAGTCATATTTTGTGAATTCAATTGAATACCAAGGAATTTACAAGTCTGGCTAGGTATCAGAACACTTTTATCGTGATTAATTACAAAGCCTAATTGCTCCAGAGTACTTGTTACGGTCGTTATCATATTATGGCAAGAGACGTAGTCGTCTGCCGTACACCATATGTCATCTAGGTAAGTAACTAATCTAAGGCCCTCGCTGCGTAGCAAGGTTAAGACTGGTTTCATGAGCTTCGTGAAAACTAACGGTGCCGAGCATAGGCCAAACGGCAGGCAGGTAAACTCATACAAAACATTATCGAAACGAAATCGTAGGTATTTTCTATATGATATATGAACAGGCACTAAAAAGTAGGCCTCCTTGAGATCAATCGTTGCCATGTACGAACTGTTGGATAATAGCTTTGAAGCAGTGCGAAGATCTTCCATTTTAAAATGCTGTTTTAATATAAACTTGTTAAGTGCTTTCAAATTGAGAATAAATCTATATGTACCGTTGCTTTTCGGAATTTGAAAAACAGGAGAAATAAATTGTCCAGCACAGTCAGTACATGGCAGAATTGATCCCAAATACTGGAGATATTTTATCGATTTCATCATGTCGGACTTTGAACACGGAGGGTTACAAGGTTCCACATGTTGGGTAGGAGTCTGTATGAACTTTAATTTGTATCCCTGGACAATATTCAATATTTGGGAATCTGTTGTTATGTTCAACCAGTTGTGTAAAAAATATTGAATACGGCCGGCGTGAGGTACCTCTAGCGGCGGTAGCGACGTTCCTGCGTCTGCCCCAACGGCCGCGGCGGCGGCGGCGGGGGTGGCGGCGGTCGACGCGGGGCTGGCGGCGGCCTGCGAGCAGCAGGCGGCGGCGGCGGTGGGTAGTAGCGAGCTTGTACTAGGTAGTTGCGCGCCATTGATCCCTGTCCGCTCGGTTGACGAGGAGGCGCTCTCGAGTTTCCCTGAGCACTCATGGTAGCAGGTCTACGAGACGTAGACGGTTGCAGGGGCATCGACTTTTTTATCTGCAAGCTGGATTTTTCAATCGATTTAGTCATCTTGATATTTTCTCCTAAGTTTTCGCTGAAGAGAAATTTGTCGCGGTTAACTCCTTGAATAATGTTAATGAAACTTCTATCCAACATAGGGATAATCAAACGCCTTCGGTTCATTGTCTCTTCATAATGAAGGTCCAATAGGATCTGATTTATTTCAGATAATTGCTTGATTATATCTATTTTATTCAGGTCTTTGCTTATTAATTCCGATGTTAAATTAGCTAAGCCGGCGATGCCAGAGCCTAGTTGGTTTTGCATCTTCTCCAAACGTTTATCGCGATTTTTTGCGGGTTCGTTAAGTACTGATGCAACTTCTGCGTTTAGTTTTGGTGCTTTAGTAAGCTGAAAGTTTTCTGGTGTAAGTGTTTTTGTAAGCAGTGCCTGCTTCAGTTCCTTGGTCAATCCCTGAATCAGGATTTTACCCCAGCGTTCAGAGACTTCGGCAGGGATCTGCTTTCCAAAAGTTTCCTCTGACATTTTTGCTTCCCCCAAGACTGCCAAGATTTCTGTAGGAAGAGTATTTTCCGCAACTTGAACTGGAGACGAATATCCTGAAGGCTCTTCTGCAGATGCTGCAGGAGATGGCATCTCAGGAGAAGGTGATCTGGGTGCAGCAGTTTCCACAAATGATTGGAGCCGGCGACGTTTATGTACGTTTTCCTCATTGATGGCGTATCCACTGCCGCTGACACTGCCATCGTATTGTGTATTTAATTCCATCGCCTCTCGCTCGAAGGAAGAATCATATTCGGTGTCTAACGAACCAACGAAGAAGAGTCAAGTTTATATTTCCTTCATGGGTAACATCACGTGATACCACATTAAGAAGGTAAATAATTTATTTCCGGATGGCATTACATGGCATCACTAAGGAAATTGGTAGGTTTGCAATTTAGTAATTTAATAGTAAATGATAATATTATCAAAGGTTTTTACTTTCTGGGTGACTTCACGAGGCACCACTTCAAGAAAGTAGATACATATTATTTCCAGGTAACATCGCGTGTCACCACTGAGGAAATAAATTAACGTGATATTTTATTATAAAAAAGTGGGTACTTCTATACTGATTAAAGTTTTGCAGGCTTAGTTTATGTAATATTTTGTGGCTACTAGACAGTTAAAGATAACACTACACTGACAAGGTAGGGTAGGATGAAAGTTGAAAGATGTATTGGTACTTAGTGTTCGAAAATATTTTGTTACTAACCTTCAGTTTGGTAGACATCAGGCGGTTTTTCTCGCATTCTTAACACTTTTTCCAAACGTTGTATCTTATTTTTTATTTGTTCATCAGTCTTTTTACTTGTTTTTCCCATTTATGTTTTATATTATAAAACTTTTACAAATCTTAAGCGGCGCACGTGTGAACGATGCAACACACGGAAAACGAATGATTGCAGCGCCCTCTGTTCGATATGGGTGGCGCCACTACGGAAGTCTAACAAAGCGACATTATATTTTCTTCATATTTAAGATATCTAAATAACGTGTGATGATGCAGTACAACAGAAAACGGACTACATGTTTTATTAAATCTCATAGGATGCAGCAACGAAGTATAATGTAGTAACATTAAAGTGTTAATAAATAAAATATATAAGCTACTCTGGGGTACCACAATCTCATTCATACTGTGTTTTTTCTTATCAATACTAAATATTAAAAGCACAACACCGAGTTATCATAACAATTATGCTTTGATATCAAAAAAGATTTGTCAACTAAAATTGTTTTTTAAACTTTCGCGATTTAAACACATAGTTATGATATGAAAACGGGTCTTAATATCGCGTATAAGACCCGTTTTCGTGTCATTACTAAAATAGTTTTGTTAAATATTTAAAATGTCTTCTATTAAAACTATTTGCAATAAACATACAGTGTACTTCATACGATCACCATTAAAATACATTTCGATTTGACGAACGGAATATTAGAAATACAATCGTGGCGATTCTGTTGTATAAAATCACTAATTTGACAGAACTTAAAGTATTGTCATCCTTATTTAACCACGCACATAAGAAAGAGATAGCACGACTATCAAATTAGTTGAGTTTAATGATTTCCTACTACAGAATTGCATGTGAACTGTTATTTTAATTCTTATGATATAAAATAGCCCAAAATACTTACAAACAGATACGTCCACCAACCCCAAGCAATGGGTAGATAAGATAAAATATACAAAAATGCTTGTTTGTCCGTGCTTGTTCTAACAGCGTCCAAGTGGAGTATCGCCACCTGACTGATCCACACAACTACATTAAACTGTGAATCCTGATGAACTTATAATAACACAGCTGAGTCACTTATCGACATAACTTTTGTATTATCGTTAGATAATTTTTTAAATGATACCACTGATTCATTCAGTGACTAATTGAGCACTTCGTCAGCATTAAATCTACAAATGTGTTATGTACTAACTGAGGTTTAAAATCATTGGCCTTGTGGTTGAAGCAACGGCCTGTTATCTGATGGGCCCAGGTTCAAATCCCGGCCTGTAGCAATGAGTTTTTCTAAGCTTAAGTACAGTGATTAATGCCATGAGCTAAAAAACAGAGGTGCTTCATTGTTAATTAGAATAATTGGCTTGAAGCCGTTCTAATAAATAAATAAATAATATAATACTTCCATCTAATATAATTAAACTAAACTAATTTGACAGGACTTAAAATATTGCCATCCTTATTTAACCCCGCACATGAGAGAGGGATAGCATTGCTTTTTAGTCCTGAATCGACATCATTGTTTATTTTATTTGACGACCGCTGGTCTATTAGTTAGTATACCTAACTGTTACATTTAGGGGTCGCAGGTTCGATTCCCGCCGGGGCAAACAATTATGTGATAAACTAGCTTTTTCCCGCGGCTTCGCACGCGTGGTAAATAAGTCAACATGTACCTATATCTAAAATTCAAAATGATAGATTTTGCCCACAGCTACCTATTTTTATAGATTTAACTTTAGAAATTACGGCTTTTCATACATAACTTTCATCCCCTATTTTACCCCTCAGGGGTGGTATTTCCAAATAATACGTATTAATTTATTTCTAACTAAAAGGCCAAATACCAATATTGATGCGTTTATCTTAAAAAAACATAGATTTTCATACAAACTTTCACCCCTTAATTTATGCCTTAGGGGTGGAATTTCCAATAATCCTGAAATACTTATTTATTGATTGTTAACTAAAAGGCCAAATACCAATTTTCATGCGTATAACTTCAAAAATGTCGGACTTTCATACACAACTTTCAACCCCTATTTTAGCCCTTAGGGGTGGAATTCAAAATCAAAATCAAAAATCATTTATTCAGTTTAGGCCCTAATAAGGCTCTTATGAAGGTCTAAATTACCAATTTTCAAAAATCCTGAAATACGTAGTAATTTATTTCTAACTGAATGGCCAAATACCAACTTTCATGCGCTTTACTTCAAAAACGACGGATTTTCATAATAAAAATAAGAAATTCCTTTATGTATAGATTTTTAGTTTTTAGGTCCTTTTCTTTGTTATAAAGTAAATCTTATGTATGTACACATAAAATTCGCTACACTGTAAAAAAAAATTTGTTTTAAGTAATAAATGTGAGATACAGGTATATTCCTAGTTCAGGTTAAATTGTTTAAAACTATCCCTCTTTAACAAAACGTATAAACATATTGTATCAGCTGCTTCTCATAGAACCTTTGCTTAGTTTGTTATCAGGTGTCGCTGAAATAATATATTTTCACGCCTTCACACAACGGTCCCCAAAAGGTAGGCATCAGTCAGACAACACGCACTTTTCACATTTATTTTATTATGATAGCCGGTGTTAAGTCACGACATGTTTGAGGGTTGAGCCCAGGACCTGCTTTGACACATGAAATACTTCAAAGGATAGGTTTAAAAATCTTCTTTTGCTAGTTACTAATTATAACCTGTATAACATTTTACCATCGCACTTCTCGCCACCGGCCGAACTCCCCGCCGTGGTTTTCCCAAAGGATTACAGCATGGGGTTCTTCAAGAAGGGTGTGAAGAGATTTTTGAAGGGTCGGCAACGCGCGAGTTATACCCCTGGTGTTGCAAGCGTCCAAAGGCTGCGGTAACCGCTCACCATCAGGCGGGCCGTATGCTTGTTTGCCACCTTAGTGGTATAAAAAAAAAAACCTGAAACGGTTATGGGACCCTGAGATTGGATTTAAATATCGTGCGTTTTTGCCGCCTTATCAGTAGTGGAGTATAATACCTATACTTCAGGTACATACATATATTTACGGCCTTGAATGGACGATACTGTTATTGTCAGCTTGATGCATCCAATGGATAAGACAAGCGAATTAATTTATCTTTAATTATTATTAAAATAAAGTGCACGACGCGTCTGCCTGTCTTCGTTCTTTTTAGTGATCCTATAATGGTCCTTTTGTCCTTTTAAGTAGAAAAGGACTATTGTAGGATCACTTTGTTGTCCGTCTGTCTGTCTGTCTATCTATCGGTCTATCAAGAATTTTTACCTCAAGAACGCGTGGAGTTATCAAATTGAAATTAATATGAAATACCGGGGTCTATGGTCGCTTTCCGCTGTAAATTAATATGAAATACCGGGGTCTATGGTCTCTTTCCGCTGTAAATTAATATGAAATACCGGGGTCTATGGTCTCTTTCCGCTGTAAATTAATATGAAATACCGGGGTCTATGGTCTCTTTCCGCTGTAAATTAATCAAACCTGTATGTCAATATGAAGAAAACATATGACCGTTTATATCGCATATTTTGCGATTTCACAAAGGAATCAAAACCTATAGGGTACTTCCCGTTGACCTAGAATCATGAAATTTGGCAAGAACCAGTGTCTTACAGAAAGGAAAAAATCTAAAAATACCCTATACACCTACCACCTACCTGCGGATCATGCGATACCTACAGCTCGCTGACAGACAGGGGGTTGGACAACGAAGTATTAGTAATAGCTCAGAGTAGATAATATGTAATAGGGTTCCGTTTGCATATTCTTCGGTTGCGGAACCCTAATGACCCTAAACAGTTGGTGTATGTGGTCTGTGCGAAGTCGGGACGGGTCATCAATCAGTGTAAGTACTGTCTGTGCTTATGTGAGTAGCTAAACTTGTACGTAGTATATTATCTGCTCTGAGGCTAAACTATGCCAGTGTTTTTAGGGTTGAACACCAAAATGGTCTAACCAAACAACTTTAAATCATAATCAATAAAACTCAATAAAGTTTCGGAGACATGACCGATTAACTAATGATTTAAAACTGTGCGAATGATTTGATAACGATACCTACCTGCACTCGACAACAGCTGCAACTTTTATCGTATAACGACCTTAAATGAATTTTGCTGCCATCTAGCGGATAGTGAAGTAATTATATACTTTCTGTACTTATTTGTTTAATTTTTATTTCGTTTACATGTAGCACATTGTGCGATATAAATTGTATTTCTTATAGGCTTGCTTGTTTTTCAGAAGTTAATCATAATCAGTCAGCTTTGAGTCGTTAAAGCGCGAGTGATACCCTAGTGTGGCAAGCGTCCATAGGCACCTTAGTACTCGTAGTATAAAAAACCTTGAGAAATTCCTAGTATTGTAGAAATAGAAATATGTCTATATTCTCCTATATGCTTCCTTTTTCATTTAAATTTTTATTAAGTGCCTTATCCACAATAATAAGCAAAAACAGTGAAAGGACTTTATAGCTATCAGGCTTTTTTATAACAGACGTGGTGGCGTGGTGTGAACGCTGCCTGATATTCTATCGTAGTTGCATAGCACGTTCGAATCCCACTGGTCTGTACCAATGAGTATTTTTTCAATTTTAAGGACAGTGATTAGACGACGCCGTGTGCCGGTAGCAGGAACATTGTCGACTACGTTTTCGTATCGCCTTCGACTATTTTTGTATTGACAAATGAACAGCGCAGCGGCGGTGAAAAGTGGAACTAAAAATTAGTATGACAATTTTGACATTTAGTGAGTTACGTTTTCGAATACGTTGTCGACAATGTTCCTGCTACCGGCACTGGTCATAGTCGCGGTCGTTTATAGAATGAACCTCGTAACGTAACGTAATAGAATCACAAAACATAATACTCTATTTTCTAAGTTACACGACTGTCACTGCCATTTTTTTTCCAAGATCCTCCATTCTAACCATCAGCTGGTTGTCCGTCATACTCCGACCAGCACATGCTGAGTTGGGACCGTTCCATAACGACTCTATGTTCTTCTTCCACTAAGTCTTCTCTTCTTATAATGTTTATGTGTTGCTATGAATACATCTTTTTTCTTTCTTTTCTATACTAATATCATAAAGCTGAAGAGTTTGTTTGTGCGCGCTAATTTCAGGAACTACTGATTCGAATTGAAAAAATATGTTTGTGCTGGATAGTCAATTTATCGAGGAAAGCTTTGGGCTATATAACTTCACGCTGCGACCAATAGGAGCTACACGTGCGTAGCCGGGGCGGGCTGCTAGTCTTATATATTATTTCTAGAGTTTCAATACGTGGTTCACTAGATGTCGTTCTTAGTTATGAATGCATATTTATATGTTTTATAATAAATCCTAATTTTATAAGTCTAGCCGAGTCTAGACTCGGCTAGACTTATAAAATTAGGATTTCTCTTAGGTCTCTCTTAGGTTTATATGTAATCACTACAACACTGCCGCTAACTTGTTCAAAACCGGTATAATACTCACTTGTCATACAAGAATTTATTGAGTTACTAGCATTTACTCGGAATTTGCACATGTAAATATAACACGTAGTCTATGTTACTTATATAGATAATACATCAATATTAGTAAAAAATACTAAACCTTTTGTTAGCTCCACGAACCAGATACATATATCAAATTAAATCTAGTCTTAGATCTAGCGCCGACCTTTCAGGAAAAGGCCAAGACGATATTGGTCATAGAAATTTCTATCGCAAATGTGTGGGTCAGATCCCATGCACGCAGATAATTTAAAACTTGTGAGTTTACGCTATTTAGCGTGTAAAGCGTCATCAAGCTTCATGTATCAATCTACCTTTAACTATTATATTATGAAAAAGCTGCAAAATAGTTTTCGCGCTTTACTTTTGTTTTGGTATGTTTACTAGGGTCGGCAACGCGCGAGTGATACCCCTGGTGTTGCAAGCGTCCATAGGCTGCGGTAACCGCTTACCATCAGGCGGGCCGTATGCTTGTTTGTCACCTTAGTGGCATAAAAAAAAATGTGTAAGACTGTAGTTTTCAAATTGTCACAAGTCCTCCTCTATAGGAATCTTCAAATCCAGAATATATCTACATTTCATCTCACAGCAGAATAGTCAACAAAATTGAAAATTTACTTTATTATATTGTAGGTATATATATAGGTTTATATTACTTACATTTAGGTTGTCATATTATATTATTATTACTATAAGTGAATCTCTCTTCTCCCCACTCCTGTAAAGCACTACACAAAGGTAAGCTGGAAGAAAATGCTATTTAACATTATGTTTGCCTATGTACTACTTGTATTGTGCAATAAGGAATTTTCTATCTATCTATCTACAGTCGATTTTCCCTGTATCGTTAACAGAGATCGAGTTATAGCATCATTTGTTTTACTGCGCACGAGCATCTGATATAAAAAAGTTTCCGACACACACAGCTCAGTAATTTGATTCAAACTACTACGCAAGGACGCGTGATACCAGTTCACAGCTATATCAACTTAGGTGTATGTGTATATATTATTTGTTTGTCTTGTTCATATACGAGTGTTTTGAATTCTAATCGCACCTCATTCCGGAGGCAGACGTGTTAGACGCCGTGAGTAAATAATTGTTTATTTGTGGTTTTATATACCAAATATAAGTTTTGAAGTTTTTTTTTTAAATATGTACATGATATTGAAACCCGACAATTCATATAGAATTAATTTTGTTTAACTGGAAAAGTTTTGTTAAGATTGTTACATGAAATTGAAAATTGTTTGTTCAGCCACATATTAATGGCTACTTTACCAAGCATTCCTTTACCTTTTTGGAAAAAAATTGAGATGAACCGACAAGAAACTCAGTGCTCAGTCTTTGATTCGCCCCATCGCACCCATAATAAAACAAAATAAATAATGTTTGATATAACATAAGAATTACCTTCCGAATCCGGTGGTAGATTCTGACGATTTGAAAGTGCTTCTCTGTAAAGTCTACTCAAATAAAGATCTTTTTTCAAATTTAAATTTTATTCGCTTTTTCTTCACCGGAACTGCAAATACCATTTTGATGTTTCAGAAAATGTTATTCCTTATTTGGACGGGAGTGATTCTGGCAGCTCTCTGGCTGTACTTTAGGAGGATCTACTCGTCCTATGAGAGGCGTGGTGTGAAGAGCTTAAAGCCGGTCCCAGTGCTGGGCAACATGACCCGCCTTTTGCTGAGGTTTGACCACTTCGCTGATGACATTGAGAAACTCTACTGGAGCTTTCCTGAGGAGAGGTGAGAGGCCAAAGAGGTAGGGCGATTTGGGATCTCCCGTGGATTTTCCCATTAATATTGGGGCCGCCCGACTGTGCACTGTACCCCCACCTTACAGAAGACCGCAGTGAAATAACACTACTTTTATGTGGTCTTGTGTTTCTGCGGTAATTAAGGCCGCCAGTGCTCCACGAGGACACGCTGGGCTAGTAGTAATGCTGCTAGCACAGTGAGTTCTCATCAAAACACGGTTGGCAACTCGCTAGTGATATCCTTGCTAGTGAGTATACTTGGCGTATACATGAAAGTAGTGTTATTTGACTGCAGTTTTCGGTAAGGTGGAGGTACAGTCCCCAGTAGTGCGACTCCAATTTTAATGGGAAAACCCACGGGAGATCCTAATTCACCATACCTCTCTTTTTAAGCTAATGGTGTGATTAATCATGGCCGGGGTTTGAACATGGGCCCATCAGATGACAGGCCATTGCTTCAACCACAAAGCCCCCACGGCTTAAAATTACATTATATACTTATATGACGCATTTCTTTAATCATCCTTTTAAATAAGCCTCTAAAAACTCGTTATATCGTATTATGAAATCTTTCTTTATTGCACTTCTATTTTCAGTGGCGTGCATTAAAGCCCTCGATAAATCAATATCTCTCATAGACATTCCAGCTTAAATGAAATATCCCGACACGAATCACAAACACCGACCAAGTGACGTTGTAATAAGCGACCGAGGCACCTAAATTAAGCCTAATTTTGTGGGTCAAACTAAGGTCTCAGGACCAACAGTCTCACACGTGATGTCAATTGATGCAAATGACGCTACAATCTTAAATGCATATGTACTGTAGATCAAAACAATATTGGCGACGGAAAAAAGAGTTGAAAGATCTGTTATTTTTAGTAAAGTACTATTTTGGTACTAAGGACCAACGTTTTTCTTCATCGGAACTAAATACGCCGAGTCCCTTTCGGTGTTGGCAGAAAGTATCATTTCAATCTTGACTTGCATTCCTCTCTAGCTTTCTCTGCATTCATCAATCTCCTAAAGCAAGCTCACCGATTCGGTCAATTATAAAATTTTAAATATAGATAACAATCTTTACCCGCTATAACTGAATTCTTTAAGCATCTTCTAAAAACAATTTACACAGATACGAACAATAAAGTTAATAACATCCCAAGTTTAAATCTATATCATGTACACGTTATTTATCGCGTCATTGTACAGATTTGAGACATTGAGTAGTAAGTTACAAGTCATTCTAATGTCACAGAGATAAAAGGGTCATGATGATATAATTAGTATCCGGTATATTGACCGCAGATGATTAGACAAAAACCATAGTAGAAGAATTTGACTGTGTATTTGGATGAATACACAAATGAAAATAATGATAGCGATTTTGAAAGGAGCGGAACTGAAATCAATGGAGTATCTAGTGCCCTGAATGCGTTTAGGAAGATATCTCATGAAGTTCTATGTGTGTTGGTAGGGAATGGAGTGGTAGTAGCAACTCTTATATTTATGTTTAACAAATTGTAGGTATGGCAAGTAAGGTTTTTATTACATTTGTTGTTCCGTCTACAATTCGGTTTAAACAATAATTTAAAAGGCTTCGCTTATCTGTATATATAAAAACGAATCCCTATTTCCCTTGGTCACGGCAGCACGCGTGAACGGCTGGACCGTGTTCGCTAATTCTTCAGAAGGCTCTATAAAAAAAATTAAAGGATCGGATTTTTTTAATTTCGCCATATACTAAAGGTCTTTTTTGCTATGTTCTATTTGACATGAATTCATAGCTAAGACAGGACATCGTCTGTCGGGACAGCTAGTCGGTAATAATGATGGTGTAGCGACTGGTGTCGTGAATTTTATATGAATTGAGTAACATCACAATGTCAAAGCAATCATGCTATGATGATATACCGACTTTTCTTTATCAAAGTTCATAATAATTAAATGAGCTTCAGTCGATTTAGAACCCAATTCCAATCCTGAGTCATTGTCAACTTTAAAAGAATGTTGTTTGCGTACATTTTATTGTACAAGTCTTTTTTTGGCAGGTTCGTAGGAAGATACGAATTTATGAATGAAATGACCATGATCCGTGACATAGAGCTGCTGAAGAAGGTAACCATTAAAGACTTCGAGCATTTCCTTGACCATAGGGTGATGGGTGATGACCAGAAAGATAACTTGTTCGGAAGGAATTTGTTCTCTTTGAAAGGTAAATATTACAATAACATCGTAGTCACTGATAAAACAAAATATATTGTGATTTATTCTCAACTGTATTTATTTAATAATCACTTGAACACTGATAATGATATTAATATAACGAGTGTTTCGTTATGACGCGCAAATAGCATGACATTCGAATTCAGTAACTCAGAATAGTTATTATGTGTTTATCAACTATAAACAAATATATTGACGAGACGGCTGGTCTAGTGGTTAGTATACCTGACCGCTAAGCTAGAGGTCGCGGGTTCGATTACCGCCGGGCTGAAGGTGAAGTGTAGTCTTCAGTCAACAATCACTTGATTGAGTGACTATAAAATTTACTTATTTGGATTTATTACACTTTTTGAATGTATTTTTAGGAGACTAGGAATTATTCCAAATTTGAAAGGAAATTAATCTAGTTTCTCTGTTTTTTCTCACGTCATAGCTAAGATCTATAACACGGAAATTAAGTGCGATGTATGATTCTGCTGTGATAAATAATAAACAATTAATTTCCAGTCTATTCATTCTTTATTCTTTATTGATTTTCAACTCTACATAAACTTAAATTAAAAACTTAAAATAAACTAAACTAAGAAGTACAAAACTAACCTAAACGTAAAATAAATGTCCCGAACCACTGTCACGGGGAAGTGTGCCAAGAAGGCTGGCGGCCTTATATATTATCTCTATCTAATAGTTTTGCCCGCGACTTCGTCCGCGCAGAAGTAAAAAATGGTTCTAATAGGATTTTATTATTACGTTATTTATTATGTTATAACATAATATACGTTATTATAGTGTAGGGATTTAAATGTTGAATAAACGTGAAAATAAATTACTTGTTATATTTTGTGAACACGTAGCTCGGTCTTTGATCTGGTGAAAGTAACACAGGGTTATTATCTTTTTACAATGAATTCTATATAAATGTACACACCAACTGTAGTATCTCTTTGCAAACAATATATTGGTTTTTCCTTCGGGAGCTAGAATCATCAGGCTACTCTGGAGCATGTGACATACAGGCCGTGAGAGAAGCAGCTTTCCCCCAACTCTATTGCCACTTTGTTTATAGTAATTGCGAAGCAGATGGGAAACTGTACTCTTTTATATTAGGTCCTTACATATGAAATTGGCGTTTTTCGTACTGGCCACTTTAATCACGAATTTCTCCTCTTTGGTAAGGAATTCCAAATTCAAATTTGTACAGCTATAGACTCATGTATTTGTGCTTCGATGATCGTCATTCATTTGTTTTTTTTCTTCTGTTTTTTTCTGTTTGCGTCACTCATTTTACAAAATGGAAAACCTTAAATATCGCATTATTTACGAGTACGAGTTCCGCCGTGGCACTAGTGCTGCGGAAACAACTCGAAGGGTGAATGATGTGTATGGCGGTCGTGTTGCAAAAGAAAACACAGTTCGTTTTTGGTTCCAACGTTTTCGTTCTGGAAATTTCGACCTGAAGAACAAGCCCCGTGGACGGCCTGAGACTCAAGTTGATAATGAAGAGTTGAAGGCTATTGTGGAAGCGGATCCATCGCAAACCACGTCCGAGTTAGCTGCAGGCTGCAATGTTAGTGATAAAACTGTTTTAATTCACTTGAAGCAAATTGGGAAGATTAAAAAGCTTGAAAGGTGGGTACCTCACGAATTGACTGAAACAAACCGGCAAACGCGCGTCGACTGCTGCGTTACATTACTAAACCGGCACAATAATGAAGGTATTTTAAACCGAATCATTACCTGTGATGAAAAATGGGTTCTTTACGATAATCGGAAGCGCTCAGCGCAATGGTTAGATCCTGGCCAGCCAGCCAAATCCTGCCCCAAGCGAAAATTAACCCCAAAAAAGTTACTTGTAAGCGTTTGGTGGACTAGTGCCGGTATTGTTCATTACAGTTTTTTCAAATCTGGCCAGACTATTACGGCTGATGTCTATTGTCAGGAATTGCAAACCATGATGGAAAAGCTAGCGGCTAAACAACCTAGGCTGGTCAATCGCTCCACGCCACTGCTGCTTCACGACAACGCTAGACCACACACTGCGCTACAGACGGCTACTAAATTAGAAGAGCTTCAATTGGAAAGTCTAAGACATCCTCCGTACTCCCCGGACCTTGCTCCAACAGATTACCATTTTTTTCGAAATTTGGATAACTTCTTGCAAGGGAAAAAATTCAACTCCGATGGGGCAGTCCAAATCGCCTTCAAAGATTTTATTGATTCCCGTCCGACTGGTTTTTTTAGTAAAGGGATCAATGAACTACCTATGAGATGGCAAAAGTGCATAGAAAATAATGGTTCATACTTTGATTAATTAAATATATTATATTAAAAAATATTCGACTTTTTGTTCCTCCCATACAAAACGCCAATTTCATATGTAAGGACCTAATATTTGAAGGTGTAATTTGATGGTGTTAGGGGTATTCACCTTTTTGCAGTATAGACATAGTAAAAAACAGATATTTGTATATTTGTACTAATGATTAATTTGACCGTCTACGATCAATGAACTTTGTCGCTGATGTTTTCAATGTCAATTAATGCCTACTATTGATGTTCAATTTATTTATATCTCTGAGATGTAAATCTCTAGATAATACTAGGATAAAAAATAAAGAACGAAATAATGTTTTATTCTCCACTCACACACGACACAACATTTTTTTATTTTACCAATATCAGTTACGAATAAAATTCTAATACTAAATAAATAAAAGAACTAAATTAAAAACTAGTGACTACTAGCAAATTACTTCACTTCTAAATCATAGAGATTTGCTTCAGCAAAGACAAAAATGGATTCACTCAGATCACGATGAAAGTAATCACTGCATGATAATGATGATACAGACAAAACAATAAAGATCGTACTCTGTGCATTGCAATTTGGATGAAGCAGTTAAGTTTGACATTCAACATTTTAAACTATTTTAAGTATCGTGACCCGTCAACCAACTGGCTTCACTCACTCACTTCACTCACTTCACTCACTCACTTAACTGGCCTCACTTGTGGGTTGACGCCTAACTTGTCCTTATTCTAAGACGCCTTATCATGAAAATTCATACCTAAACGTTATAAAATCCAAAGTTTTGTTTAATTTTAAATATGGGTGCTACCCTCTTAGAGTCAGTAACGCCAAAATTGTCTTTTTTTCATTTCTTAATTTCCTAATAATACTTTTATTCTGCATTGCAGGTCAAGAATGGAAGGACATGCGCTCAACTCTGAGTCCAGCCTTCACCAGCTCTAAAATGAAAATGATGGTACCGTTCATAGTGGAGGTTGGGAACCTGATGACAAAGGCTTTGAAGAAGAAAATGGAGGCTACTGGAGGTAAGACGAACAAGACTTTACATTACCTTTGGAAACCTGTAGACATAATTTTAATAAAAATGTTAATGACATGAGCTAAAGAGATGATGTGGATTAACGAAATACAAATTACAACCATAGAGCAAATTTTTAAGGCCTTATAAAAATATTTAACCATATGGTAAGTGATAATACGAGAGTAGCTAATCATCTTTAAGTAAGTATATCAACTTCTGCATCCATTAATCTCACCAGTTGAGTACCTGGAGGTAGACTGCAAGGACCTGACGTCACGGTACGCCAATGACGTCATCGCCACCTGCGCGTTTGGTCTGAAGGTGGACTCGCACAATGATGAGAACAACGACTTCTATGAGATGGGCAAAACAGCTGCCACCTTCAAATTCCGTCAATTTCTCATGTTCTTCCTATACGCTTGTTTCCCCAAACTTATGAAGGTAAGATATTATGCCCACTTGCTTGATTACTTGACGCCAATCCCTTAGGGGTACGCAGTACAATTACTGATTATCTCTAAGTTCTATTTTCTCAAATATCCACTATCTACTTTGAGGTATGGCTAATCTGTCCTGTTTTTCATATCAGACAGTTCAGGCAATATATTATTATTACCAAGGATTTCTTGTTTCATTATATGAGGAAGCTTAGCATCTCGGCCTATTGTAGATACTTTAAACAGAATTAAGTTTGAAGCGATCTAAAGGAAGGTTGATAAAAATTAAAATTTTTGATAAAGCTAGGGCTATGAATCCATTGCACCAAATATCATCAGTTCACGTAAAAAATATTTCAGGTATACAAGTTCGAATTGTTCTCCGCATCAGTTAAGAAATTCTTCAAGAATTTAGTTCTGAGTACGATGCAGGATAGAGAGACGAGGCACATCATCAGACCTGACATGATACATCTACTCATGGAGGCGAAGAAAGGTATGTAGCAGATACTGCAGTTTTATTATGATCCTAAATTCAATAGCGAATCCGAGCGCTGAATTTTGAGTCAATCGTATGAGTATTATTTTTCTAAAAGACATGATAATACCGATTGCAAAATTGCTGCACCTTAAACCCTCAGCATTCGTGTTTAATATTTTTCCTAATTATATTTATATTTTTCTCATACATACCAAACAAGCTTATATCATACTGATTTCACTCAGTATTCTTAGTTAATTATATAATATGCTCATTTACAATTTCAGGACGGCTAACACACGATGAAAAAGCAACACAGGAGAGCGATGCCGGATTCGCTACAGTTGAAGAATCGAATGTTGGAAAAAAAACAGTTACGCGAAGTAAATTCTTAGTTATTTGAATATTCAATTATGTAACAAATTTCAGCACTGAAAAAGATATGCGACGGGATGGCCAAGGATGTTACGAAAAGGATACTGCAAACATAATTTCTGCACAGTTTATTTGTCTAAATTTCACATTGCCTAACTTACAACTAAAGTAAAATCAAAAGAGCTTAGCAAAACAAAATAGTCACAAATAATTTTAAATTCCATAAGATATCTCAAAGTTTGTATTGTATTTGCTTTCGCCAAGACCAAGGTTTTTGGCCAAATAAGTGTAATTGTACATGATAATGATTATTTCTTTTGCAGCTTGGACAGATGACGACCTTGTAGCCCAAGCTGTACTGTTCTTCATAGCTGGCTTCGAGACGGTATCGTCATCAATGTCATTTTTACTGTACGAGCTGGCAGTAAACCCTGACATCCAGGAGAAGCTAGTGCAGGAGATTCAGGAGAACGACGCGAGGACTGACGGCAAGTTCGACTACAACACCATACAGAACCTGCCTTACATGGACATGGTAGTATCAGGTAGGTGAGAGAATCGATCGATTTAAATAAAAAATCTATTTTTATTCATTAAGAAGATACTATAAAAGAAAATATTGGAGAGGCAGATAAGCAACAATATTTGCAACTATGATGGAACTGACATTTCATAACATTAACTGGAGATCATGGTTTTGTAGATAATGTTTCTATACATGAACACCGTGCAGATGTTTTTGAGACCAGGAACATACTGCTGTTGATTTTATTTTTCAGTGAACGAGAATTTGAAACTGTATCAGTATATAAGTTTACAGCTTATAGAATTACGCATTTATCAAGAGTTGACCTCATTAATGATACAAGATCAACAATTTCTCAATTTTCAGAAGTATTAAGGCTGTGGCCTCCAGCCGTGGCTTCCGATAGAATGTGCACTAAGGATTACAACTTGGGAAAACCCAACGATGGTGCTAAAGAAGACTTTATTGTACGTATTGATATTAGCTGTAGCTTTTCCCATTCCGTTCCGCAGTTGTGATAAGCCCCATAGCTGGACATTGTAGAATCTTTCCACTCTCACTAGCGTCGATACATGGAACCGGAGCCTGGGATCTCCAATTGTTTCTACATGTATATCCGTATCCACAACAAGGTCTTGGTCAACGATATAAATTGTCACTTTTCTTTACAAAAAGGCAGCATAGTCTAATACCCAAATTCATCGTATATATTTTGACGTAAAACTGTAGAAGGTATAACCTCCTTAGTCCCAACAAACCAAGAATACAATTTAATACGAATACGGATGCGCTATCGCATAACAATTGTTAATTACTTCAGTTTGCTGACCATTTGCATATTGTGTTTCTAGGTACGCAAAGGAAAAGGCCTCATGCTGCCCGTGTGGGCCATCCATCGCGACCCGCGGTACTTCCCAGAACCCCTCAAGTTCGACCCTGAGCGCTTCTCCGAGGAGAACAGGCACAACATCAAGCCCTTCACTTACATGCCCTTTGGCTTGGGCCCTAGGAACTGCATCGGTGAGGATTATTGTTTTTACTTTATTTGTTTGCTCCATTGATGGTGTTGTGTGATAATGGCTGTTACTTACATACATACATAGCATCACGCCTTTGAGTCCCTCCCGAGGTAGGCAGAGAGTATATTTCACTCTCGACTTACTCACCTCTTTTGCTTCTTTTACATTCTTCAATCTTTTCATTCATGCCCGCTGGTTCCGAGTTCTCTTTACCTTTCCATCTTGGTAATTTGATCAAGATTTTAATTTAGACTTCCTCAGCTCTTCTTTTGTTTCCGTTTCCTTCTGTTATAGTTAATTCTGCCTGTCTGTCTGTTAAATTGCACATTATATTTAAATTGAAGGTTCAAGATTTGCTCTCTGCGAGTTAAAAATTCTGGCGTACCAAGTTCTCCAGCACTTTGAGATGTCTCCAAGCGAACGAACCTGTATTCCTGCCAAGCTGTGCACTGATAGCTTCAACTTGAGACTCAAAGGAGGGCACTGGCTCAATTTCAAGATCAGGAACTAGAATTTGCGGTTGATTAGTTGGTGAAGAAATGTATCGCTTCTAAGTTTTAATTGCATCCATGTAAGCATTGTATCCGCCTACATTATATATTTTTATATTAATAAAGTAACTAAGACCAAGGACTTTCATTATCAATGGGCATTTATGGAATTTTTGTTATACCGATACCCATTATCATCTTAATTATAAATAATGGGCATTCGAGTACTAAAATTCCATAAATCCCCATTGATGGTGAAAGTAAATGGGGATAATAATAACCCCCTTTTTTCCTTAATTAAACATGATAATATACATTTATTTTGTTGTTGAGAACCTTTACTGTCGTTCAGTAAGTTTGGTTATATTTTTTATATAACATGTGTTTTTAACATTTTATTTGAAAAGTACATACTTACATTCTAACCTGAAAATCATTTTTACTCAGAAGAAGAAGAGAAAAATCCAGCATGAAATTGTGAAATTTCTTATGTTTATATCTATCTACATGTATCTACATTAAATTTGGTACATACTCGTTTGCAGTTTTGGTACGTGTAACGGTGGCATCTTAAAAAAAACCTCTCAATATGTGAACACCAAACAACATCGTTTACATTAAATATAGTCTACTAGAATGAATTTTATGTATATTAAAATAATCAGAATGCCTTCTTTAAAGAAATCGTCGCTCGATTAGTTGATCCAAGATCGATTGGAGTACCTAAAGGTGAAAAATTAGGGCCGTGCGTTACAGATTTCGGCCCGGATTACCTGAACATGATCTATCAACTTCATCCGGAGACACGACGGCGTGGGTGCTAAGGGAAACGCGAGGAGCGGATACAATTACAACAAACCGAACTAACAGCGAAAACAATTTGTTTTCAGCTTATAAAATGTTCATGTAATTGAACGTGAGTGTTGGCGACGTACGACCTTCTTAGTGTTATTTATACCTTTTTATATTTGAATGATGAAAATAGCTAATGTCAGGAAGAAAATGGGGCAACTGAAGGATGCCTACACCCGAAAGGGGCCATGACAAAAATAGTTTTTATAATTATATTGATTTATTGTCATGGTAAGAAAAAAGGCTTATTATTATTATTTCCAATATTTATTTAGATTCTTAGCTCAGGTAAATATATATTTTTTACAATATTCTTAAATAACAAATACACCCAAGCCACCGATAACGAGGCGCAATCTCCATGGCACCAACGACATGCCATCCGGCCTCCGGCCATCGCCTCGCGCCAAGCCGACTGGTTCCAGTACAGCAGGTACTCCGGCGGTGACCAGAGCCCGTAGCAGGTCATTTAGGGTCGAATGACGTGACAGACGACCGGCGCTACCGACACATGAGAGGCCATAGTGCCCAAACACGTCAACATCTACCTGTTATTTGTACGTAGTATAATATCTACTCTGAGCTATTATTTTAGCAGTCGCAACTACTCGCAACGCATAGTGAGAAGTCATAGAACTAAGACTCGGGTGTAAAACTATCTCGTATACAATGGGTCACTTTAGCACCTTGTATAACAATATACTATATTATTTAGTTTTCTTTTAATGAACAGTGGGCCGCTCTAGCGAATAAAACAAACGGTCACGTTAACCATACTGCCTGTGACTTGTACCACACCACAGGCCATCCTCGATGACACGGGCTAGAGATGGGTGGACATTCCGCAATCTAATTCTAGTGACGGACACTTTGACACTGCTTTAATTTAATCACTCCGGCTCACTTCATTTTTCTTTGGCCTTTTTGTGGCTGAGGAAGGCATCATTTTGGGGTGCGCTCGGAGAGTTGATTAATTATTTTTATTTAGAATCTTACAAGGCCTGCCTATTTATATTTTTGTAATTGTGTCAAACGCATAAGTCTCCAATCAATAGATCTGTCTACGCTTAGAGGCATTTAAACAGGTTAGATGAATAACAAATTACAAAATACCTCAGGCCAGTTTATTTATTCAGAACGTCAGGGATGACATCTTTTAATTATGTTCTTCATAAAACATGTCTTGCAAAAAAATGAAGTAAATAAAAGTCCACTATTTTAATTTAGTTAGTGTATAGAATTAATTTATCACAGTCCAATGGAAATAAAATCGTAAAACAATATAATCGACAAATGATAATACAGCGACATCTGTGGGTTGTACGAGGAATTTATAATGTTTAGGCTTTTTGACAACAGACGGCACTTGTCACTTTCACGCCTTACTAAAGTTCCCTGAAGGAGTAGGCAGGCAGAGGTATGAGACATCTCACTCAACACACTTTTCTCAAAGATGGCATTACTTGAAACAAATTTAGTTCGCGTGGAACGTACCTAATAAAAAATCATTAAAAGCCATATAATTAACGGATAAACAAGATTAATTGGAAACTGGTAGGAGCATAAATTTAATAAACAATTAATTGGAGTTAAATTCAAATTCAAAAAGATCTTTATTAGACTAGACTTTACAGGCAAGCACTTTCAAATCGTCAGAATCTACCACCGGATTCGGAAGGTCAGTTTTGCTGAGAAGAATCCGGCAAGAAACTCAGCAATTACTCTTTTAAAAACCAAAAGAATTACATAAAGTTTACATTTCAAATACTAACTGAACATGGATACCTATTTCTCAAAATAATATATAAAAACAATTGATAACACTAAAAAATTATATTAACACATAGACAAGTATATAACGCTTGAAATTAAGATGTAAGCTAGTAGTTAATCAAAAAAGGCATGATGGCCAGCCTTCACAAGCAGCACCTGTTCACAAGTATGACGCGAATGCAGCCATCGCCCGCTTCAACCATTATGGAGTAAGCGACCCGTCTTTCGGACGCCGCCATAGAAACATAGTATACCTACTATTTAAACTAGAAAAAGAAAGGATTCCCCGAGTTTCAAAAATAACTAATCAGCCATTTTTTCGTAATTGAGTAACAAGCAAACGATTTTTTTTTTTTTTTTTTTTAATTTAGTATGATTTGAAATAGTCCCATATACCGCATTACATTCACAAATGTTACAGAAACTTCGATACTAGAGAACTACTTTCTTCTAGACTAGAGAATAGAGGAATACAATAGGTAAACCATCGTGATTTTTACATGAAAAAGGACTTGCCGTTTCTTTTCAAGTGGTTTTTTCCGAACCGATGGTAATTAAGACATTCATATGACCCTTACAAGGACCAAGAACCTTAACTGAATAAATTATTCAATTTATCTATTCATAAGAAAAGCCGTGGTAGCCATGTGGTATGAAGCGTTGCCTGATGGAGGAAACATTGTGAGGAATCCTGCACATATTTGAGAGGAAATTCAAGGAGGTATGTAGTGCCTAAGAGACGTATAGGACTCACCATCTGTCACGTCATGTTGGCACCAAATTAGGCAAATTACCTTCGGTGGAAAGTGGGAGATGTAACAGCTCTGCTATCAACTTTGTGGGAAGGCGTGAAGATATAATTAAAGTTATTTAGGTACGTAGTAATGATATTTTTTTAATATTTATAAAATTTACATTATAATATGTATTAAGAGAAGTATATTAGAATAGAAGACTCTAAACTAGAGTGCCAATCCAGTATAGTATGGTTACAGGCCACCTTTTAGCCTTAGAAGACTATCGATTTGCTCTCGAGAGCATATTCGAATTTATTTAAAAAAAACACGTCCTAAATTGTTGTCACGCGGTAGAGTGCCAAGAAGGCTGGCAGCATTGCCTCGCTGTATGGCAGCGCTGATCCTTTGTGCAAAATATGTTCCAGCATTCTTGTCACCGGAGGCCTCAATCAATCCTCGTGAGACCTCCTTGTACAGCAGGTGAGCCTCTGGACCCCATTAGTCTATTGAATGAGTTATTGTTTGCGCGGGCAACACCACTTGCCCTGAGGGAAATATTGACACTTGCTCTGCTCTGACAGACGCCTTGGCGTTTGAAGAATGTGAATGTGGTGTAACTGATGTATTACGTAGCCCGGGGCTGGCGGCAGCACGACGTGACAAGTGCTGTCAAGAGCACGCGAGGGTTCCAGGGGCGGCGACATGGCTGCCCCCGGGACGTGCTCAGGCAAAGTGCAGGAGGGCGATACACTGGAGAGCCCGGAGTCCTCCTATAGCACGGAGGATGGCCACCGGGGGGGTTTTAGTGAGTAAAATCTCACATACCCCGTCTGCTCCGCTTAAGCAGGCGGGTAACAAAAACAAAAGGTGTATTACGTAAATTGGATCGTGTTTGATTGTATTCAAAGACTACAATACGCCTTACAGATTGTATTCGTCTGGTAGAAGTTAACAGATAATACTGTTTTAAGGTAACTGACTTTCAGGAAGATATGTCATAGATATACGAAGTTAGATTAGATAATATATTATTATATTATCGGCAAATTTATTTTATTTATTTTAAAGATCTCCAACAAAATACGCATATATAAAATTTTAACGGTCTTGGTCCCAGTTCAGTGTGTTCCTTCACTTTTTTTTTATTTTTATCGGCTTCAAAAGAAACTATAAACAGTGTTTATCGATTATTTAGGAAAATATATAAGATAGTACCAGAAAATACTAAATATTGATAAATACATAATCGATATTTTGCGATTGGTATTTGTTTGAATTATTTATAAAAGCCTTGATAAGTTTACCGGTTTTAATCAAATAAATTAACTTACGCAGTACCGGCGCTACTCCATGATCAGGGTACAACGCTAACCTTCGGCGCACATATATATAAAAAAAAGATGCCCTTTGTCATCTGGCGACACGACCTCCTCCTCCTCTCGGTCTACCCTAGGTCCGAGGTCTATAGAAAAGCCATCATTTTTAATTTACTCGACGTAATCGAACCTAGGACCTCAACCGCGTGACGCTATGCACTTATAAATATTAAACAAAAAAAACCCGAATCAACATTTAGGTAGGCAGTATATTATACGTTGTCGACAGGACAAAGTGTTTTTGAGATGGGATGAGGTGATAACTGTGTGCATTGTATTGGAGACACGGGAAGATATTGAAAATTTCCAAGAGGCCAGATTTATGATAACAGGGCAAGTTATATAGCCAAGCTCATTACATCTTGAAAATTCAGTCACACAGTCAACAGCAGCTTTTCTGTAGCCTCGTCAGTATCCAGCAAATATTTGTGTTTTTTCCTTTAACTAAATTGGAAGGTACGTACGACCATGTTTGACATTGACACATGTTTTGGGGAGTTTGCAGAATCGTTTTTGTTCTGTAATAGCTTGGATGTCCATAAATACCAGTGATACTAAGTAGATCTAATAATTATAATTATAATTTATTATCAGACCACAAAGATTCATAGTATACGATACAATCAAATAATACAGAAATTTATAAAATATATAATGAAAACTAATCAACCAAAGCCAAATATTGCACTAGACATATGGACATTGTTCCAGTGTTCATAATAGAACTATCCACTCTGTCTATGAACAATGTTAAATAACTGTTGGTGCTGGCTCGCATCCGCGCTTGTAACGAGGCTGTTCGCTTTCTTATAATAGCGTGGAATCCATCAGTGTGAGCCTCAGAACATAGCTGATGCACTACAATAGCGAGGCAGCCCCAACAGTATTCTGAAGGCATTATTGTACTGCACTCGTAGTGAGTTGTAACACCTCTGTATAGTTAGGAAGTAGCTCCTTAAAATATTATTGAAATGTTGTGATAAGAAAATCCCATAAAAAATAAACTTTTATGTCATTACTATAAATTTTTTTAGAGATACAATAACAATTACATATTTTTATATTAGAATTTCAGTGGAACGTATTGATACGACAAAAATTACAAGTCACCGTGATGTGTATGAATTCGATGAAGTCAGATACACGACGTACCTGTAGTTGTCTGCTATCTTGAGTATAGAGTATATAGCCTGACGCCTCTAACGTTGGCGAGTAAAGCTAATTTACGCTCCACGTAAACTGGCTGAGTGAATCATAAGTTGTTTCAGATTTTATATTGATAAAAACAAGTGTTTTTTTGAAACCTTTTCTTTGACAATATTTACTAAAGATGCAGGGATGTGAATTGTGATAAATTCAATTACATTCAGACGCAAATAAGAATTCAGTTTCATTGCCATACATTACAAAAACATTTTGTGATACTCAAACCTACACACAAGACTATAATTTGTGTTGAAATAAAATACCTACCTGTCTGTTGGCAAATTATCGTATTTTGAAGGTAAGTTTGAGAATTTGGTAATTAATTCCTTTAATCTTAATTTTTTCGTTCAAATAAATTAAATAATAATAAGACTTTATTTCAGACCATGGCGTCCATTTTGTTAGTAACAGTGTTCTTATAGACTAGTGTTAGTAATATAGTTCCCTACCAGAAACATACAGAAACACAAAATTAAATGTGTAATAAAAAACCTCCTAACTATAGTTTAACTCTTCTATAAAATGCTTGATCTTCTTTCTACCCTTTGAATTATGTGTTCGGAGTCATTCGAGAGATGAACGTGTTTGAGCAGCCAATACGATACGGTGTCGATCTTTTAAATATTGGAGTCCTTCATATATCCGGCCCATGGAGTGAGGTGGCTGGGACGCTAACAATTAAGAATAAAGAAAAATACTTGTCAATAACCAAAGTTGCTAATCCTTAAGCATTAAAAAATCTCAATAAAAGCGATGTAAAATCCACCATACCATTCCCGAGGTAGATTCTGAAGATCTGAATCCTTAATATTTTTAATGCAGAATTTATAATTTGTGTCTCCACGCTCAGCGCTCATCATTGAATTCACTTTTTGACTACTCTTCATTTACCAGACGATGCTGTTCGTGATCTGGCTGTCGGTTCTGGTGGCAGCCCTGGTGCTGTACCTGCGAAGGGTGTACTCCAGGTTCTCACGCTATGGAGTCAAGTACCTTAAGCCCGTACCCATTTTCGGCAACGCTGGCTCCATGTTGTTGAGGAAATTCCATGTGTCCACTGACTTGCAAATCCTTTACAACCAATTCTCCAATGAGAGGTACGTTACAAAGCTTGATAAGCCTTTTTGGTGTGTATGAATATGTATGATATGTTAAATGCAAATTATTAGCTTTTCTCAGATGAGTATCAAGATTATTTAATTACAAATTACTTGAAATGGAATGTACGTTAACTTAAAATAAATTGACCAAATGCGAGTTGGACTCGCACAACGAGGGTTTAGTTCTGTTTGTAGTAGTGAAAAACCGGCGAAGTGCGAGTTGTACTCGCGCACCGAGGATTCCGTACACACTTGTTGGTAAGGTTAAAGGTAGGCGAACTTTAATTGAGGTCATTATTCGTCGGTGACTCAACAGCGCGATTCAGGAATATTCGAATGAATGTATATCCACTGTGCATTACAGAACCATAAATTGTCAAAATAAATACCACCCAGGTTCGTTGGCCGTTTCGAGTTTATCAAGCCGACGGTGGTCCTCCGAGACCTGGACCTCATCAAGAGGATCACGGTCAAAGACTTTGAGTACTTCCTCGACCACCAGAATATGGTGGACAAGGACGTTGACCCCTTCTTCGGAAGGAACTTGTTCTCATTGAAAGGTAAATAGCACGATTTGAAATAAGAAAGGAATTTTGAAGTGATAGGGCATACTTACCCTTACGTACATAGTGTGGCCAGAGATGTAAAAAGACGGGATCTGCTAGTGGTAGTAAGCTCTGTAGCTACAAAAGCGAGCGCGCAAAGTAGATACTAAATTTTAATTCCAGATAATTCTGCCTAGACCTGTAATTTGTAGTAAAAATCGTATAGCTACTGTTGACACTCTGATATCTTAAAGAGTTTTTTACCACCCGAATTATGCATTCCAGCATCCATAGATCAGAAATGCAAATGGGGGGGGGGGGGGGCAAAATAAATTAAGGTATGAAATAATAAAATCAAATATTTTCAGGTCAAGAATGGAAGGACATGCGCGCAGCCCTGAGTCCAGCGTTCACCAGCTCCAAGATGAGGGGAATGGTACCTTTCATGGTGGAAATAGGGGAACAGATGATCAAGGCACTAAAAATCAAGATTAAGGAATCTGACGGTAAAAACTATGTAATTAACAAACATAATAATAATATGGATACTAGGAGTCGTTACTGATAAAAAGATATCCTCATTATAATATAGACTGCAATCATGTTACTAAATACCTCAAACAAAATTTGCGTTAGTAATTACCGGACAGATACTCTGTTCTAAATTTGGACGTCTGTTTGGATTATAAAGCAAGCAGTGGGAGCCAATAATTAGGACAACACTTAGACTTAGAGATATTTTTCCTTCATTTGGAAGTATGTTATTCCTATTTTAGTTTTAATCGTAGGTTTCAATATAGCCTTTTCTGTCACACTTATATTTCTATCTTATTCTATCTTCATGTCACTAAGTGTAATGTCACCTCTCTAGCCGGCTACGTTGACGTGGACTGCAAGGACCTCACCTCTCGCTATGCTAATGACGTCATCGCCACCTGTGCTTTCGGCCTCAAGGTCGACTCACACATGGAGGAAAACAATGAGTTCTATGCTATGGGCAAGAAGATCACGAATCTCGGCTTTAGAAGAGTGCTTATCTACTTGGGCTATACTTCGTTTCCGTCTCTTATGAAGGTAAGTCTCTCTCTATCTCTCTTTCACTGATGTCTATGGAGTTGTGTTTATCGTGTTTTCTATGTATCAAGTAGATGTTAAAAATACCTCACTTTGAAAGATGATTATTTTATGGTTTTTATTGAATAGCTTTCGTCTCCGCGGTGCTTGATACTTCAAGACGGTTCTATTCCTAGACCAGGTTAAAATTTATTTATGACCATTTGGGTCAGTCAATTAATCCAGTAGATAGTCGATATTATATAGTTTTAGTCCGAATGGAAATATTAGAACTAATTTTGTTGATCCTCAAGAAATTACGGGTCACAACACAATGCTTGTGGAATAATTTTGTATGAGTTTTCATTTGAAGCCTCTTATCTGTTTTATTTATATTACCTTATAGCAAACGATAGCGTTGAACAAGGACAGTGTACAATCTTAACAAATTTATGGACTTACTTATGGACCTTTGATTATTTTAGACAAGCGATTTTAATCCGTAATGGACCGTGGTAAGAAGCCTGGCTTCACCTCGTGAAATACATGTAAAATAAAATAAAAATGTAACGCTGACTCTCTGAGCATAACCTTTTGAATTAATCCATGTTCTAACCGATTCGACAATGAGATTGTCTTATCGTTTAAAAAATACTGAGCATCCATCTGCCAAGGCTAAGCACGCCTATGGTTCCTACTGAAATAGACGTATTTACTTGATTTCACAAATAGTTGTGGCTCTGTTTTAAATGTTTGTTTATTAATTCCAGAAATTCAACGTGAAGATGTTTGCTGAGGAGACAGTCAATTTCTTCAAAGAAATGGTGATGGGAACCATTAAGGACAGAGAGGCTCGTAACTTTATCAGACCTGACATGATCCATCTGCTCATGGAGGCGAAGAAAGGTAAAGAACTCACAATTTATATATGTTTATCATTACCCCCAGTCCCTTTCGGGGTAAGCAGAGAGTATAGAGCACCATTGACTTCACTCTTGACTTGCAAACCACTTTTGTTTCTTTTACATTAACCAATATATTTATACTCTATCTATAATATATTTATATCTTGCTTGTTATCATTGAGCCTTGGCCTTCCACAGGTTTTTCTTTCAATTCTCATTGTCCGACCTTCCTAACAATCCTGAACTATTCGTTCTGTATTTCCAACGAGCTCATTTTCCTATCTCAGCGGGTAAGGCCAGAGTAAGGTTAATTTCGAGAAACAGTATCATTAATCGACCAACATTTTTGAAACTGGTTGTATTTATTTCTTTCACAGTAGATTGTATGAGCCTGATAATTTTAACAAGGTATTAGATAATTCTTATCGCAAAGTAGTACATATATTGGTAAATAAAAAATCAGATGTATGATTTTTCTGGAATCGCAGCAGAAACTTAAAATAATATTTCTTGTGAACATGTTATTTCAAATTATGCGATTGTCCCTAAACATTGCTAGTCACCAACGTCTACAAAAAGTCGTATTCAGTGTTATTATTTAGTGATTTGTTACACTGCCGTATGTGGCTAGACTATGGACTCTGACTAATACAAAATTATCTATGTTGATGCAGGTAAACTAAATTATGACGCGAAAGGAAAGGACGCTGATGCTGGCTTCGCTACCGTGGAAGAATCAGACATCGGCAAATCTAATGTTGTCAGAGGTACGACAGATACTTACAATAAAAGATTATATATGATAATGATTGTGATACTAATTGGGCAAGCTAAACATCGCATATGCGTTTAACATGAAAAAATATAAAAATGCCATCGACACACTATAGCACTAACAAAGCTGAATTTATCAAAATTATATCCAAGGTAAGTGTATTATCTATGTATCCAAGGCTCAAACACTATAGAAAACACCGACAAAGAAGCATAGCAAGTAAATTCTATGAGTAACAGTAGTGCGTTGCCAACCTCATTGGTAGAAAAACTCAATGGCCAAGGCTACCCGGAAGACAGCACTAAGTTTCTTGCCGCATCTTCTCAGGTGGCTTTTTTTCCAAACTTGTAGTAAAATAGACCTACATAAGTGTCTTATTAAGGCCTTAACTAAATATGTAAATGATTTTTTATTTAGATTCTGGCCACTACAAATGTCAGTCGGTCATTCCAACCACACTGCTACTGCAGTTTAAAAGGCCTGTCAATGGTATAGAGTCTAGACCATGCTAATTTTGAAATACTTCTCAGACTGGTCGGACATTGATCTGGTCGCTCAGGCTGTCCTGTTCTTCCTCGCTGGATTCGAGACCGTCTCCTCGGCCTCCTCCTTCCTGCTCCACGAGCTGGCCGTGAACCCAGACATCCAAGAGAAGTTGTACCAGGAGATCAAAGAGAATTATATCAAGAACGGCGGCAAATTTGACTACAACACAGTCCAAGCGCTGCCGTACTTGGACATGTGCGTCTCGGGTAAGAACTATGGCTTTCATTGTTAGACCCTTGGTACATGTTTTTTTTCATACACGTGGAAGAAACACACGTTTAATATTTTAAACCTAAATCTTATTAATATAATGTGCGAAAGTTTGTGAGTATGGATAGATGTTTGCTACTCTTTCACGCAAAAACTACTGAACGGATTTGGATGATATTTGAGACACAGATAGTATATGACCTGGTTTAAGGTATAGAGTACTTTTTATCCCGGTTAAAAGAATTTATCCGGGGCAATATTCGGTTCTTCTGGGATTCCAAGGTCAATAAGGATGAAATCGTAGGCAGAAGCTAGTTCCAAATAAAAATGTGATGGATATTATATTTAAAAAAATCATGGCTTTCTTACAGATACCCTATTTGACCTCCTTAGGGTGGAATTTCCAAAGATACAACTTAGTACCAACCAGGAAAGTATCTTTGGAAATTTCTTCGTCGTAAAACGAGGCGATTTTCAGATTCAAGTTTCTAAACGTACTGTGTGTGTTTTCCTTGCGTTGAATTTGTATCATAATTGTTACACGAAAAAAATTAAGAACTCTGAGTTTCTTGCCGGTTCTTCTCTGGTGACTGTTTCCGAACCGGTGGTAATTTAGAACTCCATAAATCCCTTATTAGGACCTAAACTGAATAATGTTTTTAATTGCCTTTGATAGATATATTTGTCAGGTAGGACAAGTTTTGGACCTTTGAAAGGTCGCCGTCCTTACTGTTACCTGTGGAGTTTCCTCAGTAAATAGTATATTTGTTCATATTCTAGAGGTACTTAGGAAGTGGCCTCCAGCGATTGCTGTCGACAGACTCTGCATTAAGGACTACAACATTGGCAAACCCAATTCCAAAGCTAAACAAGACTATACGGTGAGAGTGATAACGTTCATTTTCGTACTGATAAAATAATTTTGTAAGGAACACAACAAACTAGTCATCCTAAACAACTATAAACTTACATCTTAAACTCATTCAAGCCTCTATTTTGAACCCCAGACGCAAAAAAGAGGGGTGTTATGAGTGTGTATCTGTTTCTTTTTGCATAGATCATTTCTTGTCAAAGGAATTACACCAGGTTATCAAGGGAATACTGCCATACAGCATGGGATTCTTGCAGAATAGTGTAAGGATATATAAAGGTCGCCAATGTAGTTAAGATCCCTGATGTTGCAAGCGTCTGATGGTAATCTTATCACCAGGCGGGTCTTTTACTTGTTTGCTCCCTTTGTATATTATAAATGCGAAACTATGTGTGTGTACGTGTGTGTGCTTGTATCCACTTCACGCCTTAACGGCTGCATGGATTTACATGAAATTTGTAGTGGAGGTAGTTAAGAAAGCTGTCCTATCACTACACCGCAGGAAAACCCATGAAATTGGAATCAAAATAAATTCCACGCATGCGAAGTCTGGGTACAGCTAGTACTTCTATACATCGATCTTCTAGCGTTGTGTAATATTTCCTGCTTCACAGGTCCGCAAAGGTGAGTCCGTGATGGTGCCAATATTCGCCATTCACCGCGACCCGGCCTACTTCCCCAACCCGATGAAGTTTGACCCGGAACGATTCTCTGAGGAGAACAGGCACAAGATACAGCCCATCACCTACATCCCGTTCGGATCTGGACCTAGGAACTGCATCGGTAAGTTATGAGATAATAACGCTTTTACTGTGAATATTGGAATTAACTCCAGCCGGTGGGTGCACGGGTAATTCTTGATTATCCGTCCAACCAGCAGTGGGTGAAGCCAGTAGATGCAAGGGTCACGACCCGAATAAATCTAACACTAAAATGTTTCAAAGAAATTGGTATTAAGAAACATCGCCGCCAGATTTTTGTATTTAAAGAAGGTATTAAAAACACATGAATTAACTAACAATGTAATGCCAATACCATTGGAACACCACATTAAAAGGGTTGGCATTTTAAAGTGTTGATCGTCATAAAGGTTATATTACCATCTTCTTCCTTGGTTTAATTTTTTCTTCTGCTTCGTCATGTTGAGATACATAACTATTTCATATCTGTAGCCGAGCAAGAATAACTTGCGACTTATTCCTATCGCCTTCAACTATTTTTGCATGGGAAAATAAACAGCGCTGCGACGGCGAGAAGTGGAACTAAAAATTCGTACGAACATTTTGAGAGCTACGTACATATGCATGCTACCGGAATGCGAAATATGATCTTCATTCGTCATGCATTCACATAACTTGGACTTAAAACTACCGTGCACTTTAACAATACATTACCTTTCCTTCAGGCTCAAGGTTTGCCCTGTGCGAGGTGAAGATAATGGCAACACAAATTCTGCAGCACTTCCAAGTGTGCCGCAGTGACAGGACCCAAGAGCCGGTGACCCTGGCCACTGACTCCTTCAGCCTGCGCATCCAAGGCGGCCACTGGATCCGACTGAAGATCAGGCAGTAACTCCATTGATAACTTAACTCATTCCGTTGGTGGGGCAACTGGCCTACCCCTTCATAGTGCCGTATTTTGTAAAAAAAATATTTTACTTATTTTGTCGTCATTGTCAAAAATCTAAATCAATTATTCAGTTTAGGCCCTAATAAGGCACTTATGAAGGTCTTAATTACCACCGGTTCGGAAAAAAGCCACCTGAAAAGAACCGGCAAGTAACTCAATGCTCTGCCTTTTTTTCCATTAACAATCATGATATAACAATTTGTAACAAAATTCTTCTAGACATTGGTATGAAATCACAAATATCAAAATGAAAGCTACCAAGTTGGTTTTGTAACTGCTTTCATGAAATACATTGTACATCAACAGCGGAAGAGTTGTGGATGGATAACGAAATACCAGCATCCATTTTTTTTGTTTTCTGCTACGTCAAAATCATACCAGAATTATTGTAATTTTCTTATGAAATACGGCCTGAGTAGCGTTAGCGAGGACATCATACTACTAAGTACTCTCAAAACATAGACATAACTCTCAAAATATTCATTACGAATTTTTAGTTCAAATTTTCGCCGCAACAGCGCTGTTCATTTCCCCATACAAAAATCGGAAGCGATTCGAATACGCAGTCGAAAGTTGTTCTTGCTAAGGCTAATGTTATAACTGTTACATTGGCTAAAAGAAAGTTATTCACTTATCAAAAACGGTTCATATCTTGACATAAATGTTTAACGTTATTGATAGTATGTAGGAAAACTAAACATTTCTCTCTAAATTAAATAAATCAATGTACATATTAGTTTAATTGTTTATATAATATTATTCTTATGTACAATGTTTTGCTATTATATACCCTTAGGTGCTGGTATCTGATTATCAAGTGATTAAGTTGTAGATAACTATTGTTCCTATATACCTCTGTAAGTCCCATGCATTTATTTACTACGGAATGTAGGTACTGCTATTTGAAATATTTGTGTTAAGCGTATAATAATCGTATTAAGAATTAAGATTACAGACTACATACAAGTCATAGACAACTTTAGACAACGGTAAATCAAGTGGTAACCGCTTACTGTGGAAATCCTTAATAATTATGTAAGTATGTTTGTAATGAGTAAACAACATATTTTTTTTTTGATAAATTATTGTATATTTTTATTTCAATCATAGACATTATATCAGTACAATAATCCTCTTAGTGTTAATAAATTCTGCGAAAATATGTGAATTTGGTTTAGGACTGGCCAAGTCCGTTCGGAAACCATTATACCAATGCGTTACAACCAAAAATATGTCGTTATTCAAGAATATTGTTGTCAAATTAAATAAAAAATTGAGCCACTCTACTAGGGACGACTGTATCTCGCCTTACAGAAGATCGCAGTCAAAAACTCTGATGTATGCTATGTGCTGCTAGCACAGTAAAGTCCTTTCCAACAACGAGATTGATCGTCTAATGGTTTCGGAGTCCACTTACCATCAGGTGGGCAAGTCAATATAATTACAATGTGAATAATATCACAAACCTGTTCTACTTATTCTGAGTTTCACAGTTTTTAGAATTGCAAGAGTGCCGTCCTTAATTATTTTCTAACTTAAATTTAATAAGCTAAACAAACACCTAATTACATTATTAGAAAAAAACTAATTTCAACCTATATTTATAATGACATAAGATCGGATCTCGTACCCGATATGTCTGAAGATCTAAAGATAAAACGTCTGACGTCGTGTGTGTTGTGTGTCGGGACGCATTTTAATAAAACCACTTGGAGGTAGATACAAATATTCGTCCTACCCGCGAATCAAGACAGAGCGGGCGGACACGTACGTCGTACAAGCTATCAGTCAGCTTGTGATCGCGGCCGATGCTAGTTGGTTGAAGCGTCGCGTCGCGGTAAATAAACAATTGAATATCGCTCAAAATAGCCGTTCTTACGTCATTAATATGTGTTTAGATGTGAGAAAGTTTGAAAATCATAATGTCAGGTATGTAACAACATTGATATAATAAAACACTTGAATTTTAATACGGTGGTGGAAAGTAAAAACAAATAAAACGATTTTTGAACAATTTGTTCAGCAGAGCTGCTCATAGTTTAAAATTTCAATAAAAATATAATACAGGCGTGCTGGAATATATCTCGCTCAGAGAATCAGCAATTGCTATCTAGCGTGGCAATGCTGCCAGCATTCTTGGCACGCTCCCGCATTATTCCGGTTTGACTCCCGATTCCCGCTTAAGCTTAAAGGGAAAATCTATAAGACCATGATAAGGCCTGCTGTCATGTATGGATCTGAATGTTGGGCCACAAAGGCGACGGACGAAAGAAGACTGCATGCAACTGAGTTGCGAATGTTGAGATGGATGTGTGGCGTAACGAGAATGGACAACGTAAGAAATGAGTTTATTAGAGGAAGTTTGAAAGTAGCTCCAGTGAGAGAAAAGTTGAGGAGCAAGCGTCTGTCATGGTATGGGCATGTTATGCGGAGGAATGAGGATAACGTGGTAAGAAAGGTTTTATGTATGAACGTAGATGGGTACAGGGGTCGAGGTAGACCTAAGAAAAGATGGATGGATTGTGTGAAAGTTGACATGGCCAGAAAGGAAGTGAATACAGAGATGACGGCTGATAGAGAAGGATGGAAGAGAAATACATATTGCGCCGACCCCAAATAATATGGGATAAGGGCAGGAGAATGATGGTCAGATCTTTTATCTATAAGTAGGTATGTTTAGATATGTTTTTGTAAATAGTTTAATAGATAATTATATTTAACTGCATATAATACTCATTTTCGTACAAAGTGGCGTTTTTTGTTTTTCCCGTCTTTACTTTCCACCATCGACATAATATAATAATATTTGACATGAGCGACATCTATACTACATTATTGGAACCTACTAAGTGTGCGTGCGTACATGAATAGAAACTAAAATCGAGAAGACGCCATCTATTGTGATGTAGCGGCAATGAGTTTTAATTGTTTCATTAGCTTACTAATCTGTAACGCACCCAAACAATACTTTTCATTTCATTACATTCTTATAGATGGCGCTTTATAGCATATATTTCGGGTTAAAGAATATTTATTTCTCATCAAGAAATTACAATTTCACTTATATGAGAAAACAAGTTTGCTTAATAAGTATTAGGTGCTCCGGCATTGAAATAAGATAACTTATAAGTATAACACAGTAAAGAGGAGGTATTTAATTTACAAACTACTGGTTCAGGATTATTTTTTTCTTTAAATATTAGGTCCTTACATATGAAATTGGCGTTTTGTATGGGAGGAACAAAAAGTCGAATATTTTTTAATATAATATATTTAATTAATCAAAGTATGAACCATTATTTTCTATGCACTTTTGCCATCTCATAGGTAGTTCATTGATCCCTTTACTAAAAAAACCAGTCGGACGGGAATCAATAAAATCTTTGAAGGCGATTTGGACTGCCCCATCGGAGTTGAATTTTTTCCCTTGCAAGAAGTTATCCAAATTTCGAAAAAAATGGTAATCTGTTGGAGCAAGGTCCGGGGAGTACGGAGGATGTCTTAGACTTTCCAATTGAAGCTCTTCTAATTTAGTAGCCGTCTGTAGCGCAGTGTGTGGTCTAGCGTTGTCGTGAAGCAGCAGTGGCGTGGAGCGATTGACCAGCCTAGGTTGTTTAGCCGCTAGCTTTTCCATCATGGTTTGCAATTCCTGACAATAGACATCAGCCGTAATAGTCTGGCCAGATTTGAAAAAACTGTAATGAACAATACCGGCACTAGTCCACCAAACGCTTACAAGTAACTTTTTTGGGGTTAATTTTCGCTTGGGGCAGGATTTGGCTGGCTGGCCAGGATCTAACCATTGCGCTGAGCGCTTCCGATTATCGTAAAGAACCCATTTTTCATCACAGGTAATGATTCGGTTTAAAATACCTTCATTATTGTGCCGGTTTAGTAATGTAACGCAGCAGTCGACGCGCGTTTGCCGGTTTGTTTCAGTCAATTCGTGAGGTACCCACCTTTCAAGCTTTTTAATCTTCCCAATTTGCTTCAAGTGAATTAAAACAGTTTTATCACTAACATTGCAGCCTGCAGCTAACTCGGACGTGGTTTGCGATGGATCCGCTTCCACAATAGCCTTCAACTCTTCATTATCAACTTGAGTCTCAGGCCGTCCACGGGGCTTGTTCTGCAGGTCGAAATTTCCAGAACGAAAACGTTGGAACCAAAAACGAACTGTGTTTTCTTTTGCAACACGACCGCCATACACATCATTCACCCTTCGAGTTGTTTCCGCAGCACTAGTGCCACGGCGGAACTCGTACTCGTAAATAATGCGATATTTATGGTTTTCCATTTTGTAAAATGAGTGACGCAAACAGAAAAAAACAGAAGAAAAAAAACAAATGAATGACGATCATCGAAGCACAAATACATGAGTCTATAGCTGTACAAATTTGAATTTGGAATTCCTTACCAAAGAGGAGAAATTCGTGATTAAAGTGGCCAGTACGAAAAACGCCAATTTCATATGTAAGGACCTAATATTAAACTTTTTTATGGAGGCTGCGGCCCGCATAGTAAGCGGCATAAATAGGTATTTTAACACCAGTGGGACACAAGGATTTGAAACTTGCAGAAAATACATTAAATCGTAATAAAATTTGAGAATGTATTAATGTTAAGAGAGGTTGGGCGATTTGGGATTTCCCGTGGGTTTTCCCATTCAATTTGGTACCTCCACCTTACAGAAGACCGCAATGAAATAACAATAATTGATGTAGTGTTGTGTTTCTGCGGTAAGTAAGGTTGCCAGTGTTCCACGAGAATGCGCTGGGCTAGTAGTATTGTTGCTAGCACAGTGAGTCCTCATCAGCAACATGGTTGGCACCCCATTAGTGATACCCCTGGTATTACTAGCGGCTATAGGCTACGGCTGCTTACCATCAGGTGGGCCGTATGCCTGTGTGCCACATAAGCGGTAAAAAAATATATTAAGCTTGGGATAAGCTACTTACTGGTCTTTTTAACACTCGACGAAACAATGAGGGGTGTTTAAAATGTGGATACCAGCATAAGATTGAGTAATAACTGGGATAGCAGCTATAATTCAAATGTTCCTCAACGGGCCTTGGAGTCACTTTAACTTATTTTCGATGTAGGTTGTACCATTCAATTACTTTTTTGGGTTTTTATTGTCAGGAGAAGGTGCTTATGAAACAAAAGGTCCTTTTTTCTATGGTGTATTTGACAAATTAATTCATAGCTAAGACAGAACAACGTCTGTCAGATAGTTCAAAATAAAAAAAGGTTAGCGTATTTTGTGAAAATAAAATGTTGGTGTAGTGAAATGAAATTTCAATTTATTCACATTCATAAATCGTATAATTATTTCTTTTCTTATTTCACATAAGTAATTAAGAAATAATACATTATGTCTTTCAATTGCACAGTACACAACAGTTGTTTCTTATATCTATTAAAATAATTAAAAATTATATCTACACGAGAAAACAATTAGCATCTACAATACTAGTTTACTGGAATTATGCACCTTTTAATACGTCTCAATAGAATTTTATTAAAAAGGAAGTAAATAACTTTTAGAAATCTTTTGCAAAATGAAATCTCCACTAAACTTTTTCCTAAATAAATTTATCATATATAAGAGTTGTCCAAATATTAGACAAAATATATTTTTATATGACAATGTATGTTTAAATTTCATTTTTATAAATTTTATTAGGACAAATTTTATTAATATAAATTCCATTTTGTTTATACGAAAAAGTCGTATATGATTTCTGTTTAAAGTTACATAATGTTTATTTTATTTTGTTCAGTATAGACTAGTTTTCGTAGTAAGATCATTATTTCAATAAATTTAATAATAATAAAAATACAATCGAGTAAATTGTGATATTACGTAAAAATCGTTGTTTTATTATAAGACACAGTTTTTGTACTGTTGGGGAAGTATTTCTTCTACAAGAAATTATTTTATTTTTCTAATATAAAAGTGTCTAAAAAGTTAAAATATTTTTTGTTCATAATTGGGACTAAAAGTTGTTAATAACAGATAAATAATATGGGGTAAATAAAGGTAATATCATTTAAATAACAATGTTAGAATTTAAAAAGGATAATTTTCTTTTTGTTAATAAAAGAAACAAGTTACAGAAGAAAAATAAAATGTATCTTACATCACAGCAAATGCCTGAGAGTCGCAAACTTAATTCTAATAATAAATTCAAAATTGTCAAATTATTATGGTTCATTAAATTCTAAAATTAAAAAAAATCTTCTCATTTGTCAAACTAAGTAATCTTTGGCCTACAGATCTTTTGTTTTGTCATTTTTTATTGCACAATTGCGCCAATTTTTCTTTTCACCTTACCAATAATTTATGATTTAATCGTTTTTAACTAACACTGAGACGGCAGAAATTTATAAATATAAAATAGGAATATCTTTAAATGGACACGATGATCTTATCTTATAAACGATGACGTAATAACGAGAAATCACTAAATTAAGTACACTGTGACATTTTATATTAATACATATGGCAACTTGAAATAACCTTAAGACTACAATGAAACACGCTTAACTCATTTATAAATTAACAGAGGGAATGTACTCGAATATTATGGATAATATTTTCTTTGATCTGTTTACTTCACTCACTTACTCCTTCTAAACGGTAACAACGATTAAAAATAGTTTATCAAAAATTCGTACTCCTAAACAACCATCAAAATACAATCTCATCGCGGAGCGAAACTATAGTGCATTTTAAATGAGAATAGGATTGCTTGGGCGTCTAATTATTCACACTTAAATATTTTCCAGTTCTCAAAGCTTTTTATTTTTTACAGTATAATAAATTCAACACAATGTAGACAACAATAGTATTGTATTTATGAAATTCATATCTATGAAATTAAAACTCATAACGCCTTTTTATACATCTCAGATACGGAATATATGCAATCCTATTCCTATTATTAAAAGGCAGGAATCGCTTCACCAAAATAATATGGACACTTCAACAAGTTTAGTTATCTAATTGACAGGGCATACCGTCACACCACACCGTCCGATGAACAAATGTAACTAATACATATAACTTACACGGTTACAACCATCGATCGACAATATATCATATATTGAGCCTAATCTGACTAACTTGATTAATCACATCCATTAACGTTTCTGAAAACACCTATCTAAATAACCTCTTTCGGGCCGAATACTCGATAAATATCATTTTTTTCATCATACAGTTTATTTAACAATATCAAGGATTCATACAAGCTGAATTTCACGTACAAAGTTTGTAGTTATATCTTGCATGTGGGTACGATCCCGTAGAAATCTGAATCACTGAGTTTTTTTTAAGAAGGTTGACTGAATATTACGGTATTTATCGAATACACAGACAGCCCCTGACTTAAATCCATCCTCGGTCGACACAGGGAGAATTCACAAATTCAAAAATTGCATCATAATCGTTGCTCTGCATGAAAACACTAACGTGTTTCCTTCGCTATCTTCAAACTAGAAATTCATGTCACCAAATCAATGGTATGCAATCGTAACTTCTGCATCCTTCAGGGTGCTGCCGAGTTCAAAGCTACTTACTTCATAGATTCCTTATAAAAATATATAGCCCTAGAAATGGAAACGTATATATTCGGTTTAATATTACTTCCAAAACAATCTACAATGTTTGGATAGTAAAAAATCATACCGTTAGTATCTTTTATAGCTCATTTTGAACTAAATACTTCTAGAAGTCGAACAGCTTTTAAACTGGCTGCACCCAAACAAATCTAAATCCCTTTAACATAACCATCTCCAAATATCTGAGCATCGTCTTTAACAAGTTTTAAACCTAATCCTTACAATTTAACTAAGAGTAACTCAGATCTTCGAGTTCTGATTTGACTTTTATGAAGTTGGGGTTGTCTGTCTTGAAGTCTGGCCCTTTGTTGCCGAACTGGTAGACGAGACGAGCAGTGGGTACCGACACGAGGACCGACTGCCTGTAGTGGTACCTCATGGCTCGGCTGAACTTCTCAAAGGTCATGTTGTTGTTCTGCTTCATGTTACCCCAGAGCTTCGCCACCTCGTCCGGTTTCACGAACCTGGAATTCAAATACAATATTCTTTATATTCGATGTAGACGATTAGGACGGAAATTGACTTAAAATAAAAATTACGTCGGACTGAAATTGGCAACCATTGTCCAAGAAATTAATCGTTGGATATAAGTAATGTCGGTCCTATTGCTGATACATACATTGATGGATTTAGTATTAAGTCAATAATAATTGGATATTAAGATCCTAACTAGCAATTGTCAATAGTGTACAGCCGCCGGTTCTAGTTTCTTTGAGTGGATTGTTACAATTCTATTAATAGTATACGTATTCAATAGAATTTAATATGATATAAATGTTAGTTTTCGTTGGTTTCATGTCTGTGAAGACAGGTTTTCATTTAAGTGGTCAATCATGATAATATTACTTTTAAAATTGTTATACTACAATGTACGGTACCAATTCTCTTATTATGTTATAAACACACATAACACATAGCTTATTTACGAGTGTAACATTTATTCGACATAAAATACTACAAGGTACTGAAAACATTACTACAAGCAATAAACTATAAATTGACACAATTAAATAAACTATTTAAAAAACGTAATCAATATGAAACGCTTCGTATATCTTGGTAATTACTTCTAAAGAATCAATAGTAATGTGGACGATGCAATAACACATTATGTAACTATCAATACATATATATAATAGAGTCAAGTTCAACTGGAAGCGCTAATAGCAGGTCCCTTCATATAATTTAATACTCATTAAGACAGCCTTTGCTGGACTTATATAGTCTAGTATATTGTATAGCAACCGTGTCAAGTACTGATGCAAAGTGTCCAGATAATTGTGATCAGAGTCAAGGATAGCTGGTTGAAGTCATTATCAACGCGGCGAGTAAACGTGACGCGTGTGCATGAGTGAGAGAACAATATCATAACAAACATAGACAAACAGTAAACAAAGTACCAGACGATTTGGCTACCTAAGCACGAGGGTTTTTCTAGACTGCTCAATGCTAAGTACTGTATACATAGAGAATTGAGCAAGTGAATACACATGCGACGAAAATATTATTAATCATCTTTAGGTACTGTCTACATTGTGTATTGTAACTTTAAGATGTCTGTTGAAGCATTGCAACCTCGTCAGTGGCCGCAAAAATTGCTACTACACTCGATTGACGATTCAATGCAGTTGGAAATACATTTTATAATTACTTAGCGTTCGCAGATGATAGATTTTATGAATAGTCGTTTCATTAGGTATCGCCAATGTCATCTGAAGTTTTTCAAGATGCTCTATCTTAAGTTATCTTTCAGGGTGACAATCTGTTGTCACGTTTCTTGCTTTACGATGACTACGATTTATGAATACTGGCACGAGTTACTGAAAATTTTTTTAATGCACATTTTCTTCGTGACCTTTTTTGGAGTAAACATAATGTACACACTTTATACGGAACAGTACTACTTATCGTACTAGTGAAATCTAGCACAATGCTTATCACCACGGTATAAATTAACCATTCATCAGAATTATAGCATTTGTGAAGCGTATTTGACAGTTTATATCGGTGAATATGGACAAGATTTCCAAATTCTATACTGTTTCATGCCAAACCTCTTTCGGGGAATATAATTTCTAGGCCTATTATGTGTTGGACCAATAGTACCTAATGCACTACAATTCCAAGTCTCATCATGTTATTAGACAAATGTAATTAAACACTTATTCAGTGGTAATTACTACACTTCTCTTCCCTTCTTATATATTTGTGTTGTTATGAATAAATGTTTTTCTTTCTTTCTTATATATAAAATTTAATTATATATAAAAGTTAATGCGTCATATTCCAGATCTTTACTGTTACCTTTTAATTTTGCTCCAGCATGAGTTTCGTCTTTAAATCAGTTTTGATTTGTATGACTCATGAAATAATTTATAATTGCACCTACGGAACAATCCACTTAACTTAAGATAGTAGTGGAAGGGGCACTATGATTACTGTAATCGTTCTGTCAACATTATTTGGTATGTTGAACACGTATTGGAAATAGGACACACTATAGCAAGACAGAAAAAGCTAAACTTATGCTTATGAAGGGTATCAGTTAGCATAAAATCTAAATAACCCATTAGAGGTGAATTAAAAGTCGAGACAATAGAATCTTCTGCTACTACAAACGAAGTGTAATTTCATTCCATAATAACTTTCCCCTTGTAATTATCATGTCTAGCATTGAACCACTAGGTCGAATGCAAATAGGCGATCTGAATCGCCGTGGATTTTATTTGCCATAAAACGTTTAAGTGCCAGCCATGGCATTGGCAACGGTTGGCGTGTTGGAGCATCGTGCTATTTTTAATTGCAGTTTTTCTACCTTAGTCATTGGTTCATATCCTGGTCGATTGCTCCACAGCATCGGTTTTCAATGGATCGTATTCGATTGATAATGGGTGTCGTTTGTCACGCTTCCGACTTTGTGATTTGAATGTCTACCTACTAGGACTGATTTCATGGCTTCTCAAAATATTAATACATGTACTCACATCATGTTTTGACCTAACATTTCTATGATTATTTATTCTGCTGTAACGTCCAATGACGTTTATTTGACGTTTGTGAATTTCCTTGTCGCTGTTAGATCATCGAGGGAATTCCTGACCGAGTTTTACCCTATTTGGAATTACGACATGATTAAGTTTATTAACCTTAGGCGATATAATTTCTTATGAATTCTTGTATTAAACTGACTTTTTCAAAACTTACCTACATACGATTTATATTTACATTCAAACATGCGTGTACTAAACAGTATGTCAAATGCTTGCGTTGGTTCCACGTGAAGGGCAAAGCCTGGTTTCAGTTACTGACAAAATTGCGACCGCGCCGCGCCGGCACTCTAGTTGGTGTTTAAAAGGCTTATTTAGTCATCTGGCTAATTAGCTAAGCATTAGTATACGTCAACTTGTAAAGCGAATGTCTCATAAGTCGTATTATATCATTAACCTTGCGCAAGTGTAGTATGAACTATAAAAATGTGATTCATACAAATTTGGATGCTTGGTGCGTACGGGCGAGGCCAGATGCTGGCCTTGTGTGTATCGCTGCATCAGTTAGGCCAAGGATCCCGTGTGACCCTACGTGACACGCATTGAAGTCAGTACAGCGGGTTTGGGGAGAAAATTACTCTTAAAGTTGCATTGCCTTGCCATTGCAACGCACAAGTGCATATGTATTAGCTCACCTACAATTTTATACATCTGTAATGTTTTATTAGTAGATATGAAAACCATAATAAAAAGGTTCTCGGTGTGATGATATAAGCTCACATGATACCGACTCGTATAAAAACTATGATGAATTGTAAAAATAGACGTTTTCACCGTTTCACAACGTCATTCGTTTCAGAAATAAATATAAAAACCGTCTAACATATCTAACATAGTGCACTGGCTAAAGTCAGACAGTTATGCCTATAATCTGTCGCATATAAAAAAACTATGTTTCGGTGTATAATTAGTGATATGTTTTTTTTACTTATTCAAAGGTATATTGAAGCATGTCATTAAGGAAGCTATTAGTTTTTAGAATTGATTTGATGACGTCAAAACTAATGATAAATCATATTTGCTTAACAAGTTAGTATTTAAATCAACTTTACTAATATACAGTTTAACTAAATTAATTAAATATGTATCTTTATTATGTGTCATTGTACAAAAGCAAAGCAAACCAAAGGTACATTTTAATGTTGTTTTTTCTCTGACGTATGCACGTTTCCTCATACTGTTCGCTTTTGTGAAAAAATATACTGTCCATTTAATGAAAGCTTATAATATGTAAACTCTAATAAAAAAACTAGACTAAGATTAAGTGCACAAATAAACAAAAAAGGATAAATTCCGTAAGTTTCAAAACCATAAATCGTAAATTTCAATCCTATAAATATAATTAAGAATACAATAATGTAAATAAATGAAGAAAAGATTTAACAAATTGAGTTGCATTCTTGCAAAAGTAAAATACTTAATGCGTAAATAATCAAACGATGTTCCCAAAAACTTGTTTCTGCGCGTCATTTTTGCAAGTTATTTGAACTCAAGTGTGACGAACATACAAGTGCCTCAGATCAAATAAAAGAGGTAGGTGGACCTTTGCGAACAACGAAATGACGCCGACTTTTAAACATTTAGTGCGAGAGCATTGAGCAAGGCTTTCGTTGCATTCGTTGTATGTGTGTTCGTGTAATTGTGTATTACACTGCAAGGCGTAGTTTAACCCGACGTCATGTCGTTGTTCGCAAAGTTTACTTCCTCTTTATTTAAGCTGAGAATATTGCATACAAACATATAACATTATGTTCAACATACACACTAGCATACAAGAACTTGTTGATCTCCTCAACGTGACTCTTGGGTTTGTAAGCAAGTCCTAAGAACTTGCCTGGCCCAGTGTTTTATTTTATTTTTATCTGCACTTGTATATAAACACGTACATACTAAGTAACTAGTCATAATTGTAACCCAACCGAGCAAAATTAACAACATGTTTTTTGTATTAATTGAATAAAATTGAAATAAGGTGAAAATTATTTTGTACGTTGTTAATATTATTTCTTAATTTTATTTTGAAAATGAAATTTATTTCGTCAATTTATCTAAATTTAAGCAGGTTTTAGGGTCTACCATCGATAAGGAAAGAACCACCTTTCCTCCCCCTTTTCCATATAAAAAGAATAATATCGTACACACACATACATCTTGTATCATAATCACACATTTATAGTGCGGCCAAAATATTAGTTGATTTGACAGGTCAGGAGCTCTAACAAGAACAACTTCCGACTACGTATTCGTATAGCTTTCGACTATTTTCGTATGGAAAGATGGACAGCACTGCGCCGGCGAAAAGTGAAAATAAAAATTCGTATTAACATTTTGACATTTTGAGTTATGTTCTCGAAAAGTCGAAAGATGTTCCTGCTACCAGTACAGATCATAATAATATCGAGATATTAAGATATATATAAGTGTTGATGAGTAACGTCGATAACCTTCAGTTATCGGGTAAAAACCGACGCACCAGTTACAACTGACACATGCAATTTGTCTTCAAGAAAGTCTGAACTACATTCTACATTATTTTTTGCAGAAATTCTCAGACACTGATAAAATCACGTTTAGGTATTCTTTATTTGTTATTTTTATTACTGTTAAAAGGTATCTACATAATAATTAAACCGTATTACACCTCATTATTATTTTATTGCAATTCATTTGTTTTTTTATTATATCATTAAATTTATTATGTATTGATTTTATTGGTAAAAATATTAGAATTATTTAGGTACTATCTATTCGTTATCTTTCACCTATCAAAATACTAGTATATTTTAATAAGACGTAAAATTGATTTTATAAGCCATACATAGCTCAACGCACCAAAATTAACACATTAATTAAACTACGATACAATATTTCATCATTATTCTTTACTTTTCATATAATACATACATATTAACGATAATGAATTTAATCCGTACTGTCAAACGCATGGTTAGTACTTCGGTCAACGTGTACCGGCAGGGTCCAGTCGATGACTGATAAGACTTATCACTACCGACTTAAATAATTAGGGTTATCTTATCTTGCTATTAAATTTAATTTATATTGTGACGTAGATTTCACCTACAACCTGCCTATTAGAACTATCACATATAATTCTAAGAAATAAATTTATATTAAATAACTGCACCTGATTTTAGCGCGTGAACATCAGCTGACTCAAACTGGCTACAAATTGCATTCTCATATTAAGGCCTACCACAAACAAACTGAAATAAACTTAATACCTTGTACGTTAAAGTTCAAGATTCACTGTGGTGTTACTGTAGAGTAGCCACTTAAAATTCACAAGTAGTCCGAATTAATGCGTTCCAGGTATCGTGCGAAACTGGCTGGTAAACAAACACGAGGGCCGTTCGTGTTCAACCTTTGTTCGAAATTTAAAAACCGGCAGGATTCGATTGGGCTTCAAACCTCTACGGATTTTTTTTTTCAAACCGGTTCGCAATCATATTTCGAAAATACATCACACTGATTCTTCATCTGGCCAGTATTCAAACACCTACAAAAAACATTGACGATGCAAAAACTTTTTATGTAGCATGAAAAATTTATCTAAATGTTTCTTTAAAAAAAATCGGTTCAATCTGAATTAAATATGTAAGTAAGAAATATATTAGCATATTTACATAATATTATCATATTAACTAGTAGCATACTTAGTTCGGGCAGTTCCGCGAATAGGATGTAATATCGGTAAACGCATTTAATAAAATCGGGACTTAAGACAACTTCCTAGAAACGACTTATTATTTTACGATAGAATTTCGTAATTAAGTCGACATTTCACAACGTACCAAGTACAAACTACGACTTTTATTTCGATGATTTCAGTATTTCTGTCTACCTAGTAACAAGAAAACAACTTTTTGCGTCAAACAGATCTGGAATCAATAGATGTACAGAAAAGTTTTTAGTTCGGTTCTTTTTCGGTTCTTTTTTTATACCACTAAGTTGGAAAACAAGCATACGGCCCGCCTGATGGTAAGCGGTTACCGCAGCCTATGGACGCTTGCAACACCAGGGGTATCTGAAAGTTTGGTTTATAACGAAGATAACCTTTTACCAACCACGAAATGTCAGTCCGTTGTGAGGTCGGAGATTGGTGTGAGACCTAATTAGTGGCGCTCGAAGGGATTAGTGTATCGAAATTATTCGGCATACGTATTCAAAATTAGTGTAAAGGTACATCTACAGTAATCTTATAAAGAGGAAAGTTTTGATTGTTTGTATTGAATAGGCTCCGAAATTACAGGACCGATGATCAAAAATTCTTTTGCCGTTATGATACATTGTCACTGAGTAACATAGGGTTTATATTATATTGATACGTGGGCGAAGTCGCGGGGAACACAGCTAGTCAAATATAAATGCTTCCTTGAATGAGGCGTGCGTGTAATTAAAACGCATAAAGTTTATTTTTTACTTTCACATTGGTGTGTTGACATTCATCGATTTACTTTCGTAACATCGCGCGATTTACAGGTTTCTAAGAAAGACATACATCACTTTACAATTACTTTTTTCAAATAAAAGCTTGGTTTTTAGTCATTTATTGTATTTCCGATATTGTGATTAATTTGACAGTTGTGTGCGAAACTCATGCATTGCATTGACTTGCTAAGTGTAATTTTTTCGTTGGTCTCCAATCCAAGTGACACAAGTACATTCAGTAACAAAAGCGTTGTATCTTTTAAAATGAATATGTTTTGCATTTCCAAGAAAACTCGTTGATCGGTTTATTATAGACATGGTTTGTTTATACCACTATGGTGGTAAACAAACAAACGGCCCACCTGATGGTAAGCAGTCACCGTAACCTATAAATGTTTAAGAAGTAAATTTATCGCCATGTACTGGTGTAACGTGTATTCCAATTTATTTTTAATTTTCTGAATTCCATAACTAACATATTCAGTATACATATAACTCAGGAGTTAAGTTATAATAAATAAAAAAAGTTTATTGAATTTGAATTGAATGGTCAAGAGCGCGTCACTAGATGTTAAATAAGTAATCAGTTTTGCGCGATTGTCGCGATTCGATTGCGCTGTGATACCGATGATACCGATAAATCGTGTTTACTATTTTTGTTTCACGTTTTCCTCAATCTGTCTCGCTCTCGCGCCGCGTGAAGACTATACATTAATTGCTGTAGTGACGGTAAATATATCTTGACCCGTATTTTTGTAGAGGCGTGTCATAAGATGGAAAGCTATTTTTGCAAGTTCAATTCGTTTTTTTCAGCGACTGATTTATTCATGTAAATATTAGGATGAAAAAGAAAATTGTTCGCGTGGTTTGTTTGATAGAAAAAGCTTGGTTTAAAAAATATATAATGTCGTTTATTAGAAGACATGCATGGATAAAATGCACATTTTTTTAAATGATTGATTCATCGTAGAAATGTATTTCTAGATAAACGGTGACTCAAACTGTGATATAACAAGTGATAGCCACGTATCGTGTCCTCCAGAAATGTCAGATAAGTTTTAATCAAATATTTGGTCAAGAGGACAAATATGTGTTATTTCTGAGTAACATTTTCAGATTTATTTATATGCAAATATTTTTTGCTAGGTATTCGAAAAACTTTTAATTTGGTTTTGTTAATTCAGTGTGTTTTGAGTACCATATCTAATTTGTTAAAAGAGTCTAGGAAGTATTGATTCGGAATTAAATAAACAGACAGACGGACAACAAAGTTCCTTTTTTCCTTTTAAGGTACGGAACCCTAAATATAACGATGCTTGCTCTCTAACCCTATTCAAAGTAAAATTCGTAAATTTTAACAGCTCATTGAATTAGGAAACTGGTCAATTGTTTATCTAAACTTAATTATTTGGTTTGCATTTAACGCATTTTGAAACAACTGCAGACAAAATAATAAAAACAAAATCGGCTGCAAATCGAACGGTAAAATTTCTGCAGATTTTCAAAGATTTCTTGACGACAATGGTTAATCACTGAAACCTCTATTAAATAATTAAAATAATAACTAACCATTTAAAATTGTATAATAGAGAATTGGGTAAGAGTAAAATAAAATACAATACTTTTATGTTACCGTTGTGTTAGAGCCCCTAGTGAGAAGTAAGGCACCATTGCTAAATTTCAAAATAAAGCGCATAAGCTTATTTCAAAATACAAGTTAGTACAATTTTCTCATTCGTTACAATTAATAAAACGGTTAGTCAATGTCGGCAATCACCGGTATGCGTACTTAAATTACATTTTTGCCAAATTGTTCGGCAGAAAAATCATATAACATGACGATACTTGATTAAAAGTTTAATAACAACAAAGTTTGGCAACGTGTTTTGCTTCTTCTTGTACTTTTTGGTCTGTTATAATATATTTCATCGTCCAGACACATGTGAACCCGCATATGTATACGTATAAAGAATATTTCCAATTGCAATGTGACCTTAGATCAGAATCTCTTTTGCGTCAGAGAACCTCGGTCTCAGATAAACTGGATTTGTTGAATATTACCTATAAGGATTTGGTTTTTTTTTTTTCATAAATCGCGCAGTCGTTACGTTCAAAAATTGCGAAATTAATGCGGGAATTCATAAGCTAAGCGCACCCACCCATATTTGATTAAACAGGTTTTAAATTGCATATAATTTCATCGGGGTTTCCCATTCAATAATAATATGTATAGCTAATTACCATTATTACATAACATGTTTTGAATACCGTTAAAAACTAGACATTTCAAAATGTCCTAATTACCATACTGCCCGTGGCATACTGACGTCGCCCGTGTCTGTGTGTGCGTGGGCGCATGCGTGTACATTGTGCGCGCGAGGGAATCCCACCGCGCAAAGTATTCAACTTCTTTTTATTTGTTTTTGAAGAAACTGTTACGTGGAACGAACGCTATTTAGGTGTGTTGTATGTGTTCTTGGAATAATTCGCTATCCACTTTTATTTTTACTTTGAACAGAGCTATAAAATTACATGTATGTTCCTATATAATAGTATAATAAGATTGGATACTTTGTGGGCTGATTAGGTACATGTACAATAACATTTTACACAGCAGATCATGAGAAACATTATATGATGATCATGTTTACACGGGCAATTTTAGTAGACAGATTAATTATTCCGAGATCATAATTATTTTATTTACATACATACATATCATATATGATATATATAGACGTACATATATGTATATGATCACGGCAAGTCCTTCACGGAGTAGGCAGAGAGTACAGTGACATTTCACTCTTGACTTGCACACCTCTTAAATTCATCAATCGTTTCATAACTAAATGTGGTAATTTAGATAATAACTTCATAAGAACCCTAATATTAGGGCCTAATCTGAAAAATTAAGAAATTTTGATTTTGAATTATATGCTCGCTGGTCCGGAGTACTATTTAAAAAAAAACATTATTAAGTATTTTGGTAATTTGATCTAGAAATCAATGTTAAATAAACTAATTAAATTCGTATTTATATATATTGTGATAAAGCGTTAGAACTTTTAATGAGCTATTATGTAAATGTTTATTTTACACTCATCGCTTTGCCGGTATCAGTAATAAAGAATGCGCCAACAATATGACTTGACTATCAACATTATCTACGTGTGCAGGAGATCAAAAACAAGGCACATGCAGCTGCGCCACAAAAAATAATTCAAGGGAGTCACTCAACTTTTTTAACTCGCAAAAAGCGGCACGTGTATGTACACGTGCCATACCTCGAGTGCGAGAGTATTTTTTTAAAACGTACACAACACGAATACTTAGCGCCAAAACAAAGCAGCCAAGAAAATCTCACAAAAGACACTGTTCCCGGATCCCGGAAGCACTCCCCTCTTACTAATCAATATAATAGAGCCACTATGAAAAAAATGTACACTTATATAACGCGTACATTGCGAACGACTTTCAGCTCTATGTAAAGTATATAAAGTATATAACGGCACGAGTAACGCCGAGCACGAGCCTGCCCTAGTTATAAATAGATTTTCACGAAAAAGAAATGTTACAGGGAGTTTGGTGCAAGCCTCCGCGCAGAGTACTCGAAGTCAGTAGACTACGCATCGATTTGACCTATTATTATTTTTTTTATAGTTAAAAGATCTATTTAAGTAAACTCAAATAATATTTAAAAAGACAATAATAAAATTACCGTGTGCAAATGCATACAAATGATAAATACATTTCATATATATATGTTTAGCATCAAACATAAATAATAAATTTATGTTTAGCATTAAACATATTTAATTTCAATTATAAGTGGTAGTGAATGTTTTGCAAAATAAATAATTATGTATATAAAAATAAATACAGTTAGGCTATACTATATGGTCAGGAAAACCTAAATAAGTGCGGTTGATGGGTGGGTTATGAAATAAAAACCCAGACCACAATGTAGAAGGTATCAACTATAATATTTGTTGTTATATAACAATGTATATAATATATTTATTTATTAAATAGTCCATTGCGATATTCGGTACAAAGCCGATAGCAATAACATAAATAAAATTAATGTGGGTACCTATAATATTTTGCTATTGTTAAGCTATATAATAGCTTTGTATATTTAAAAAAAAGTATTTATACAATGCAAAGGAAAATAGTCAACTGTTCCCCAATATGTAATGACCTATTCACAAGTATCAATATCACAAGAATGATTATTGTTGATTGTTTTGTAAAGTGTCAAATCTATTTATTGTTTTGTAAAGTGTCAATCCTACTTATAATATTATAAATGCGAAAGTTTGTATGGATGGATGGATGTTTGTTACTCTTTCACGCAAAAACTACTTAACGGATTTGGATAAAATTTGGAACACAGATAGTTTATAACCTGGATTAACACATAGGATACTTTTTATCCCGGGAAAATGTTTTTATCCCGGGATAATTTTACTTTGTCTCTGAGATTCTAAGCTCAACGCGGACGTAGTCGCGGGCAGAAGCTAGTCTATTTATATAGCTGTCCCGGCAGACGTTGTCCTGTCTTAGTTATGAATTCATATGTCAAATACACCACAGAGAAAAGGACCTGTAGTTTATCCCTAAATTTAAAATACTCCGGCTTTTTTTCTTTTCATAAGTACCCTCTTATGTCACACAAAACAAGAATTTGCGAAATCGGTCTAGCCGTTCACGCGTGACGCCGTGACCAAGGGAAACAGGGATTAATTTTAATATATATACTTTTACATAAACAAAATGACTTTGATAAACTTTGTAATTGTATCGATAATTTTAACCAAATACCAATTTTGGTTGTATATAGGTAACTGGATATGTAAATTATTGTTGATTGAATATTGAGGTATTGTTATTTATCACCGTAAACTGCAACATTATATTTCATGACTTCAGTTACACTACATTGTGGTATAGATACATGCTATATTTGTATATTATATCACTGTTGTACGTTAATTAGAGCTTCTGTGTTCTGAATAATAACGGCTAATTGGTCGGCAAGTATTACGTATTTATATATCGGTATGTACATACCTACTACACTATATATACCTATTCAAACTAAAGAGCGGTTTTGGAACAAGGTTAGAGATTAGGTGCTATCGTGTGACGTTCAAATGCCAGTGTAACCTGTATGAACTTGGCACATTCATGTTTTTAATTTTAAACTCTATGCCTTTGGATTAAGATTAGTTGTATGCAAAAAAATGTGTCAAACGTTTGAACAAAGGTTGGTGATAACAATGGTTAATTAAACGTCATATTAATGATAAGGTGCAAAAAAGTTTATTATGTGTTATTGATAAAGCTCCCAGCGGAAATAGCGGTTGGTACAGGTCGCGGCACGAAACTCTAGCGCTGAGCGAAACGTGGAGGGGATAGCTGCGCATGGGTACCATCGCGCACGCAATACAAATTAGTAATTTAATTGCTTAGTTAAAAACAGCAAAATAATGTTTTAATGTAAAGTCAAATAGTAAGTCTAGCGGTGAACAAAATGTGGAACTTAACTGCGTATGGGTACTGTCACGCACGCAAATATTACTTCATGTTACCTACAATATAATTTTTAACAAGTTTATGGGGAGTAGAAAAATAAATACACTATCGGATTTGTAAATTTTTATATTAAATACCAAATAATAAAAAAAATTATATTAAGTCCGAATTACATAAGAACCTACTGAAGTTTCTTCTCAGGATAGAAGAAACCTGCGAGTTCGGCAGGGTGTGGACATCAGACACCGCATTCTCCTTTCCGATATCTAGTCCGAATCAGACAATGGTCTTACACCTTCAATAGTATCCCAACAGGGCCTTTTGCTTACTGAGGGCCCCGGCTCAGGGCTGCTTCGGTCGTCGGCACTAACAGCGTCATCGTCATCAGACTCACCAAGGCTATCCTCTGAACTGTCACCATCAACGCGAATGATGAATTCTTCTGTAACCAAATCCACGACATGGTCACTCTTGACATATTGCTCTTCTATGTCCTTTACCTTTTGGCATAACTTTCCCCAATCCCAAGCACCCATCAGCAAAACTTTTTCTTGAATTAGTTCTATACATTTAGCAACACTCCACTTCACATTTTTACTGCCTACATATTGCTTTATGTCAGACCATGCCATTTCGATTGGATTTAGATCTGGGTGGTATGGTGGCAGTCTTAGCACTTGATGTCCTTGCTCTGCTAGTATCCTGTCAATTGAAAATGTTTTAAATCTATCTTTGTTAGCCCGTATTAAATTGTATAGTTGAGGTTTTAGTAGAGTTTCCTCATATTGTATGCCCTTTTCAGTAAGCCAACCCTGCATGTCAGCTTTTTTGGAATTAGAAGTGGGTGCAAGGTCCCATTGTTTATTATGGTATGATGCGTTGTCGACTACCACGACAGAATTAGGCGGTAAGTTCGGCAATAACTGTGTCCTCAGCCATTTTTCGTAGTTGTCGTAGTTCATATTGTCGTGGTAGTCGCCTGATTTCGCACCAGCTTTAAAAGTTAACAGTGCGTTCGGTATGAACCCAGCCTCTGATCCTGCGTGGACAATGACCACCCGCTGTCCTTTGGAGATAGGTTTTTTGAGACCTTTTGTAGTACCATCGGTCCAGGCTTTTGGAGCAGAGTGCGATGAATCTACGTAAGATTCATCTGTATATACGATGGGCCTTCCCTCTTGGCGATATTGTTTTATTTTGCGTAAGTATTCGATACGTAGTAAACGTATATTTGAACTTTCAATCAGTACTTTTCGATTGTTTTCAGTATTTTTCCACCGAAACCCTAAACTCTTAATTATTCGTCGAAGACTTCGTTCTGAGCCTTTGAAATTTATATCTTCCTCTAGCTTCTTTCTCAACTTTCCGACGGTGGGAAGTTCATTATTTGTCCTATGAAAGTTATGTATGCACCTCTTTATTAATCCTTGATCAAAGTTATCAATATCTGTGACCGGTTTTGATCTGGAGCGTTTTTTGCCTGGTGTTCTAAATACTGATAATAAGTCGGAATTATTGGCTTCAGTGGAGATTTTCCTTACCGTTGCTATGGACGTCTTTGTAGATTCAGCTGTCCTTTTCTGAATTTTCTGTAAGTCACTAATTATACTATTTAATTTTATATTTCCCGCCTGAATAACTTCTGCAGTTTGTTTTATTTCACTTATATCTACAGTGCTGCGGTCAGAATCGAGTAAAATACTCGCAGCTTCGCCAATTTCACTTTGAATTTGTTTCAGGGAATTAATGAAATCATTCGATTCCCTTTTCAGAAAACAATGCACGTCAAACACCATTTTCCGTGCCTGTCTTTTCAAAACAGTATTCCTTCTCGGCCTCGGCATTTTCACTGTTTAAAAACTGTTCAAACTTAATCAAACAGTGAATAAACTAACAAACACAACAAACAAATCAACAAAACAAACTTAACAAAAAACAACAACAAAAATTAACGATGACAACAAAACAATTCAGAACGCGACTGTACACTGGAAGTGCGCGGAGCGTCGTATCGGCACGGGGGACGGAGTACGACTGGAGAGCCAATCGGCGCAACGCACGCTCGCCCTTCACCCCTGTACCCCGCCAAGACACCTTATTTTTTACTTCTGCGCAATAACGGTCAGCGCTAGAGTTTCGTGCCGCGACCTATAATTGGCAGTTTAATACTACTGGTTGAAACAGGCTTACTGGGAATCCCGATATCGAGGCTTTGCGTAAACGAACTAAGATATTTTATACTTAATTTAAAAAATACTTTATCTGTGCCGGTAGCATGAACTTTTTCGACAACGTTTTCGTATCGCCTTCGACTATTTTTGTACTGAAAAATGAACAGCGCTGCGGCGGTGAAAAGTGGAACTAAAGATTAGTATGTCAATTTTGACATTTCGCGAGGTACGTTTTCGAATACGTTGTCGACAATGTTCCTGCTACCGGCACTGATGTGAGTGTCGAGGAAGTGAAAGATGTCTACAGACGACTAAAGTCACATCTTACTACACCTTCCACATCTGAATGTAAAGTATTGTATAAATCTAAAACCCTTAAAATTCAATTTTATGTTATTAGCATACCGTTGAATTTTGCTTGCAACAATTTAGCAGCTGCAGACAGTTGACCAACGGGGCTGTCGCATTCGTATTCGTAACCAAACCGAATGAGCCAAATGATAAAAAAATAAATATTCCGGCGGCCTCTGGCGCTCACTACCCTTGCTCTAATTTCTCTGGACCACACTCACAGACGCAATTAAGTCGCGTACACAGGCTGTGTCGGGGGCCGGGGGGCTACCCGTGCACCCCCGGGGGGTAGGGGGAAAAAATGAACGAGAAAAAGAAAAGCGCGAAAAGCGGAAACAAGTTCGTACGACACGTGACTGGTAGCTTCCCCGGCCCGTTGCTATAGCAACCGCAGGGCTGCCGAGCTTACACGCGCTGCATTTTTTTTATTTTGAGAACGCGTGCGTAATCCACACAAAGCTTACTCTGTGGAAATTAGGCTATTAAGCGAATAAAATTCATTAAAAATATTTCTTTAAATATAAATAGGCAAAGTAAAAAGTTTCTTGTGTTAGGCTAAGTTGCTATTGACAACCTTATGGTTAGTTATAAAGGGGTTTAAATGTTGATCAAATTTAAGACATTTTCTTTTACTTTATTTATTTACTAGTTTTATGCACAAATAAATACCTCTCTTAAGAAGTTTAAGATTTTGGTGGATTTCACCTTCAACTCTGAACAAACCCTAGCCTGACCTATTTATTCCGGAAGAGCATCCTATCCTTAAACACCGAGCTTTTAAAGTATTATTTTTGATAGAAGTGACTCCCAATGCGTAACTAAGCGAATATGCGGGCGGAATAAACAAATTAAAAATTCGGACAAAACTTTGAGTCAATTGAGCCACGTTGATGTTATTTCCAGCATTGGTTCTATCTATCTCTTTCTTTTAAATACGAAATGGCACCATCTCAACTTCTTCCTCTTTATTTTCTTAATGTCCAATGTCAATGACCCTCTTAAAAGGATTAAAAATCGTTCTGTGTGGCCAGGGTTCACGTCAAAAACATTGATTATTTTTCACAGAAAAAGCACTGAGGTACAATTAAAACCTAGATTTAACACAAAAATGCTATAAATTCAGTCTAAGTCGTTGGCCTCGTCAAAAATTAATTAATGCTTAGGGATCATCACCACAAAATTCTATAGAGTGCCCATACATTCTTTGAACCGTATGTCACACAAAAGACCAGCGTATATTATAAATGCGGAAGTAACTCTGTTTGTTTGCTACTTTTTCATGACTTAACGAATCGTAATGCAATCTGGCAATGCGATAGATTATAACCTGGGGAAGGACATAGGCTCTCTTTATCTAGAGCCACACGGGAGAAGCCGCGCAAAGCTATAATCCCTACAAATGGGAGGTAAAGACACATAATAACTCAAAGGCAATAAAAAGCGAACACTCCCGCAATAACGGCTTGATAATAATATTTAAAAGAACAAATTTCGCGCCACGTGTACGAATATTTTTCCCGATAAAAATAAGCTTCCACGTGTATCCTCGGAGGCGGGTAACCGGAAGCGACCGGCCTTGACGCGCCGTACCAACCCCCGGAAGAAAGAAAAAAATCTATAATAGTACTGGCGATGCAAGGGCGCTCTCCTTCCCCCTCCTAGTACCTCCTCCCACTCGGTAGGGATGCTCTAAACTAAACTAAAATAACGTAGAGTAGGGTCTAGGGCGTACTCTATTCATCTAGACATTTTCGTAAATTCGAGACTAGGGGCCAAGATTTGAGGTTGCCTAGTTTTAATTTTTTCTCTCAAGCTCTCCATGAGCCATAGGAACATAGTGTGAAAATTAGTTAGTAAAGTAAGCAATAATGCTGATTTACATTGATATAGATTCTATAACTTGACATATATCTGTCGCCTAGACTTTATGAGTACATCATCAACATAAATCAATTTGAGGATTATCAAGTCATCATTGATATATTACAGAAGGGTATATTCAAATCAATTACAGTATCACCCGTTATAACAAGGAACTGTCCGACTGGGAATAGAACCTGCGCTCCGGTAACTAAAGTTTTAAAAGCTCCGCCAGGATGCGCTTTTGTCACATGTATTATGTCAAATAAATAAATTATTATTATTATTATTATTAATCAGTAAGGAAACCGGTTCATCCCTTACGATGCTAGCACATTGAGCCTGCTTGAAATAAGTTGCCAATGTTATAGTGACACCCCTGGCAATACTGGCGACAATAAGCTATGGTAAGCGCTTACCATCGAGAAGTACGTAGGCTTCATTATTTGTATTAAAGATATAACAAGATATCGCATTCTCGGATCAAGTAGCTTACAAAGCGACATTTGCCAGTACTTAAATAAATTACCTTACTTAAATGCGTATGTGTCACAGTAGGTACAAGTCTCATTGGCATTCATGTAAATGCAAGTAACGTGCTTACATTTTGATGAGTGGCCAAGGCGTTCCACCTGCCTCGTTGGGTTTGGGTCTTCCCCAACGATATCGCTTTTAAATTATTCCGCAGGCTTAAGCTTGACCCTAACCTTTCCAACGATAAGTTTAGTTGAGAAACTGATGTATTGTCAGTTATTGCTCTTGATATATTGTGTACTTCGATTGAGATTGAATTAAGTCTTAAATTTAATTGATTAAACAAGATGAACTGTTAATCCTCATTGAGTCTCAAAAAAATATCGCCTTTACCAGATCATGTGAAAAGTAATAATGACCGATCAATAATAACACTATCAACACTGTAATTTAATAGTCATTAGGAGAAACAAAATACAAAAGTGTAAGCGATAAATGCACCGCTTGTCACCAAACCATGCTCCCTCTCTTACAATGAAACGAGTTAAATAACTTGATATGCCTTTCTGCAGCTCCCAGTGGCCTCGGCATACGATCACGCTATGAGATAAAATCTGGAAACCTTACATGGAATTGTAATTTTTGCAACCTCTACATTGAGCGTAAGATTTTTGCCTTTAAAACCAAACATAATTTATTTACACGTATCTATATGAAGGAATCTAGCCTGATTGAAAGCATACTATCTACTCAAAGGAAGTAAGCCAGGATGCTATAGACACAAGTTTATCCTTTAAAATCATTCACAAAAATATTATTGTATGTATTATAAGAATTGCAAGAGTGATAATATGATGATAAGTAAGCCACAAAATCCATATACAAGGTTCGTATCAATTGATCCTTTTACATAATAACGTCTTGTCTTACGATTTTTATGAGTAATTCTCTAGGCAACACCGTATTACATTACATTAATCCTGCATTTATATGTTTACCAAGTAAAACCAATGAAAAACCGGTTGAAAGATGATAAAAACTACATGCTATATCTCGATGATCTTATGTTTCTCTATGCCACAACAAAGCTGTAAACGATTTCATATGAATAACGCTCTTACTTTGTTAGGTTTGGGCTTGTTAGGCTTCATAAATGTTTCTGGCATATTTTGAAGTCCGATGCAATTTTTTCTGCGATAAAATCTATACCTAAAGCCAATAACCATAAAACTCATAATAATTCAAACGTAACAAGTACGGCAATAGATGAAGTAGCGCTATCATTAATAGATGCTGAATTAAATTTGAACTGTAGTGTTGAAGGTGTAAGAGTCAAAGTAGATTAGTTTGAAGCGCATCAGCATGTGAACCATTAAGCAAGGCCAAATGGAACCGGCACGGCAAGGTTAAGGCAAGAGATAAAAACAACAAACACAGCACGAATAAGTTATTATGGGATTAGGGTACCTTTGCAAAAATGAAACCTTAGCAGGTTTTAAAAAAATATGTACCGAAGGGAAAGGATATGGAAGTGGGAGGGGTCGTAAAGGATCATATTATTGAGGCTCTAGACCTTCGTTAGAATGCAAATGATCTAAAGACGTCAGTGTATACGATAAGATATGGATTGACCATAAATTACAATTAAAGGTCCAATAAAAGCTGGACACAATTTTCGGCTATGGATCCAGAAACACTACTCTACATATGAGAAAACTTAAGTACCTACAATGAATAGGAAGGCTACCATCTGTAGCGTGACACTAATTATAGCACGGTAAATTGGTCTTCTTTAGCAAAAGTTAATCATAATAACAACAGATGATATTATCTACCTTGACTTCAACATTCATGGCATTGGCAAAAGTGCCATTAACAGACGCTATAACAAGTAATTATAACCGCAAATCTGATATAATTCACTATTACTTATACAAACCTAACTCATACAATTGATTATTACGATGACAAAGAAATTGAGTAACAGCAGTGATATGAGCCAATAATCATCAGTTTATAGGTGAATGCATGCAATGAGTCAATATTTTGCCTCCTTATCAAACTAAACACAAACGCATTTATCGCGTTTGCGGTAACAAATATTAACATTTTTCATTTTCATACAAATCACAGTGATTCACAGTTTCAACTATATATAAAAAATCAATTTCGCAACAAAAATTTTAATAAGTAAATGCGAGTCATTGGTTGATAATTGCTATGCGTTCTCAATAAGTAGGCCTAGGTGACTGTAAGATGTATGTTGTCCCACGGAGTATTTATTTAACTGTTATATTGCCTATCGCTATCAAATTAAGGCCGCATCTCTTTCAGTTCAAGGAGAACAATTACAAGATACATTACTCGTTCACAAATATAGGTTATGGATTTTTATTGGACTTATTCTATTTAGCCAAGACGATTAATTTAACGGTAAACTTGACACAGTTGCATCAGTATCTCGGTTTATTTATGTGGCGGCGGTGCCAAGCGACAATAACGTCGCTTTCAGCTTCAATAGTGTAGCTTTAAGACAGTTTATTGTGAACCAGTGCAAATCCACGTGCCCCATACGTGATAAATAATGCATGAGCCAGACACGGCGAGATGCGACCAACGAATGGCCAAGTCACGGCGCTGCATTTTTTGCAACACTTATTAGGATGGACATACATAACTAAACAACTAATATTTTATAAGAGCACTCACCTGAACTTTCCTAGTGAGTGATCCTCCCATTTGATAATGGAGGGGCAGTACTTGGGATCCAAGAGTAAGTTTCTGAGGAACTCCGGGACGGAGACGCTTCGTGGTCGTTTGTTGCCGACCTTCCGTCCGCTGCCCTTCGGCCTGCCCGGTGGTCTCTTCACCATCTTCCTTTTGTCTTCATCGTCATCCCCTGACTTGCTGCCGTCACTGTCAGGTGACGCAGTCCCCGATGAACGGAATACATCCTCTGCATCATCGCTCGAGTCACAAGCTTGAAGGAAGAGATTGTGCGGCTTGTATTCTGAGGGATAGTGCCTGTTTTTGTTGTCACACAAGTCCAGATTGGTCAGAGTTGGCGCAGACTCGTGATGCTGGTAGGACTCACTGCCATATTTGATTATGGACGACTGTCGGATGGTCTCCTCGTTTAAGGGATTGTGTAGTCTTTCGTAAATGATGTCTGTAAGCCTTCGAGATAGTGTTATATCCGTGTTCTGGTGTGACAGCCTTTGGAACAGCTCCTCCCTCTTCATGCTCCTCAGTTCAAGTCCGGTCACTCTGAAATTGTTGAACGGCACCTCCAATTCACTGATTCCCAAGCTCTGCACGGTTTCAATGATCCAACAGACGGTGTCGTCCTCGTTCCAGTCTTCAATTATCTTGTACTTCCAGTCATCGCGGTAGTACTCGCGGGGGTTGATCATATTATGGTAGACGCTCATGGCGTTATCTATCTCAGGTTCAGCATAGGAGTCATAATTGAGATTGGCGTAGTAGTTTCCGTAGATGTGTGAAGCGGCTCCACGCTTGAAAACTTCGAAATCGGCGAGGCGATCAGGCGCGCCGGTCGAGGAAGGGAGATAGAACTCGCACATTGTATTGGCATCGTACGGACGCGCGTAGTCGATCATTCTGGCAACGTGCGTGCGGCGCGGTGACTCGCGGCGGAATGGGGCGGCGGCGTGGGGCGCGCCTTAAGTCTATCCACGCGGAGAGCGGCTCTGTTTGTTTACAAGATGCGTTCGGTTCACGAGACCGGCGCCCGCCTCCGGTCGTGCCACCCGCGCCCTGAGCTCTATTGTCTATTCCAAGTTTCAAACTTGATTTACCCGAATTGGCAACCGCCGTACTGCCATTGATGAAGAAAGAAAGAAGAAGGAAACGGGGTGGAATCAAAACAGCGTGTGTAATAACATCTAGCCCGGTATCTCTCGCCAGGGATGTTGAACATTTATATTCCCATCTCCCCTGGTCGTCAGGACATAAATCCATTATCGAACTAAACCAACATTGGGGAAACAAGCAAAGCCCTACGTTTTGTTCTCAATCGCAGATGCCTCCTACACGGTTTGTCTGCTGCGTGTGTGTGGAACAATTTCCTTGCGTACGTAATCAGCTCGCAGCTTGCGTACCCGGGTCAAGGCACCAGGCTATACGGCCCTAAACAAGGAGAGTCTGCTTCCAATGTCCTAGCGGCCTACTAATAAAGACCATTGTATTACTTTATGTAAATCTATTGTCTGTTCAGTGAGCTTGTTGATAAAAACTTTTTTGTGTCTATTTTGTCAAACATCCAGCTTTTGAAAGATAGTATGGGCATTTGTATGGTACCAATGGAACCGTATTACTAAGACTTCGCTTTCCGTCCGTCCGTCTGCCTGTCAGCGGGCTGTATCTCATGATCCGTTATTGGTGGACAGTTGAAACTTTCGCGGAATGTGTATTTCTGTTGCCGCCGTAACAACAAAAAAATATAATGAAAATAAAGAGGCAACCCTACTAGATGTAGATACGTGATTTTTGAGTTTTTTTTTGCTCTATCTTAATAATTTAATGGCAGCAAGTAGACGCTTGAAATGCTCATAGAGTAGTTATTGCTATTTTTTATTACAAAAAAGAGCTTATGTGTGTGATACTCGTAGTTAGTTTGAAACCACTGGTCTAGTGGTTAGTACACCTGACTGCTACGCTAGAGGTTGCGGGTTCGATTCCCGCCGGGGCAAATATTTATGTGACAAATATGTTTGCCTTGCGTCTGGGTGTTGGGTATGTATTATAAGTATGTATTACAAAAAAAAAGTATATAAGTATTATATCAGCTGCTGGTTCCCATAGTACAAGCTTTGCTTAGTTTGGGGCCAGATGGCGCTGTGTGATAATGTCCAAGCATTATTATTATTATAGTTAACATATTTATTATTTACGGTTTTGTTTCAAAATGTTTGTCATTTGACCTCTAGTTTCTTTTAAGTACGGAGCTCTCGGTGTGCGAGTCCGACTTGCACTTGACCACTTTTTGGCATAAAAAAAGATTTCAATTATTTTAAGACGTTATTGGTTAATTCTAATGGTCCTTATTGCAGTGTGTATAAAGATCACGAGGTTATCAAATCTAGGGTGTAAAATACGGTAGCTTGTAGAAACAAGACTGAATGATTTCATTAAAAAACCGTGCCGACAGTCGTGTAAACCACAATATAAGTGACCGCAAGGATTACTCACAGCACAACAATTATGGACCTTACTGTGTTGATCATAAGGAGTACATTTGCGTCACGAGATGATTCAGTCGTGATTCCCAGTACGTAGAAAGGGCAGACTGAATAGCGTCGAGTATCACTCACCAGTCAAATAGAAATTACGCGTTAGGAGAGCACTTTATAAAAAAGGGTGCTTTGTATGTTTGCAGGTTTGATTGTTTTACAGCCGAAAGCCACCATAGACCCGGGTATTTCATATTTATTTCAATTTGATAACTCCACGCGTCCTTGAGATAAAAATTCTGGACAGACAGACATACAGACGGACAACAAAGTGATCCGATAAGAGTTCCTTTTTACTTTTTCAGGTATGGAACCCTCAAAAATCCCGGGAGAAAAAGTATCCTATGTGTTAGTCCTGGTTATAATCTACCTGTGTTCCAAATGCCATCCAAATCCGTTCAGTATCTTTTTCTATCGCGGTAACGATTGTAGATAGTAAACATTGCTATAGGTACTGAATAGATCATTCTCACACATTGGAACCGAATTGGTCTCGCACGGCGCGGTTCCCCTGGTGTTGCTAGCGTCCATGCTACGGTGACCGCTTACCAACAGGTGGGCCTTATGCTTGTTTGCCACCTTGGTAAAAAAAAGTTTCAATTTAGGTTAGTTTCAGTCTGAGACTGATGACTAAAAGAATCAATACATATATGTTTTTGTACAGTGTTGCAACCTCATTCAGTAAACTTCCAATGTAACTAGACGAGACCGCTGGTCTAGTGGTTAGTATACCTGACTGCTACGCTAGAGGTCGCGGGTTCGATTCCCGCCAGGGCAAACATTTATGTGACAAATATGTTTGCCTTGCGTTTGGGTGTTTGGTATGTATTATAAGTATCTATTTACAAAAAAAAAAGTATATAAGTATTATATCAGCTACTGGTTCCCATAGTACAAGCTTTGCTTAGAATTATTATTATCTTATCAATAAATAGGTATATTCGAATTAAAAAAAACGCACGTGTCGTTAATATGTTGAACAATAATTCTCGTCACAAATAATAATCAAGCAATACGTTATTTGAACGTATATAAATATAGCCGGTAAACCCTTGGAACATTTCATCACACATATTCAAGCAAGTTTTCCGCAAACATGAAATATAATAAAGTGAAATATAATATAATAAAGTAAAAAAATATAAAAAAGTAAATAAAATATATAATAAAGTTAAAATTTAACTATATAATGCTTTATTAAAAAAATATTTCATTAATTACGGCAGCATTACGGACGGCGTTAGCGTAGCCGCGTTCTCATGCTAATGAATCGTGGCACTCGCTATCGGGGCGCGCGTCACTTTAAGTTAGATTTTTTACTAATTATTTATTATTTCTATAGTTATAAAATAATATAATAATTATCTCTCCGCCTTCCCACAAGGGTCGGTGAAGTGGTAAAACAGAGTTGTTACAAAATCCACTTTTCACCGAAGATAAATTGGACATTGGCGACACAATTGTGAGTCCGCCATCTCATAGGCATTATGTCCTTGAATTTCTTCTAAGACATATACAGGTGTCTTCGCGATGTTTTCCTTCATTATAAAGTGCGTGGGGTGACCAATCACAGCACTTAAGAAAAACACATTGGTACAGATCGGTGGGATTGGAACTTGCGTCGCTAGAACAGCAGGCAACGCTACATACCACAAGACCACCATTGTTATACATGCGTGTAATGAAATGGTCACTGATATAACATTTAAATGGATCCATGACGTGTCTGGGTTTCCATTGCGTTCAAACTATAATTATTATAATATATCTAAACACTGAATATAAAGAATTTTCCCGTTAACAAATACTGAATTAATACATTACAAAAACTATCTAAACAATTATGGTAAGCGGTTACCGTAGCCTATGGACGCTTGCAACACCAGAGGTATCCCTCGCACGTGACTAAGCCTGCAAAAATCTCTTCAGACCCTGAAGATCGCTGTACACCTTTGGAAAAGCCTCGGCGGGAAGTTCATTCTACAATTTAATCGTGTTTGTGAGGACCTTTGGAACCTCGCAGTGCGAGACCATTTCCATTGGACTGTCTGCGTCCGTTCTACCATCCCATTGAAGTCGCATCTAACACGCATGGAGGACGCTAATCGACTTAAGTTCACTCCACAATTTAATTGCGTGCGGGAGGACCTTTGGAACCTCGCAGTGCGAGACGATTTCCATTGGACTGTCTTCGTCCATTCTACTATCCCATTGAAGTTGCATCTAGCATGCATGTAGGACGCTAATCGCTTGCAAACTATCGCCACGCAGCCGTGCATTTTAGCGACAGCAAACACAAACCGGGATCGTCAATGTGTTTTTGGTTTTACACTAAATGTATTTCTGTTATTATTAAATTTCGCAGACAATACAATTGTGGCATGAACTCGCCGTGGCTTTCCTAAGAAGTACAGCATGGGGTGCTTCAAGAAGGGTGTGAAGAGATTTCTGCAGGGTCGGCAACGCGCGAGTTATACCCCTGGTGTTGCAAGCGTCCATAGGCTACGGTAACCGCTTACCATCAGGAGGGCCGTATACTTGTTTGCCACCTTAGTGTTTTTTTATAATACGTTCATACTAGGCAAATCAAAAATCAAAATAAAAAATCATTTTCATTCAGTTTAGGCCCTAATAAGGCACTTATGAAGGTCTAAATTACCGACAATCGCTAACCTATCCTAATACCATAGACAATATTGCAGGTCACCGACCTGTCTTGCGCAATGGTATGTAATGTAGTGCATGAATGTTTGCATACAGGTGGCTAGTAGGTCACGTGATGGGAAGCCCGCGGCTTTGGGGAATAACCACTCGACAAGGTACGCGGAGCCATGAGCGCTAGAATAGCGCTTCCGCTTAAATTATTCCGATCTCTGTGGCTAGACTGCTCGTTAATATTATACTTATTTTAACTGTACGTCTGTACTGTTTCTCTAATAGACATAATTATTCCTGAGGAAGGTTTTTATGTTATTCATTTAGGTCTTGTGGAAAACCTGTGCGGAGCCTGGTGGGTCGCTAGTAATTAATTAAGAAAATAATGATGCGATAGCTCGTTGGATTTGCATTACGTTTAAAGTTAGTAGGTTATGGTAATGATAATTATAAACGACTATATTAGTAGCTCACGTAATCTTGTTACAATAACATGTAACAAAAACAAAGTAGCTAATAAAATCAATGAAATAAAAGTGAACAAATTAACCATACAAAATTAATATTATAATTGTAATAATATCCTTTGTATTGACAGAAGTGTAGACCTAAATATTGATCACGTAAAGTAAAATATTCGGTTATTGAAGCATTAAGATCTGCTAAATAAACTACTTGCATGATTTGGTCACCGTTGAATTAGGCTGTCTTCACAATTAACGCACTAATTAGACGTAATGAAAAAATATATGTAATAAAACGTATTAGCAACCGCCATTTTATCCCCACGCACATAGACACGAGGTACAACAAAGAATTCACGGGCTCAACAAAAATTTGCTGTTGGGGTTTCACATCTCGCAGTTTCAAATGTCTACTAAGTACTTACATTATTATACTTAATATGTTATCGTCCGTCTCTCAAAAAACTCAGGTACTATGTGAGACAGAGTACCGGTTAGCCTTGATTCTTATTTTGAAAATCCAGCCGGCACGTGGATACCAATGTAGCCTTGGAGTGTTTATCGCTGCCCATTTTGTAGAAATCAATTAATTTACTGCTTTTGAAGAACAACTCCGTAACATGTACTTATCAATTTTGTACCAGTTACGGAGGCCTCGAATTCTTACAAATATTTAACTCGACATATTACCATCTATCAAAATATAAATATTCCTTGCCTTTACTAAGGGTCTTCCCACGAAGCAAATTTTAAATAACTGTAGATACTATATTATTATGGATGCAATCTTCAAGAGAAAGTCGGGGGTGGTAGCACAGAGTACATAACCACTAAGTGGTAATGGTAACCGTATCCTAAATATTTTACGCTCGGGGTATTTCGTGCATTACCATCCTTATTTTGAGGCGAATTGCTATTGAGCATAAGTGATATTCAGTGGTATGAAGCGTTGTCTGCTATTCTAGCGACGCAAGTTCCAATCCCACCGGTCTGTACCGAGTTAGTTTATCTTTACGGTGAAGGAAAACATTGTAAGGAAACCTGGATACATCTGAAAAAAATTCAAGGACTTGTGTTATGTCCACGTTGTGTCATAAAGTGTTTCAAGACTCCGCCCCTATACGAAACTTTTACATCGGTTACGGTTTCGGTTTGGGATTGATTTTTATTTCGGATTACGGTTAAGGAACTCGATACATCTCTGCTCATTAGTGGCAATCGAAGGAGACATCAGGTAGGTTTCACAGTGGCTTAGTAGTGCAAATAGGAGTGCTATTCGGTCAGCCCTGATTTTGATGTGGAGATCCTATTGTGTCCTAACTGCTCTTCAAAAGGTTTTTCAGTCCCCAACAAGAGACTCCACTAACTGAATTCCAGCAAACGCAATGCGTCCCCTTGGCAGGCCTAGACGCTGGTGGATGGACGAGCTGGACTTCTACAAGAAAGACTGGGAAATGACAGCTAGCGACAGGGGGTTGTGGAGAGAGAGAAGATAGGTCTTTGCCCGGCAGTGGGATTTAGCAGGCTCATAATAAAGGCAACTTGTAGAGCTTGTAGCAAGTTGTTGGTGAGTAGCGACACCACGGACCCGAGGCCTCCAGGGGGCGGCGCCTAGGCCCCCGCCTCTGGCTTGCCTTCACTGGCCGGCCAGAGTGGAGCGCGAGAGCTATATGCTCGAAAGGGTGGAAGTGCTCAATAATAACGGGGAAACCCGCTCCGGGTACTGCCCTATGCCAGTACCTGCGATGGTGAAACCGGTGCACACCTCTCGACACCCTTCAGCCGCCTGCGCCCATGTTGCCCCTCAGCGGCATCTTATACGCCGCACTTAAGGCAGCCCATCTAGCAGGTGGCGAGTCACCGCCTGCCAAATTTGATCCAATATTGAGACATATTGCATGGCAGACGTCCGTAGTCTCATCCCATAGATTGATATCTCAATCCATTAACAGTTCACAACAATAGCCGAAATTTAGTTTTCCATTCTCATGAAAAAGTCTCTGCACTCGGCGAGGATCATCCCCGGGTGCATCATTATGCATTCCGGGATGATATCCCTTACCAAATATTAAAATTCTCGAACGGGCCTCTACATGTTGGATATATCCCCACGCAAGCCTAGATAAAGGACCGGAGCTTATAAGGCTCCGTAAATTTTAGAGAGATAATAATAATGACATCCCCAATGGATAAATAATCATGTACCGCGTCACTTGTGTTCGGTTCCATCGGTACATAACCGGCTATTCGCAGTTCAAGGAGTTCGAGTCAAGTTGATTTGCGTCGCAACCAACCATATTTTATTTTATAGTAATTGCCATAATCTTAATTATATCATATTAAATGGGAATGTTTGTATGTGGGTTGAATTGCTCAGAAAACTTAGTAGAAATGGGAAGTCCGTGTTTGTAAAGGAAACAATGTATCTTAATAAATTTACAAATAGGTATATGCCTATTATGCTTGTTTGTTTGTCTGTTTATGAAAAGAACTAAAAATCGTTTGACTAATAAAATCGTATTCATTTTAGAAGGTAGGGCGAATCGGGACCTCGCGTCGGTTTTCCCATTAATATTGGAGCCGCCCGACTGGGGACTGTACCTCCACCTTACAGAAGAAATACCGCAGTGAAATAACACTACTTGATGTAGTGTTGTGTTTCTGCGGTAAGTAAGGTTTCCAGTGCTCCACGAGGATACGCTGGGCTAGTAGCAATACTGCTAGCACAGGGAGTCCTCATCAACAACAGGGTTGGCAACCTGTTAGTGATATCCCTGATATTGCTAGCGGCTATAGGCTACGGTGACTGCTTACCATCAGATGGGCCGTATGCTTGACTGACACTTTAGTGCTATATAAAAACTGGTTTGAATTTTCAATTAAATGATAACTAACTTTAAAAAACAAGAGGAAAAAAAAACTAAGCTAAAACAAAAAAAAACTAAAATAAGTCTCGGTCGCTTTTTCGTTTGTAAGTTTAGGGTAGCTCCAGTCTTAGGGAAGCGTTTAAAAACAATCTCAGTACCTTATTTAAAAGTTGCACTATACCTGAAGACATGAGTTATATATTAGGTCCTTACATATGAAATTGGCGTTTTTCGTACTGGCCACTTTAATCACGAATTTCTCCTCTTTGGTAAAGAATTCCAAATTCAAATTTGTACAGCTATAGACTCATGTATTTGTGCTTCGATGATCGTCATTCATTTGTTTTTTTTCTTCTGTTTTTTTCTGTTTGCGTCACTCATTTTACAAAATGGAAAACCTTTAATATCGCATTATTTACGCGTACGAGTTCCGCCGTGGCACTAGTGCTGCGGAAACAACTCGAAGGGTGAATGATGTGTATGGCGGTCGTGTTGCAAAAGAAAACACAGTTCGTTTTTGGTTCCAACGTTTTCGTTCTGGAAATTTCGACCTGCAGAACAAGCCCCGTGGACGGCCTGAGACTCAAGTTGATAATGAAGAGTTGAGGCTATTGTGGAAGCGGATCCATCGCAAACCACGTCCGAGTTAGCTGCAGGCTGCAATGTTAGTGATAAAACTGTTTTAATTCACTTGAAGCAAATTGGGAAGATTAAAAAGCTTGAAAGGTGGGTATCTCACGAATTGACTGAAACAAACCGGCAAACGCGCGTCGACTGGTGCGTTACATTACTAAACCGGCACAATAATGAAGGTATTTTAAACCGAATCATTACCTGTGATGAAAAATGGGTTCTTTACGATAATCGGAAGCGCTCAGCGCAATGGTTAGATCCTGGCCAGCCAGCCAAATCCTGCCCCAAGCGAAAATTAACCCCAAAAAAGTTACTTGTAAGCGTTTGGTGGACTAGTGCCGGTATTGTTCATTACAGTTTTTTCAAATCTGGCCAGACTATTACGGCTGATGTCTATTGTCAGGAATTGCAAACCATGATGGAAAAGCTAGCGGCTAAACAACCTAGGCTGGTCAATCGCTCCACGCCACTGCTGCTTCACGACAACGCTAGACCACACACTGCGCTACAGACGGCTACTAAATTAGAAGAGCTTCAATTGGAAAGTCTAAGACATCCTCCGTACTCCCCGGACCTTGCTCCAACAGATTACCATTTTTTTCGAAATTTGGATAACTTCTTGCAAGGGAAAAAATTCAACTCCGATGGGGCAGTCCAAATCGCCTTCAAAGATTTTATTGATTCCCGTCCGACTGGTTTTTTTAGTAAAGGGATCAATGAACTACCTATGAGATGGCAAAAGTGCATAGTAAATAATGGTTCATACTTTGATTAATTAAATATATTATATTAAAAAATATTCGACTTTTTGTTCCTCCCATACAAAACGCCAATTTCATATGTAAGGACCTAATATATCCCTAGCCATTCCCATGCGGGCAAACTCCCGTGAAAGCTGTAGTATTACACAAATTTAAGATCAAAGTTGCAATGACGTTAAGTCCTTGGCATTTCGAAAATTCATATTTTTGTTCAGACGTCATTAAGATTGGAATAACAAGAACTAGTATACTACTCAATATTGCAAAAGTACCTAGATTAGTTTGTTTTTTTTCATTCGAAAAAACCGGACGTTATAAATTCGTTGTTGCCACCGCCTCTCAGGTTGTCGTTGGGAACTAAAAATATTATTTTTTTGTACCTATGGTGGTACGGAAGTATACGGCCCACATGATGGTAAGCAGGCACCGTAGCCTATACCAGCACTCCCACTAGCAATACTAGGGATATCACTAACGAGTTGCCAAGCCTGTTGTGATGTGTGATGAGGACTCACTGTGCAGAAACACGACACTACATCAAGTAGTGTTATTTCACTGCGGTCTTCTGTAAGGTGGAGGTACAGTCCCCAGTCGAGCGGCTCCAATATTAATGGGAAAACCCACGGGAGAACCCAATTCGCCCTCATCATCATATATTTAAGAGCTAGGCTCTTGTCGGTGGAGCAATCGCCAAGCCGTTCTATCGTTAGCCATCTCTTTGACCTCTTGGTACGACATAACGTTAGCCTTCGTCTTTATCTGTTGCAGGTAACTTATCCTTGGCCTTCCTCTGCCACGCTTTCCTTCGATCTTTCCCTCTATGATATTTCGTATAAATGCGTCATGTCGTAACAAATGGCCCATCATGTTGCCCCTCCTATTTTCAATCGTACTTATAATCGTTCTTTTTTCTCCTACCTTCTTCAGAACGTCCTTTGTTGTTACCATTTCTGTCCAACTTATTCTCTCCATTCTCCTCCAGCACCACATTTCAAATGCTTCCAACCTTTCTCTGTCTCTTTGCGTCAGTGTCCACGTTTCACATCCATACAGTACGATACTCCATACGTATGTCTTGATAAGCCTTTTTTTAACTTTTCTATTCATACCAGATCCAAAAAGCCTTTTTTTATTATTAAAAGCTTGTTTTGCTATTGCAATTCTGGCTTTAATATCGTGACTACATCTGGAATCACTGTTAATAATACTACCTAAATATTTTAAGTTATTTACTTGTTCTATTGCATTATTGTTAAGTTTGATAGGTGTATGTCTGTAAGGTATTTTGGATGTCGTTAGTGTTTTGGTTTTATTTATATTTATTTTTAAGTGAAATTCTTTAAATATCGTATCCATGATGCCCATAAATTTTTCTAGTTTTTCCCTGTTTTCTGCGAATGCCGCAATGTCGTCTGCAAATCTTATAAAGTGTATTCTTTTACCGTTAATTTTTATACCTCCCTGTTCTGATTCTGTTATCTTCCTTATTGCTAACTCTATGAATAAATTGAATATTAATGGTGAAAGTGGACACCCCTGTCTTACGCCTTGTCTTATCTTTGCTTTTCTTTTTTCTTCTCCTAACTCTATCACAGTTTCTTGTTCTCTATAAAGCTCATATATTATTCTCCTTTCTCTGTAATCCACACCAGCTGTCTTTAGAGCTTTCATCATTATTTTCCAGTTGACTTTGTCAAATGCTTTTTCTAGGTCTATAAAAGCAATGTGAGTGTTAAGTCCTAGTTCCAGACGTCTGTCAGTTATCATACGCAGTGCCAGAATTGCCTCTCTTGTGCCTTTGTCTTTTCGGAATCCATACTGATCGTCGCTCAAACATTCTTCTATTTTTTGACGAATTCTATTTTGTATAATTTTGAGTAATATCTTAGATTCCAATTCGCCCTACTTATCTTAAAATCATAAATTTTCAGGTAGAGTCTAAAAACAAGAGGGTTAGATGGTATGTGCTCATTATTTTAGAAGTTTATAGAAAGAGAATTGACACGCTCATTGGAGCTTAGGTATAACGTAAAATACTGCGAGAATTTAACATACTACCGAATACTGCAACGCCACTCTAATTTGATGCCGCATCAATTTTTAGTGGCCTCTGATTTTACATGTCAAATTTTATTTGACGACGGCGAATAAAAAAGTTTTATGGAATTTTGCGAACAACTAAGTGACGCCGGTTTTATAATAATAATAATAATGCTTGGACATTATCACACAGCGCCATCTGGCCCCAAACTAACCAAGCCTGTACTATGGGAACCAGTAGCTGATATAATACTTATATACGTATTTTTTTTTTGTAAATACATACCAAACACCCAGACGCAAGGAAAACATATTTGTCACATAAATGTTTGCCCCGGCGGGAATCGAACACGCGACCCCTAGCGTAGCAGTCAGGTATACTAACCACTAGACCAGCGGTCTCGTCTAACTTTTATAAACGTGTAGTGCGTGGGCAAGGTGTAGTAGGTGTGTGCGTGTAATTGTGTATATGTACCGCAAGGCGTAGTTTTATCCGGCGTCACTTCGATGCTCGCAAAGTTCCATGCACCTTTTTCATTTGATCTGAGTTGTGTACGCGTTACAGTTTTTGTTAATACCAATCCATCCTTTTGATATAAATCAGTCTTTTTGAGAACCTTTCCTGATTTAAACAAAGGCATACACCTAGTATAGTTACGTGTGGAGGTCATTATCTACAGTTCCCCAAAGATTATTGGTAAAATATCGGATACCATTCGATCGATGCCTACCCAGTACAAACCTCTTCAACTTTAAAATCCCTATACTGTATACTAACATATTTACATACATTATAATAGTTACTTGCATCTCTTGATCACTTATTAGCTACCTATCCCAAGCTGACAACTTAGTTCTAATCTATGCGGCGCACGCGCACAACAGGTTTCCTTACAATCACAGCGCTGTGTGATTAAGATTTCTTAGAATTATCTTATTACTAGCGACTCGCCCCGGCTTCGCACGGCCAGCGTTAGCCATATAAGTTAAAAACCAACAAAACACAAATTAATTATACATAACAACCATCCCCTTGAATCACTATATCTATTAAAAAAACTGCATCAAAATCCGTTGCGTAGTTTTAAAGATCTAAGCAGGTATAGGGACAGACAGACAGCGGGAAGCGACTTAGTTTTGTACTGTGGAGTGATTACCATTCATAACTTGTCCTAGTTCCCTGTTGTTATTACTCAATACATCTATGAATGAGACGAGATGTTTTCCTACATCAGAGCGGTCATTTTTACAAACGTCAGGTGATATATTTTCCTTCCTTCCTTGTTCGAAACAAGCGTCTGCGTCGAAATGCCTAATTGATTCTCAATGTTGTAGGAAAAGAGTTTTGTTGTAAATAGTTCCCTTGCGGCCACTTTCCGCGTATATTTGCCGTAAGCATATAGCAATAAACTAAATGTTTACAAACAAAGGTCATCATCCATGTTTCATAAAGATTTGGTTCAAATCTGAAAGTGCCAGCCAACGCATTTTTTTGTATATTCTGTTTGAGCTTGTCCGTCTGAGCATTTTATACTATGGCACCAAAGTTGGACATTACAGGACATTTCATTTGTTTTAGTTATTTATCAATTCAGATTTTCGAACTCAAATAATATCAACTACAATCCTATAGGTTTGGTGTCACGGTAAAAAATGATCAGACCGGCAAGCTCTAACATTATGTAAAAAAAAATGCGTTAGCCGCTATTTCAGATTTGGACCAAATCTCTATGGTAGGTCCATACTTAGTTTAATATCTACTCTTAGCTACTATATTAGTACCTCATTTGAAGGTTTATAGGCTTAAAGAGGTTGTGCACTTTTAGAAACTCATATATGTTTTTTTATTATTTGTTGTTTTAGCGGCAACAGAAATACACATTATGTCAGACAGACGGACGAGGATGCAGACAGTGTAGTCTTTGTAATAAGATTCAGTTGGATCCCTTCGGGGACGGTATTCTAAAAGTGGAGTGCATAGCTGCAAGCATCTTATCAATAGCAAACAGTAAGCCACAAAAAACATACAATACAAAGTTCGTACAAAAAAGGTTCGGTAAAAAGTAAGTGTTGTGAACTTACTTATGACGTACTGTTACTGAGGTACTGTTTTATTGTGTTGACTGTGGTGAACGTTCACATCAAAATGGAGGGACCGGTTCTCATATCATTCAAAATAATTGTTTCTTTGAATTATAGTTTTTACCTTGTTGTATTTTGCAAATGTGTTTTGATTATCCAATAAACTACCTGTTTGTGTATTTTCAATAATATAATAAATTCGAGGCGTGTACGAGCCGCTCCGAAATCTTTAATATTCACTTTGAAAAATAGTATTTTTAAAATATTCATTAATCATAAATAAAATATAAATCAAGCAAGATTATCACATTCCTAATCTACGGGGATCCCCCAATGTATTTATTGAGAACAATTTTAATCACGTAGTTCGTATTACATCAGGTAACTGATGGTCCCTGTAAACAATGGGTTGGGAAACTTGTGAAGGTCAGATGGCAGTTTTGTTAAAATCTGTGTAAAGATTTAGTGGCGAATGCAGGGCTATGTTAAGTTACTATCACACGTCTATTATAAAGCTACGATGTTTATGTACTATCAGGTGGATCTATGCTTGTGTTCCATTAAAGGAACTACTGAGAACTTTTTTTATTTTTTATACCAGTAATGTGGCACACGAGCATACGGCCCACCTGATGGTAAGCAGTCACCGTAGCCTATAGCCGCTAGCAATACCAGGGGTATCACTAACGCGTTGCGAACCCTGTTGTTGAGGACAAACTCTGTTAACTGCATTACTACTAGCGCAGCGTATCTTCGTGGCGTACTGGCAACCTTACTTACCGCAAAAACACAACATCACTTTAAAGTGTTGTTATTTGAATGCGGTCTTCTGTCGGTTGGATCCAATTTATTGGAAGAGTCTTTTTAAATTGGTCTCTCTGGTTACCTCAAAGGTACCAAAGAAACTATAGTTTTTTTTTCTCTGTAGTACCTACGAAGGATCTATTCCGTCTCTTCTTCCACAATTTCCGTGTCGAGTAGTGCATAAACCTTAATATAATACTGAGATATCTCCCATACCTCAAGGCTGTGCTTTGGACAAAAAAATAATAACAAGTCCTGTAATGTACTAAGGATTCACGACCCAATGCGCACTCAAATAAGGCTCATTTTAGGTATTCCCTTAATTCATGCACTAGAGAAGTACAATTAGAACATTTTCTGCCAGTCAACCACAGGATAGAATTCAAAGTATGTTTAGTCACATCAACAATGCGGAGACTCACGACACTTTCTAAGCGTAATTCTCATAAACACGTAAGGGTAAAACAAATAGACGTATAATTTCGTCGCTACCACATAATAAATCATAATAATTTTAATAATGATACTGATTTTTTGTCCATCTTCAACCGACCGGACTGGTTTACCATGAGAGCAGAGCCTAGGCTAGTCTGAAGTGTTCGCACGTACGACCTTAATTCAATACCGCGGCTGCACTCATATCGACTTAGTGCTTAGTACTTACAAGGTTCATAATACCAAAACACCCACAAACCTTACTAGTAAATAAATAGCCGAATTGAACGAAGTTCAAAGTTTAAAAGCCCACCCTGTTTGAAGTGGCGTCAAAATACAATTACGCATGTAAATTTGAAGGTCACTCAATGTATGTGGCATCAAATTTGATTGGCGTTTCAGTTTCAGTAGAAGGCCGTATTGGTTATTAAAAGGATTCGTTTTAGACTTGTCTATCGTTTAATCGGTGAAGAAAGTAGGTATCCTGAAATACCGGCTAGTAGTTGGATGGATGACCTGTTATTCTATACCGGTTTCCACTGATGTGTTGTGGTAACCTTTACTTTCAGTGTTTGTTTTATTTCAATCCGATCATAAATAAAAAATAAATGTGCGTTGAAAATCTAACTATAGCGAATCATTGGCTTTAAAGGTAAAAAATAAATTTCACGCGTGCGAAGTCGCGGGCACAACGAGTAAAGCCATAAAAGTCTGATTCCGATTACAGCCTATTTATCTGTGAACCTGATGAAAGTACACTGACTTCTCATTAAAATCTGGTCACAACCAATTATAAAAGAGGCCTGGCAATGCTTGGGATCAAAAGATCTAGGGTCGGAAACGCGCGAGTGTTGCACCAGGGGTATCCTGGTGTTGCAAGCGTGCATAGTCTGCGGTGACCGTTTACCATCAGGCGGGCCGTATGATTGTTTGCCACCTTAGCGGTATAAAAAAAAACAAAATGAGGCCAAGCCAGTGATAAACCTGACCCAATTATTATAAACGAAGATCAGATAGCACATTTTATGACCACTACTTGTAACATTACTGTCCTCATCAGAAACCTGTCATAAAGGACACAGAAACCAGCTCAATTCTGCCACCTGTCAATGCCTGTCATAACACGTATGCAAGTCACGTCACCTTACATTACATATTTCATTATATAGTAACGTCGAGCCGACAAATCTTATCTATTTGACCTTCGCTCGATGCTTGAGGACGAGCAGTTGAAATCGACCTTAAGGGATTCGACCTCAGCGTTTCTTCCATTAAGTAAAGCAGATAAACCAGTTGTTGACGTAAAAAGCATCCTCTTCCTGTGAATTTCATTACAAATTATGGGTCTACTCCTACTAGTTACGTCCAGTTCAATTGACTGAACTAGTGGGTTTTTTTCTCGGTTGTTCAGTTGAGTGAAATAGCGGGATTTTGTCATTTGTTCAGTTGGCTTACGTAGTTCAGTTCACTGAACGAGTGGGAATTATTTTCTTTTTGTTCAGTTGACTGAGGTGGACTAGTTAAAATTTTGCTTCCACAAGAATTAGGTCCAAAAACCATTGGTATTTGAAAATTTACTTAATAGATTGAGATAGAGAAAGAGGGAAGTACTTCTTAAGTGGGTACATTTATAAGTAATAGATTCTTATGATAATATGAGCTGTATGTTCAATGTCTATGTTTTTCATTTTTATGAACAAAATTTTACATCAAATGTTAAAATTCAGGGTCTTTTATTTCTGACACCATGTTATGCAGCAAAAAATAATGTTTATGATGAAGCCTTTCGGTCGGTATGAAAAAGCTACAGGATGATTTAGTTTCTCGTGCTGATTCCCGGTTCATCCAAGTAATTATTTGAAATATGTATGAATGCAGTTTGAATTGTTTTTTAAATTCAAATAATGTTTTCTTTCAGTAAAATGTTCCATCTACAATATTCAAGGTACTGTGTCCTTGTGGCATATCTGTGGAACGACCTGTATATATGTATGTATGTACTGACATTATTCTCAAACTCGTGCTGTATACAATGTAGGGACCACGAATAAATTCAACTTCTCATGGTACTGGGTTCAAAGCTCGTAAGGACGGAACCGTTTTTGAAGATCGACACAAAACCTGTAGGACCATCGTACTTGATATTATTTGAGTTACAAAATATGAATTTGCATAAATTTTTGTTGAAAAAATAAAATCAAAATAACTAAAACAAATTAAATGCCCTGTAATGTCAAACTTTGTTTCCATAGTAATAAGCTCAGACGGACGAGCTCTAACGGAATATGCAAAAAAAATCGTTGGCCGACACATTCAGATTTGGACCAATCTCTATGAAACATGGATGATGTCCTTTACATCTGCCTTTTTTATTGGATCTGTGTGGTTATACGAGACACAGTAACATGGTAGACGAACAAAAACAAAACTAAACTTGTTTTGAATTTGATAATGGATTAGTATGCAACAAAAAGTAATCCTCGCGACGCATATTCACCATTTGGGTGTGATCTTCCTTTAATATGTGATACATACATACAGACATGGCATTATATTTCGTACGTTAATGTAACAATTATAGGTTAATGTTACAAAAAATATGTTCGGTTTTTAACGTGGTCTTAAAAATACTTTAGTAAAGAATAAAATATGGAAACAATTAAAAAGAAGAAGCTGTCTTGTGTGTCATGTCAACGCACAATCTAAACGGCTTCGGTTGGAGTCTTGACATTTTGACAGTAGGTACTTTTTGTGACGTAGGCGGGCCGTATGCTCTTTTGCCACCTTAGTGGTATTAAAAAAAAGGAAGGGATTTAGGAAGTGGGTAAAAATAGGGGATGAAACTATGTATGAAAATCCGTCATTTTTAAAGTTAAATCCATGAACATAGAGCCGCGAACAAAATCTATCTTTTATATGTAGGTATATGTAGACTAATTCACCTAAACACGCGTGCGAAGCCGCGGGCAAAAGCTAGTTTATTATAGATTGCATAATAGATTCCTGAGGAAGGTTTTATGTATAATTAATTGAGGTTTACATTCAAATTATAGTAAAGAAAATCTGATCCGAGAGGCACCCGCGCGAAGCCGGGGCTAGTCGCTAGTAGTATCCAATGTTTTTGTATGTGGCTACACTATGTAAACATGTACACTATGTATGTACACTATGTAAACATGTACACTATGTATGTACACTATGTAAACATGTACACTATGTATGTACACTATGTAAACATGTACACTATGTATGTACACTATGTAAACATGTACACTATGTATGTACACTATGTAAACATGTACACTATGTATGTACACTATGTAAACATGTCGCACACATATACCCCACAATTTGAGTACCTAACTGCATTGCAGTTCGAAGATGCAGTAATTTGATCAAATAAATATTAATATTACAAGGAAAATGTTATGTTTACACAAATATAGTATTTATTAAACACATCGTTCTGAATATTTCAGCGACATCATGGGGTTCTTGTGCCCTCAGTCATTATTACAGCATAAGCTTACAAGGAAAGGAAAACATCGAAAGGAAACCTCCATATGTAAACACCTAATTAACCTGTTTATTTGCCAAAGAATGTAGAGGTCCAACCGGCTATTTGTTTTCACCAGCTTTTCTATACCACTAAGGTGGCACAAGCATACGGCCCGCCTGATGGTAAGCAGTCACTGTAGCCTATAGCCGCGAGCAATCCCAGGGATATCACGTTGCCGACCATTTTGTTGATGACGTCTCACTGTGCTAGTAGTAATGCTACTAGCGCAGCGTATCCTCTTGGAGCACTGGCAACCAACACAACACTACATCAAAATAGTGTTATTTGACTGCGGTCTTTTACCGCATATACTCGAGGAGCTGAAAGATTCTTATTATTGACAGCCTAGCGGATGCTGTACTCGCTGAAATACGGTATGGTAGAGTCAGGGCGCGGGCGTTGTTACGTTAAACTTTTAAGCCACCCGACTGGAGACAGTACCTTTGCCTTACAGAATATTGCAGCCAAATAAAATTTCAACAGAATAATATTGTTTCAGTTTTAAACCTTTGATAATTAAGTTACATATTCTGGAGACATATCCGAAGTCCCCAACGTAGGTTCACGGTCGCAAATCATCTAGACACAGCATTCTCTTAAAAAAAAAACTTAGTGTTCTCAGAACCCCAAAGGTCGTCAAAAACTTAATCGATCACTCACACTCACATAAAAACCGGTTGCAGATCGCAAGCCATATTAAAATTAAAAAACGAAAATGTTTGGAACAGGTCTTGTATTACCTACAATGTATGAGAGCTGGTCTCCAAGGTCAGGCTTGCACGTCATCGGCGAGACTGGTACGTTTGCATTATGCAGCCTTACTTGTATTCATGTAACACGAAAGATGCCTTTTTTTTCGTGGCTGAAGCAACGGCCTGTCATCTAATGGACCCGGGTTCAAACCCCGGCTTGCACCAATGAGTTTTCTAAGCTCAATAACAGAGTTAATCACACCAGAAAATTAATATATAATTATAGATTTTGACATAGCAGCTAAGATTTACTGCAGTTTATAACACATCATTATAGTATACTAGCTGCCCGCCCCGGCTTCGCTCGTGTGGACAATTTTTTTTTGCATTTATGGGGATGAAAAATAGATGTTGGCCGATTCTCATAGATACCGGATAAGCACAAAATATTTCATCAAATCGGTCAAGCCGTTTCGGAGGAGTATGGCAACGAAAACTGTGACACGAGAATTTTATATATTAGAAGATAAACAAAAAAGTATTAGTCCAAGCCGCCAGGGATGGAATCTGGACCCATCAAATGACAGGTCACTTCATCTACACGGCCTCCACGGCTTAATCTTTAGGTTCTAGTATCACTATTGTTAATTAAAATCTAATAGACATTTGTAACCTGCAATTAAATCTAGGCGGGGATGCCCCTTCTCAAGCACACAGTAACAGCTTCTCGCTTCATACGAAAGACATAAACGGGTGTCATTTTTGAAACTGTTGAATGGTAGATACATCATTTTTTTGTCGAAATTTCGACTTTAAAACTTATTGTCTATATATACTTAATAATAATATTATAAAGAAGAAAGATTTGTATTTTTGTGTGTATATTTGTATCGGATAGGCTCCGAAACCACAGGACCGATTTGAAAAATTCTTTAAACGTTAGAAAGCCTCATTACCACTGAATAACATATCTTATAATAATAATAATAATAATAATAATAATAATAATCGTTTATTTCAGGTAAGTTACACCCATATTGAAACAAATAAAATCAAAGTATATCTACATACTAAAATTAACCAGCGGGGTGAACACTGTCACCGTTGGGCAGCCACATGCAGGCGTATCCAGTGCCGCAGCATTGGAGAGTCCCACCTGTCCGCTAGTGTGTTTAGGATGGTGTTGGGGCTGCCACGCAGGCGCTTCATCATCGAGGCGCATCGTTTCCTGACAATGGCATGGGAACCATCCGTGTGCGCCTCAGCGAACATGCCCGACGCACTGCAGTAACGAGGCAGTCCCATCAGCGCCCTAAACCCGTTGTTATACTGGACGCGCAGCGCGCTGTACGTCCTCTGCGTATAATTGACCCACAGAGTGCTCGTGTACAATGACTGGCAATAGGCTTTAAAAAGCGTCGCCTTTACTTGGTCAGCACAACGAGCAAATCTGCGGGCCAACATGTTGCATCGGACGGACAGCGCCCTACGCTCCCTCTCAATGTCCATGCAATCACGCAGGTCCTCGGAGACCCAGTGGCCCAGATACTTAAACCGAGATACTCTATTAATACTAGATGCCCGCCCCGGCTTCGCACGGGTAGACAAAACATTTGAAAAATGTCTACCCGTGCGAAGCTTACACGGGCCGCTAGTTATAAATATGGATAAAGTGGCAATATAGAAGTAGTTAAGATCAGGCAGGAAGGAGGTAGAGAACTACTTGACTTAGTCTAATCAAAATCTCAAAAGGTAAAATTTTTCAAACAAAATTTTTGTTCAACTTTTCGCCGACGCAGCTCTGTTCATTTTCCCTTATGAAAATAGTCGAAAGCGATACGAATACGTCGATAGTTATTGTTACTAGGGCTACTGAGAATAGGACTTAGACTATTTTTCATACCGCTAAGTCAAAATGGTGGTCCATCCCAAATACTATTTTTTTTTTGTACAAAAATAATTTATATGACAGCCAGTAGAATATAATAATTAATAACAGTACATTGCAGGAGTTATTTCATCGCGGTGTGTAAATAAGGAAATAATTTAATGTAACTTTAGGTCCGTGAGTTGAGTGCGAAATTACTGTATGAAGGCTTAATATATGAACTCACTAGCTTTTACCCGCTACTTTGCCGGGGGTAGTAACTATATGTATAGCTGTTGCATGAAGCATAAGAGGTGTGCAAGTCGAGATTGAAGCGCTCTATACTCTCTGTCTACCCCGTGAGGGACCTGGTAATGTTATGTATGTGTGTATGTATGTATAGTTAAGATTTTTTTGAATTGGTCAAACCGATTTCGAATGGAGTAATCACGCACACTGGATTTTCGAATACATATATTTATAAATCCAACGCGCGAGTGATAGATACCCTTGGTGTTGCAAGCGTCCATCGGAGGGCCGTATGCTTGTTTGCTACCATTAGAATGCTTACATTTTTTCCTACCTTTTTATTTGATCAGAAGTTACATAATTATTTATTATATGCAAGAGTTTGCAGTTTGCACCATTGACTGGCTATGATCCACAGGTCTCAATTTTGATCCCGAAAATATTGAGATACGAATTCAACTTTAAACTTACGTGTTTTATTATAAGACGAGACCGCTCGTCTAGTGGTTAGTATACCTGACTGCTACACTAGAGGTCCCGGGTTCGATTCCCGCCAGGGCAAACATTTATGTGACAAATATGTTTGCCTTGCGTTTGGGTGTTTGGTATGTATTATAAGTATGTATTTACAAAAAAAAAGTATATAAGTATTGTATCAGCTACTGGTTGCCATAGTACAAGCTTTGCTTAGTTTGGGGCCAGATGGCGCTGTGTGATAATGTCCAAGCATTATTATTATTATTTAAACCAATTTTCATGTTGTTATCACGAGGAATTTGAAACGCTATGTACCCAGTAAACATTTAATTTAATCTTAGTTGCTGACGTAATTGACATTGTACAATACCGATATAACGCCGTATAAGGACAATATCAAAAATACATAGACGAATTTTCTGGAGCAGAATCTAGAAGCCATTGTTTATGGATACATACCGATACCGTAATATTTTATCCGCTTCGGTTACAAACAAGAGGACAAATAATTATTGTTGTCATTATATCTCCCAATTATTTTATAAAAAAAAAACTATAATGTTGCCAGTACTCCACGAGGATACGCAGCGCTAGTAGTAATGCTGCTAGCACAGTGACTCCTCATCAACAACAGGGTTGGCAACGCGTTAGCTCAGAGTAGATAATATACGCGTTAGTGATATCCCTGGTATTGCTATCGGCTATAGGCTACGAACGCTACGGTGACTGCTTACCATCAGGTGGGCCGTGTGCTTGTGAGCCACCTTAGTAGTATAAAAAAAGCACACACACAATTTTTATTTGTAATCCAAAAATAATCCTGAATTATATTTATTATATGCAATGTCAGTTTGTTTGTTTGTCCCCTCTTCACGCATTAGCTATTCAACCGATCATCATGAAATTTTGCACCTACATTGTTAGTGCTACAGAAAAGGACGTAGATACGTTTTATCTCGAATATATGTTATACTCTACTAGCGGCCCACCCCGGCTTCGCACGGGTAGACATTTGTTTCGGAGCACAGACATTTATCAAATATTTTGTCTACCCGTGCGGCGCCGGGGTGGGCAGCTAGTATAATATATAGCCTATGCTACTCAGTGATAATGTAGCTTTCTAACAGTGAAAGAATTTTTGAAATCGGTCTAGTAGTTTCGGAGCCTCTTCAATACAAAATCTTTCCTCTTTATAATATGTAGATGTAGATAACCACACACGCGCAGCCGTGTGTCACATGGACTTAGAGAAAACCAACAACTTTCGTGCAATATAATCAAGTGAGACGACACCAGTAATGGTCGGATGCCAAGGCGACATTCCTGACAGTTGATCGGTATCACCACCGCTGATCTGCGTACCCTGCATACCCTGCAACTGCAGTTACGTTAAATTAACATTGGGAGGGATCGCTTTACTACTAACAAACATTCATTTCTTATAAATAATATATCTATGGTTTATGTGTTGGATTCTATATCGAACTAGTGTCTCGCCCCGACTTCGCAAGGGTTACACAAAGCTTAAATGTATCATATCCTCTTGTATCACTCTATCTATTGCTGAGAAGATGCATATATTTATTGCTTAAAACTGCATTAAAATCCGTTGAGAAGTTTAAAAAAATCTAAACGAACAGACAGCGGAAGTGACTTTATTTAATACTGTGTAAGGATTTGGATAATATATACGTTTTTTTTTAAATCGACAGCCGTGAGCAATGCCCCTGGTTTATAAGCGTGCATAAGCTAGGGTAAGCGCTTACGATCAGGCAGTCGGTATGATCAAGGATTATGATCCTATAAAACTAACTAAAAAATTGTTTGTACGTCCACTTTCGGATTGTAAAACAAAATAGTGAATTTTCTCGTGATCAAATGTAAAACCGGGACAAATGTATAAATAAAATATGTAGAAATACCGTTGCTAAGGTAGCACTGGACTAGTATATAAATATAACGCGGATAAAGGTAAATTATAGGTTCTAGTCGCAGCTCTTACATAATGAATTTGTATCCCAGCCTCTTGTTACCCGTTTTCAGAATTGAAATACCAAAAAAATGTTAACCTCCAAAGACCACATCCTAGCGCCTTGGCTGAATTAGATGTAGTTTTTTATTTATCGCAATTTAACGGCGAGACCGCTGGTCTAGTGGTTAGTTAGTACACCTGACTGCTACTCTAGATGTCGCGGGTTCGATTCCCGCCGGGGCAAACATTTATGTGACAAATATGTTTGCCTTGCGTCTATGTGTTTGGTATGTATTATAAGTGTATATTTACAAAAGAAAGTATATAATTATTATATCAGCTACTGGTTCCCATAGTACAAGCTTTGCTTAGTTTGGGGCCAGATGGCGCTGTGTGATAATGTCCAAACATTATTATTATTTAATGTCCTTCTTTGCACAGTTCTCATAAGATTCCTCTTAATTGATTTATGGTGGATTTGTATGCATATACTTTTCATTATCCTATATATATATATTTTTCGCTCGTAATTATACACGCGTAATAGCAGTTTCATTCATGAGCTAACCATTCGCTTACGGCCGGGAAATCCTTGGGTGCTGTTTCTGAATCTTCCGAGAAATGTATCCTTGTATATATGGTTTGTGAATGTAGGTCGCATAGCCTTAGTCAAGCTGGGTTTTAATTTTTTCCAAGATTGTACCTTTCTTTTTACAAGATGAATATTTCATTTACATAAGATGGCGCCGGCGCAGTCACATCCGCTCGTATACGATTTTAATCCCTACATTGACTGCAGAAAGTCGTTTATTAGGTATGTATATCGGATTTCACCTGTACTAAAGTATTTTACAAAATACAATTGCGGCACTTTTCGAGCGAAGTTAGATATAATTTTCTTTAGCACTTATATAGTCTGTGGGTGAATTACTTACTTGTCACATAGTTCTGTTAAAAACCTTCTTCTCAAGTTTGCTTGTATTTCTTAATAACATTATTTTATTAAACACAGGCAAACAGATCTTTGAAAAATAATATTCTTTCTTTGTAACACTACAAAAAAGAGAAACTATTACAAAAAACGGAAGATTAACTGCTACTTTATTTTGTTTTGCTTACATACAAATCATCACGCCAAGTCCCTCACGAGGTAGGCAGAGAGTATAGAGCGCCATTTCACTGTTGACTTGCACACCTCGTTAGCTTCTTGTTTTTGTGTTTGCTTATTTATATATAGAACAATAAGGTGTAGTTATTTCAGGATGATAATGCGTATGACCTGCTCATGCTTCATGAGGACGATTATCCTGAACACTGTTGTAATAAAATTTATATAATCAGGTACATGCACAGTTATTATTTCCTCCCCGTTATGACTATATATATAGCCTTATTTATGATATAATAATGTAAATGAATTAGGTATGTAATGTAATATTTTATCTTGTTATAATTTAAAACCAGTGCCGGTAGCAGGAAGATTTTTCGACTACGCAAGCGAAAACGTAACTCGCGAAATGTCAAAATTGTTATAATAATTTTTAGTTTCACTTTTCACCGCCGCAGCGTTGTTCTTTTTTCGATACAAAAAAAGTCGAAGGCGATACGAATACGCAATTTATTCATGCTCGCGCTACAGGACTTTATCTTTACAAAGGTTGTAAAAGTAAGTTTTTTGCTAGTTTGTATATATTTATATTTTATGGATATTTATCTCAGGACACGCAGGTTGATTTTTAAAAAAAGGGGAAAGCTACACTACACTCTATAATTAACATCAGCTATTATATTGTTACTACACGGAAGAAGTCACGGGAAAAGACTAGTAAAGTCAATAATGAACAGACATCCGACACCTAATGACTAATCGTTTGAATACGTGGTTTCAATCAGGTATACATTTCATGTGACTATTGTATGCGTGGCGTATTATTCAGCACTGCAGTACATCGTGGCAGTGTGCGGGTTCCGTAAACTTAAAGTGAATTAAAGGTACTCAAGGCCAATCAAAATAAAGGATAATTAAGTACACCGGTAGTGGTTTTGCTCGTAAAGAGACTTTATATGAAACTTTGTTTATTTTTTCTTTACCTGCCCCTAAGGTTGCAAATAAGCATACGGTCCGCCCGATGGTAGCTAATCGAGGCAGCACCAGGGGTATCACGCGTTGCCGACCCTGCAGAAAGCTCTTCACATCCTTCTTGAAGCTGCTGTAATTCTTTTGGAACGGGTTCGTTTCATAGTTTAATTGAGCGCCGGAGGAAACTCCTTTGGAACCGCGCAGTGCGGGACCATTTGGTTTCCAATGTGTGGGGATGTTGCGATGGTAAATTATCTTTATCTTATGTCATTTTTTTTATAATGTTATACGGTGTTTAACAGAGAAGGGCTTAACTATATTTGCTCGACACTGCCATAAAAAGGGTTATGTTTTGCGAGTTTGTGTATGTTTAGGCATCATCCGTCGGTGGGCTATAAGACTGGATGGATTATGACATCTGAAGTATCGTGTCTCGTGAATTGTATATGGTATTTGTAAAATCTAAGCACTGATATTTTTATTCTCACTAGTGTAATGACATGTCTCTGTTCACAAGGGATTTTTATTATTCTAAAAAAAAACCTCTGTTATTCAAGCTGGCATTAGTCTCCGAAAATCGCCCAGTCCTTTCAAGCCATAGTAAAACTAATTAGCCAGAAGATGTAATATTAATTAAGTATTGATTATGCCACTTTAACACTGCGCCGACAATGTTTGGTGCGATAACGAGTACTATTGATACGAATTCTACGTATTATACTTTAACTCTACATTAAATTCTATAAAATATCAATAAAGTCAACATACCCATTTACACAATAACAATGGCTTACAATATGTTTGTGTTAAAATTATGGCCTGCGTCATTTGCAGCGAGCGATTACACTAATTAGCGGCATGTGGTCAAATTATCGAATGTTGTGCTGCTAGTGCCGTGCCCGTTGCGCCATACGTTAATTTTAGGACCAGGCTTGGTACATGCTATGTGTCTTAGTTATTTATTCATCAGATTAAACTATTTACAAAAAGCTGAAGTAAATCTATCTACTTATAGATAAAAGATCTGACCCTAATCAGATTAATGCGGGCGCGTGCCAAGAATGCTGGCAGCATTGCCACTCTGGATAGCAATGCTGATTCTCTGAGCGAGAAGAACCAATATCTACAAGTTTATAGAAACTTAAAAACAAAAACCTAACTTACATTTAATTCTTCATTCTAGAATTGTTTTTTTTTCGATGATAACGATTATAATTGAAAATTCTAAGCAACCTACACAGTTTTAATAAATAAGTGCGTTACATTATGTACAAGAAAATCTTTAGCTTAGAAAAGCCAGTCAAATAAATATGTCACAGTGAGCTGACAACGCGCTACTTATATTCCCAGTATTGCAAACATCTAACCTAGGCTGCGGTAACCGCTTACCGTCAGTCAGGCCGTATGCTTGCTTGCCAGTTGCCACCATTGTAGCATTAAAAACTAGGTTAACAATCGACGCAGCTGGTTACAACGGTATTTAATGTATTGATAACGTTATCAACTCTGCCGTACAGTTTTTAGTTAATTAAATTTAATAAGTTACTATATTAGATAATATTTTTTGCCTTCTCACACATATATAGACTCGCCAAGTCCCTCACCCCTCCCCCCAGTAGGCAGAGAGTATAGAGCTCCAGTTCACTCTTGACTTACACACCTCTTTTGCTTCTTTTACATTCATCAATCTCTTCATACATGCCCGCCGGTACCGAGTCCTCTACCTTTCCGTCATTGAGTACTTTGGTCTTGATCTAGAACGTCAGCTTTTGGCTGTCCACAGCTTCATCTTCCACTCACATTCGCGCCGTAAATCATTATTGTCAGGCTTTCATCACTTTTCATTGATTTGAAAAGGAAAGACTACTTATTAATTACTGCGAAAAACCATCAATAAATTGCCACAATTTCTTTGACAATTATGAAATAACTGTACAATTCCATGATAATAACTAACGTAGTGTTATTACAGTGACCGCAACACCATACTGCGATATACACGGTATTTATGGGTTTCCCATAACGTTAATTAAGCGAATAATAGAACGAATACTCATAATATTGTAGTTTTCCTGTTTTCGTTATCGCTAAGCACAAAATAATTTTTATTTCAAAATGTGTCACAGATATCTAGGATTGATACGTTGACAGTTGGGCTACCACAAGTATACTTATACTATCATGTTTTATTCGGCCCTGTCTGGTTTTGGGAAATCGGCATTGGTTTTCCCATTAATATTGGGGCCGCCCGTCTGGGGACTGTACCTCCACCTTATAGAAGACCGCAGTGAAATAACACTACTTTGATGCAGTGTTTTGTTTCTGCAGTAAGTAAGGTTGCCAGTGCTCTACGAGGATACTCTGGGCTAGTAGTAACACGTTTTCTTAACATGTAGTGCGTGGGCAAGGCGTAGTAGGTGTGTGCGTGTTATTGTGTATATGTACACTGCAAGGCGTAGTTTTAAGCGGCGTCACTTCGGTGTTTGCAAAGCTCTAACTATCTTTTTTATTTGATCATCGATATTTGAAAATTTTCCTTAAGGCTTGAAGCCCAGGCTTCAGTGTTCGGCCGGTCTGTTCACATTTATTACTACCTTGTCCTAAACATACGAATTGATTTAAAATATTAGTTGCTATGTCATAATACACAGGCATGGACTCGTACATACAGAAGGCAAGGAAACTAAATATAATTATCTTCCTTATTGAAACATTTGCCTTCCTTATGGAAATAAAAGCTTTGCCGTATATCAGTTTTGACAATTGTACCCCTGGTATGGCAGGGTACAGTGACCGCTTAACACCGGGCGGACTAAACGCGAATTTTCTTATAAAAAGTTCTTTCATTAAAACTCTATAAGTGAAATCTGTACTTACATATTCAGCTATTAATTACATTTCCTTTTAAACGCTATTTATCAGGGTTCCGTATCCGGGCCCAACAGAACCCTGTTAGCAAGACTTCGCTGTTCGTCCGTCCGTCTGTCTGTCAGCGGGATGTATCTCATGGTCCGTAATAGGTAGACAGTTGAAATCTTCACAGAGTATGTATTTCTGTTGGCATAAATAATTCCAAAAACGTGTTTTTTTAAGCTTTTTTGCTCTAACTTAATAATTGCATTGCATTAACAAGTAGACACTTGAATTGCTGATAGATTTTCTATTGCTATATAAAAATAAGCGCAAATTTACTATTACAAACTTATTATTTGCCGTTGTTGCAATAGCCATGTCTAGGGATCCAGTGGCAAAATTAAGTTTGTCATCTTGTAGTACGACCGAACCCTCGCATTTTGTAGATTTTTTAGTTTTTTAAACTATAATTTATTTTCAAGGAAGTTTCCTGCAATGCCTTCCCACACTCGCGTCCAACAGAACGGTGTGACATAACCCTTACGCGTATCAGGTAACAGGAAAATGTCTTTGGTCCTTTCCCTAAGCTATGACGCTAGAACAAAGGCTACCTTAAACAGTAATTGATTTCGCCAACACTACTTTCTGTCACACGATGTGCATCACCACTTGAATCATTACTCGTTCATTATGAAACTGTTGATTGACGTCAAAGTAAAGTTCAATACACCTATTTTGACCACTACAATGCCATAGCTAGATACTTTTGTTAACATTTGTGGAATCCAAGAGGTTACTCATGCTCTTAAGCATTTTGCTGTGGTATGACTAAAATGTATTGTCTATCAGTAAGTTAATTTCTACTCTTTTCAATATAATATGATTATTTGCACGCCTTCATCCCAAAGAGGTAAGCAGACGTGATACTGTACCGGTAGCAGAAACATTTTTCGACTACGTATTCTACTAACATACTAATTTTTAGTTCCACTTTTCACCGCCGCAGCGCTGTTAATTTTTCAATACAAACATAGTCGAAGGCGATACGAAAACGTTGTCGCAAATTATTTATGCTCGCATCACTGGTAGCAAGAAGATCTTTCGACTACGTATTCGAAAACGTAACTCTCAAAATGTAAAAAAAACATACGAATATTTAGTTCCACTTTTCGCCGGCGCAGCGCTATTCATTTTCCCATACAAAAATAGTCGAAAGCGCCGCAATGATAGACAAAACTAGACATGTTTATCAAATGTTTTGCCAGAATCCTTCTTGTTCGTCCACACATTCACCAAAATGTATGGTAACATGTGTGTCACAAATAATTTCATATTCAGTGGAACTGATGTGAATGTAATCGGATCACATGTTGTTCGGCGTGGCTTGTCTGAATGCATCCTTGCTTGACATGAGGTTCGCACCTTACCAAGGGTCACCAGGATTCGTTTGATATATTTTTAAGGTAATAAGAATCCGTATGTGTCCATATACAGGATGCATCGGAACCATTCCGTCATAATTTGATGGATAACGAACATAAATCCGTATTACTCTTACTCAATGTACAGGTTGCAGCACAATCACAACCAGCCGCTAGCCGGTCATAATTGGATTAAAGTATTCCTATATTTTTAAATAACCTTTTTGTATAAAATATAAAAAAATCAGCATCTGTTATTATAAAAGATCAAATAATAATGCTATAAACGAATAACCCCCAAATGTATGCCTAATATAGTGTGTTGCACCCTGTAAATGGGCTTGAAGTGACGCGAGTGCCATACAAATGGCGACTTTAGGATGCGTGGCGCAGCTGGTTGTCTGGCCGTGGAGCGGCCCTGCTGCCGCAAGGTGGGCGTAAGGTCGAATGTGGTTTGACACTTCCAAATGGTGTGATTTATACTGTAAATAAACAGAAAATATATTATGTACAGTTAGAATTGTAAGCGAAATCCTTGTTAATTTCTTGACACACCATATAAAGGCATTAATGCTTACAGGGCAATCTACAGGCGATATTGTGAGTATGTGACGCAGTGAGCACTGAATATGGCCTGTCTTACTGTGACACTATAAATATAGGCTTTATGGCTGTTTTCGGTGAATGGGTAAGGAATTTAAGGTTCCTATCAATCTTCAATGTATGTAACGAGCCGTAGTCTGTTCCACAAAAAAATATTTTTTGAAAAATTGGTCAGAATCATTACAATATTTTTGACATAAAATAAATTTGGTCATATTCTTTCGGAAACAATTTTCATTGAAAGTGTTCATGAGCATTGTGGTACTGAATGGTATCTACCGATTATAAATTATTTTACGATTGCAAAGTTAGAAAAGATAATGTAGACAAGTAAATATTGTTCAAAAATATTTTCACCGTCAAAAAGAAACACCGTTACTTAGTTTCAATATTAAAACGTTATACAACCCATTGCCTAACAGAAAGCACGTAGGCTACGAATTTCAGGATTTAATCAATTTTACACCGACGGACGTAAACCAAATTTAGGTGTTAGATTTTGAATATTTCGCCACGAAACCTTAAAAATCTTAAAGGTCTTAAACCTTTAAGATTTTCTCCAAAACTAGCTAAACACGTAGCTTAGTAAGATATGTTTATGCCAGTATACTAGTGATGTAACATACATTCATATATGCAGTGTAATCTACGAACTATTTCAGTGTCACACATTATAATGTCAAGACGTGGTGTGTGCAAGTAATGTGTAGTGAGTAGTACTTAGTAAAGGCTGTATACTATTTCCTCTAGGTGACGTTAGTGTAGAGGAGGATATTATCCTTCATAGTAACCTGACCTTACATAAGATACACGAATTTTGTCCTTACGAATAACGTCATGTGATGTCATTTTGGAACAAAAAACTAAAGTGCAGTTATTTTATACGTATTTTTGCGCGTTAATGACATGTTTCTGCGGAATAAAAGGTATCCCAAGCCCCTGTAAGAGGTGAACCTCTAAGGTGGCAAACAAGCATACGGCCCGCCTGATGGTAAGTGGTCACCGTAGCCTATGGACACTTGCAACACCAGGGGTATCACTCGCGCGTTGCCAAAATGCTGTCAGCCCGATGTTAAGAAAAAAACTGTAAATATTATACTGATTGCGTAAAAGTATCTATAATATTATAAATATTGCAATTTTATTAATAATGTAACTTTAATCACAGTAAAATACAAAATTATTAATATATTTACATAGTAGCGCCATCTATACAATAAGTGACATACTGACTTGGGCATAAGTGTGCTAGGTTTACAAAATAAAGTTTTAAAATAATAAATCAAACCATACTTCCGCAACTCAACTACAGAGGGCGCTGGTTGATAGAGTCCTATTTATGTTTCGACTGCTCGGCGACAGAGGGCGACACTTACCTGAAGAATATTTTTTAATTATCTTGCAACGACTCATTTAATTTAATTTATGGCAATGAATATTTTATGTAACGATTGGGTAATTTTATCATACATACATAGATTCTTCACTGCTATCATCCTTGTATACAAATAGGCAAACACACAATATATAAGTATCAAAAATCTCTTCCGTTTGCGAATAACTTTTTTTTCAACTCTTGTATCAGCTTACGTAGGCATGTAATATATGTATCTAAGTTATTTGCGTGATGGACCCTAACATAATTTTCGCCAAAAACAAAGCGTCGGATCATTTTTTAAGCACACGTAACGATAGCAATACGACAATACTATAATTTCATAATTTTATTCTATTATCTTGATCAACATCAGGATAAATAATACTTAAGGGTGTTTTTAACTGTAATTTATTTATTGGTGTTAAGTAGCTTTATAAAAAAGAGTAATTAACAAAAAAAATGGTTTTTCCTTTGCCATAGCTGCGTTGCATGGTCGGGATAGCGAACCTTAATCATACCATGTAACTACTTGGTAGGTAATTATTTGAGATTGATTTCAAAAATGGTATTTGATGTGGAAAATATTCAAAATAACAGACTCACATAAAAACTTCATGATTGATGACTCATGCATACCCTGTGCGTATAAACGGAGAGTAGCACCACGTAAATAATGTACGTAATAAAACAATATTGGAAGGCAATATAGTTTATCGCCACACTAGTGAATTGCTTGATGGATTGGCGACAAAATGTAATATAGTAGTTACGTCACGAAAATTACAAACAGTATTTTACTAGGTACTAGCCAAGTTAGGGTTGGGTACCGCAGCGGGGAGTCTCATGGCCCCAAACTACTTAGTAGGCATATTTTTTTAGTTCATGAGTGCCTCAGAATATCTATACTAATATTATAAAGAGAAAAGATTTCTATTTTTTTGTGTGTGTATGTTTGTATTGTAAAGGCTCCGAAACTACTGGACCTCAACAATTATTTACATTATCACTAAGTAACATAGGCTATATATTATATTGCTACGCGGTCTAAGTCGCGGGGAAACAGCTAGTTGTAAAATATTTCACATTTACAACTGTGGTTTGGATGTAGGAATCATAAGATAAGCGGTTACCGAGCCGTATAAACGCTTGTAATTCGCATTATATAACAAACTATATTTTCAAATCTATACTAGTATAATAATAAAAAACAATATGTATGTATGTTTGAGGTAACTGGCTGTCTTTGGAACGACAAATGGATAAAAAATATTGGTATTGAAAATATACACTGTCCCTGGCTGATTTTTATCTAAGGTAACCATAAAATATCGTGGGCAATATCTATAATCTAAAACTAGGGTCCCGTTTCCAGACCCCTGGCTTCAGTAACTCCTCACTAATGACATAATAATGTTCCGCATCAGTTAGTAAACACTAATTAAACTAGGTTGTTTAGTTTCTAGACCGTCGGTCGCTTCTCATCGGCTTCCTACATCAAGCGGGGACAACCGGAACCATCGCTAGCGACCGAATTATAATTTGATTCTTTTGCTTTTTATGCAAATTGCCTAATTGCAGTGAGGCTTTCGCTCGCATTCAAGCTGTAAGGATTGGTTACCCTGCGCTGGCGGCCATTGCTGGTTCTATAACTTCCATTAGGTTACCATTTTGAGAATATATGGTAAGTCTGCCCTTTCTTTAGCACACACGACTAATAATGAGCCTCGACGGTCGACCTCGAATATGTCTGATCATCTAATATCTAAAGCTGTCACAATGTTGGCATGATTCGACTGAAATACAGTCGAATCATGCCAACATTGTGAGCGTGACGCGGCACCAAAAACACTGTATTACCCAGGCGTTTTTGCGGTCGCGTTGCTTTCACAGTCTATGGGTGTCGTGTGTTTGGACCGCGATTAAAGTTGGGTGTAGTTATTTCAACTAGGGCGATCTGTAGTGGTGCTGCTGAGTCCGCGGCGACACTTCACGGCTGCCAACGCGGAACAAGGGGCGGCCTCGCCTCTTCCGCAACTCGCAAAAACACAATCCTATCGCAGGAATCATGGATCCACTAATTAACAACACTACGGATCCAGCTAAAATTAGACACGCTTCTTACATTAGACACACTTCTTTGGTTTTGGTGCCGTTTTGAATTCTATCAACATAAAATTGTTCCAGTTCCCAGCGGTTCAAAAGAAATGAAATAGCGAAGTACTGAGCGCGATGCCAAATGATTCCTACACACCTCAGATATAGTACTCAGCAATTATGGGGAAACAGCGATTGAAATGCCTCGACGGTTTTTTAATTCATACAGACATATTATCATCACGCCAAGTCCCTAACGGGGTAGGCAGAGTGTATAGAGCGGAATTTCACTCTTGACTTAAGCACCTCTTTAGCTTCTTTTATATTCATCGATCTTTTGTCAATGCGGATTGTCTAAATTAATACGTCACGTCTGTGGTTGAAACTGCGGGTCCTTAGTGCTCGGATGCTTTTCAGCTTTTTAAGGAGGGCTCCCGTGACAGGCGTGCTATATACGTCACTCATTAGGCAGTGTGAGCGCGACAGATACATTGCTAATGTAGCAAATGTATTGCTTGTGTCCTATCTCGTTCGCACGTCACCATCGCACCACCATAGGCTACAGTGCGCACTAGTGCGAAATTAACCTTTGTAAAAAAAACTTTACTTCAGTCACTTCTATATTCTGCTTAAACTATTAAAAAAAATATACAGTAACGAGGACTTACCGCGGCCAAGCCTAATCTATCTGCAGTAGCATCGCTAGGGATGACTGGAGCCCCCTCTTAGAAATTTAAGATGTTCTCTTGCGCCATGGATGTCTATGACAGAGATGAACTAAACACTGAAGCTAAAACAAAACACCGGCGGGTGTGTAGGCAGTCGGCACTAGTGGTGCGACCGGCGCGGCGGCTCGCCGTGTCACCCTTACACACTTTGTTAATTAATCGATTCATTAATTAATTAAACGTTTTAAATCCGTGGTCCTTTAGTGTTTGGTTTTGTTCGGATTAGCAATTAGTGAGTATGTTTGTTTTACTACGAAATATGCAGAACAGTGGCCCTAGCAAGAGCAACCTTCGACTACGTAATCGTATCGCTTTCGATTGTTTTTGAATGGAAAAATAAACAGCGCTGCGCCGGCGAAAAGTGAAACTAAAAAATCGTATGAAAATTTTGCCCTTTTCGATTACTTGGTCGAAAGATCTCCTTGCTAGTAGGTACACCACTTGGCTTGAGTCATTAGCATCAAGCTAAGGTTTATTTGATACTTATTGTTCTTGTACATCTCCGACTGAATCAGCATCTGCCTCTTCGGGCTATGCCTAGCTATCGCTTACCCTCTCTCCATTAATTCTACTCTATTTCAATTCCTACAATTATTAACCATTTATCAGCTCCTGTCTATGAATTTACCCTTGAGGTTGCCAACAAGCCCTAAACATTGCAAACTGTGCAGAAAGTTTCAAAACTAAATATTAAACATTTGTTTTCGATTTGCCATAGATCATGCGCCGATCAGAGCCGGTAGCAGGAACATTGTCGACAACGTTTTCGTATCGCCTTCGACTATTTTTGTATTGAAAAATGAACAGCGCTGCGACGGTGAAAAGTGGAACTAAAAATTTGTATGTCAATTTTGACATTTCGCGAGTTACGTTTTCTAATACGTTGTCGACAATGCTCCTGCTACCGGCATAGCTGATCCAACGAGTTCGTCAGAAACAAGTTCTAAGACAAAACACACATTGACAGTTTGCATACAATACAATCTTCATACTTTGGAGAATTCTAAGACTATCATAGCAAGTGAAATCTACAATGTTTAGGAAATCGAACGAACACAAAGACATCTAATTTCTAATTTAAATAATAAAATATCAGTAGTAGTAGTCAGGTAGTCGAACACTTTTTGTGCCATTTTTTTTAAGCGAACATTTTCGATCAATTTAAGATTGTTATTAACGCTGAATAGCACATAGATCATTTTATAATTGTTGTCCGAGGCAATTGGTATTATAATAGAAGTAATACTCACACAAGTACAATACTAGATTGATACTAGGTACGCGTGCGCAATGCAATTGAAATCAACATTGCTAAATTTTAAATCAAACTACTTCTGGACTTTATCTTTGTAAGCTAGTTATGTTACTCGTTTAACATACTTTTTCCCGCTTCGCATGCGTGATAAAGTGAATAAGTAAAAGGATTTTATTAAAGCTTTCAACCGTTAATTTACTCCCTTATTATACCACCCGTATTGCCAAAAACCCTGTCCTGTAGGGCTAGCATGAATAAATAGCGACAACGTTATCGTATCGCCTTCGACTATTTTTGTATTGAAAAATGAACAGCGCTGCGGTGGTGGTGAAAAGTGTAACTAAAAATTTGTATGACAATTTTGACATTTCGCGAGTTACGTTTTTGCTTAAGTTGTCGAAAAATGTTCCTGCTACCGGCACTGTATTGTCAAAATTTCGTCTCTAACCTCAGCCGTTAAGGCTGTGCGTTGATATGTCAGTCGGTCAGTCAGTTTCTTCTTTTATATATACGGGTGAATGTTCTAGACCAGGTGCCACACACGGACGTGCTCTTATATATATTACAGTTGAGGCATTAAATTAACGGATAGGAATGGTGTGATTCAATTCACGTGTTATGAAATTTGAGACTGTGTCGCTAACATGGCGATGAATCGTCATGTGTTGAACTTAGCTCTAATGCTGGTTTACAATTTTACGACCGTCTTCAATGTGTTATGTGATATCAATAGTATTGATGACAAACTGTGTTTCGCGACAGAGAAGACAGACATCGATAATGTCCCTTTAGAACGAGATCATAAGCTTGGATACGTAATCAAACATTGTGTTTGTGAAGCGTATAACGCATTCACTGTACAAGCAATCAATTTTAAAGCTAATTCCAAATATCAAGCTTATCTCACAGGCCCGGAGGTCGCGATCGACTGAACCAGTCAATTAATTAGCCACATATTTAAAAAGGCCACAGTTGTCGGAAAAACACGAACACCAATGTCGAGATACCGATGCAGGTCGACAACTTCCAACTTTGGGGCTTGGACATAACTATTACATTCCGGAAATTAAGAGTAAGTCTTATTAAACGAATTTAATATATCAAAAGACCAAGCTTGTTCATCTCCATGTATTCCCATCCTAACTACAATAGGCTTGTACATTGAAGCAACTTCATTGTTCTGTCCGTCAGTCACCTAGGTCTTTCTAGGGCCACTCTCTATACACAGATGACCGCAGTCAAATAACACTGCTTTGATGTAGTGTTGTTTTCTGTGGTAAGGTTGCCAGTGTTCCACGAGGATACGCTACGCTAGTTGTAATGCTGCTAACAACTAGCACAGTGAGTCCTCATCAACATCATGGTTGGCAACCCGTTAGTGATATCCCTGGTATTGCTAGCGGCTGTAGGCTACAGTGACTGCTTACCATCAGGTGGGCCGTATGTTCGTGTGCCACCTTAGTGGTATTTTGTTTTAGTTAAAACATCGACCTTAAGACTGAATTCTGAAATTTGGGAGAAGCATACATACATACCGGTCTAACACATAACCCTCCTATTTGCTTCGCCGTAGTCAGGTATGAAAGAAATGAGGTATTACATAATAAAAAAAAATAAAGGTACACGTAATTTATAACTGAAATGGTGAATGATGTTATGGAGAATAACATTTATCTACTATTCCTTAGGAAACTATTCGATGAAATTTCTTTCAACCATTTGCTTCGAGAATTCGTAACATTTAGTGCGCAGTCGTTATGCAATTCACTAAATAACTGTACCTACTCTTAATTTGCGTGCAAGGGAAACAAGTTCGATTCAAATGTCAAGTTCAATGTTATTGATTCAAATTATAACTGCAATGTCTTGTATGCCGCTATGTTATTCTGAAAAGATAAAATCACTTCGAAAGCCACCTCGGTATTCACCCCCACTTCACTTGTCATGTCCCTTGTCACTGTGATCTCACTCGTTTGAGAATATATCTCACCGCAGATTCGGAAGTGATGTAGCGGTGTGCGGTGAGCTTTTCAGAATTGCTATACAAGAAACGTACAATACGAAGCTGCGACCCGCACCTAGTATGGAGTGACTCAGGCACCAAACCAACGTCGTTAACTATAACTTAAATTTAATTTAATTACCCAGACCAAAAACCTTTAAAAATCACAACTAAGGACACTCTTGATTGTCACCTTTAAAACAAAAATAATTAAATCAAAATCGGTCCATCCGTTTAGGAGCTACGATGCCACAGACAGACACACAGACACGACCCACATTAAACTTATAACACCCATCTGTTTGCGCCGGCGGTTAATAAACAAGTTAATTTTCGATTCAACTCTATGGCTATGATGTGTAAGGTGATGATAAAACATATCTACTTGAGGATTTTGTAGTTACGCCCAAGTGAAGTGTACCTTCAGTTAATAGCTATAAGGCTGTAATTACACCATTATTGAACGGCTGTAATTGTCAATTTCCGACTGGCTAATTGTAGGATGACACATGTATTGTTCTAGCAAGAACTGTGACATTAGACGGACCGGATGGACCCGGGGCGGTGGCAGCTCATACTAATAGCTAACACGTGCTTCTAGAGAAATCACGCTCCGGCCAGTGCCGGTAGCAGGAACATTGTCGACAACGTATTCGAAAACGTAACTCGCGAAATGTCAAAATTGTCATACTAATTTTTAGTTCCACTTTTCACCGCCGCAGCGCTGTTCATTTTCCAATACAAAAATAGTCGAAGGCGATACGAAAACGTTGTCGACAATGTTCCTGCTACCGGCACAGATGTATACCACTCAGGTGGAATACAATACAACGAGGATAAGAGACCCCAGAGTAAATTCATCTTTGACTTGTAACTAGGAGTGCCAACATAGCAGTATTTAAGTATTTACTCTGACCCTAAGATCAAGGGAAAAAGGTTAGATGTGACTTTGCGAACAAGAAGTAACACCGGTTTTAAAACATGTAGTGCGTGGGGAAGGCGTAGTATACTTGTGTTCGTTGCCGGTGTGTGTATTGTAGATGGAAACTTAAACGGCGTCACTTCGATGTCGCATAGTTCCATGTACCTTCTTATTTGATCAAGCCGGTAGCAGGAACATTTTTCGTCTACGTATTCAAAAACGTAACTCGCGATATGTCAAATTTTTAGTTCCACTTGCCACCGCCGCAGCGCTGTAAATTTTCCAATAGATAAATAGTCGAAGGCGATACGAAAACGTTGTCGCAAATTATTGATGCTCTCACTACTGAGCTCTGACCTCGCAACGGTCGCCTTGGGCCACCCCTACTTACACAGCTATTCGGTAAACAACTTGAACGATGCTTGTAGCGATACTTCAATCACTAAACTGCCAGGAAAAGCGTGTGTGTTGGGAACACGTATTGTAAGGTCGTCACACAAATTAGCTACCATCCCTGCCTCATAATGTAGGTAAAGTACACGAACAACTGATATATATGTACAAAACATTAGAAGCTCCTAGCTTCCAGATCTAACCATAGAATTTGTACCTTTGTTCCATTGATTTTTTTTTAAAAGAGAGGTAGTGCGAAGTGATTTCTGTGAGTTTCCACCTTACAGAAGACCGCAGTCAAATAACTGCGGGGAGTAATGTTGCCAGTGCTCCACGAGGATATGCTGCTCTCATATCACATTAAATCCCAGCTCTTCAGTAATTACAATTTGTTTATTTTAAATAGTTCCGTCGTATTAAGTTCCGCCTAATTGAAATGTAGATCAAAAGTCTACAACCACATGGCAGTCACCTTCAATATACTTACTTCATAGATGATTGTAATCGCTCATACACAACTGGCAATTTCTATGGAGTTTTATGTTATACCACTAACCTAGGTTACGTAACCAGTGTAATTATATACTTTTTTTTGTAAATACATACCATACACCCAGACGCTAGGCAAACATGTTTCTCACATAAATGTTTACCCCGGCGGGAATAGAGCCCGCGACCTCTAGCTTAGCAGTCAGGTATACTAACCACTAGAGCAGCGGTCTCGTCAATTATGTCCCTATATTATTGATTGCTATGTATATTATGTATTCGCCACACGATCACAATAAACATGAGAATGTAAACAAAAGAGCTGACCGACATCGCGTCGAGACTGCTTTCAATTATGATCAAATCAAATTATGTCAACAGTATTATTGCAATATATTTATACAACTATAGTTTTTTTGGTGGCAAGCTTACAGCCCGCCTGACGGTAAGCGGTTCCCGTAGCCTATGGACCCTTGTCAGCAGGATATCACTAGCGCGATGCCGACCCTGCACTAATTTTAATCTCTTCACAACCTTAAAGAAACTCATCCTGCGCTCCTTGGGAAAACCAGGGCGGGAAGCTCATTCCACCCGAGCGTAGAAGGAAGCTTCTTTGGAACCGCTGAATGTGGTTCCAAAGTGTGGTGATGACTTCCTAGTAAACACGAATGACATTCCACTAACATACACACATATTGTATTTTAATGCGTATACCTAAACAGTGACTGATCAAAATGCATGAGTCTGTTGGCTTTATTAGAGAACTACTTATATAATTTCCGACAGTATTATGATCTATCACCATATAGTTATGCCACGAAGACAATAAATTTGTACTACATGTGTGCGGCATAAGTACTTAGAACGCAATTTACTTGTGTTTTAAACACGCCTTTAATTTGAGTAACATTACAAAAATTACATATAAATATTGTATGTACATATAAAATTAAGAGATAAATAAATGTTATGACGAAAATATCGCAACGCAAGAACTTAAAATAAGTCGGTAAATTTAGTAGAACATCCCATATATTTAAGGAAACCATAATGGTATTTTGACAGGTTTTGATAAGCCCGGATAGCTCAGTCGGTAGAGCATTGGACTTTTAATCCAAGGGTCCAGGGTTCAAGTCCCTGTTCGGGCGGCACGAATAATCTATTTATTGTTGTTTTAGTCATTGCAACTTATAGGATAAACATACTAGAAAATATTTATTTCTATTGAATACTCTATCTATCTTCGTAATTTTTAATAACATTTTATGTTTTCATTTACATTATTTTTTACTTTTGAAATAATACCACTAAAATTAAATACATAATTCTTAACAGTTTCTCTAGAATCCATTTCCAGAGACTTCATTCAGGGAAAGTGATATTGATAACATACCGACCACCACGCTTAAAAACGGTTTTGTATTAATCTATACTTCGTAACAAAAAGATTTACAGTTACCCGTTATTGCAACAATATTTCATACAATACATAACAATCTGGCCATTCTTTTCAGGTACTGCCAGCCTTAGGTCGCCCCAACATTTGCAGTATTTTGTCACCTGCGCGCCGCCACTACGCGCATTCACTTCGCGCACTCGAACGGACGCGCCAGCACGAACGGCTGACAAATTGGAAAAAAAAAATATAGTATTATTTCCGACCAGTGCCCATGAATTCTTATTTTAAAAATTAAATTATAAAATATAAAGTTTAATTTGGGGCTATATTTTCATTGAAACGTACATTCCTATCCAACTGTGATAATGTACAGCCAAATTAATAAAATTATTAATAGTGTTGTGTTGTGACTAGGTGTATCGATAAACCCAAGCGAGTATAAGGTTAAGATGTCACGCGCGTCGGTATTCAAAACGGTATTTTAATTTTATACAAATACGTTTGTTAATAAAATGACGAAGTATAAACTGAACAACACAGTGCGTTCGTCCTCTGAGGTGACTTTAACATCGTACATGGACAGTACCAAGAAAGACGACAAGTGTCAGATATCGATACTCGATTCGAATCAGAACGACAACGTGAACTCTGAATCGAATAGAAATTTGGGGAAGTGTGAGGTGTGTCCTCAGGGATGTGACTTGTTGAGGCAGTCTGGGAAGCTGGCGGCGTCGCTGGCCAAGGAGGGCGGGTTCGGGTTGAATGAACTGAAGGTGGACGGGTTGGACAGCTGCCTGTGCGAGCGGTACAACGGAGGGTGCAAGCTGTGCCCTCGGCCCAGCCTGGCCACCACCTTGACCCTGAACCTCGATGGAAAGGAGTCCTGCCTCACCTGCCATAAGTCTTCCTGCGCAACTATTTATTCCAGTGAGTATTTATAAGCCAACTTCTATAACATTTGTTCTAACGCGCTTGTGTTCTCCATTTCAAACATTATTAATTTTCATCGTTAGTCGTAGTTTTCGCAGTTCGTCTGTCTGTGGTCATACGTAACCAATTTAAATGTATCGCGCATATTCTTCCGTCTACTTGATATCCAATGTCAAATGTCAGCTTTCTCAGATACGGACAATATTGTGTATAGAGAGATCCGAGACAACATTGCAGCACCCAGACTGATATCTGATGTGGAAACACGAACTGTTTGATTTTGTAATTACTCACTCAAACTTAAAGTAAATATTTAAAACAATTTAACTTAAGCAATTGTGAATGTTAATTATCATGGTTGAACAAAAACAAATCATCCATCAAGAATTACCCATTAGAGAAATTAATCAAACGATGACAACCAATGTATCGATTTGTTGACATAATTTTTAAACCGTTTCATTAGGTTAATGAAACGGTTTAAAAATTATGTCAACAAATCGATACATTGGTTGTCATCGTCGTCGCCTCGGGGAAAATTACCTCATTAACGTAATCTAGCGTGAGTCCCGTTTAATATTAAATTTAATTCGAATTAAAAATATCGATACGCATATTTTTCAATCATTTTTACGACTTCACTACGTAAATCGAATGCGCATAACGCTTTTTTCGGATAATCTTAATGTATAGAACAAAATTTCAAAACAAAACTTTTTAATGAGAAAAATAATGAATACGTAATAAACTATCAAATCAGATACACTTTGTCACCAAGAAGTTATCTCCTCAAGGTAACCAGAGAACAGCAGAAATGACGCGAATATGTTAACAATACAAGCTACTTATAAAATAAATTTTAGATATTTAGATGGCCATGTTGAAATAAGGGAGAGACAAATGTCCGTCACATATGTTTTAATGGTTAATAGTATAGTATAGACATATAGAGGAAATGAAATTGGATATTGAAGAAGTGTCCGTTTCAAAGAGAAGCGGTAATAAAATTAGCATCAATATTCGTGTAGCTGGACGATTTCAATTTGCCAGCCGGGACTACCGGGGTAGAGGCCCGGGAAGTGGCTCGTGGCCGTGATGTGCGGGACACGTGCCCGCACTGAGCATATCACGTGTGCTGTCGAACAACCTAGGTGATTGCTTTGAGAGAAGCAATTCGCATTATAAGGACACTTCTCATTGAAGAACAAGCGATTGCTGCTATGTCATTGAAACTCTTTAGTCTCCTGTGGCTGTTGAAATGTCACTGAAGAAGTACTACCATTAAAAAATATTATGTTTCGATTAAAAATTACATCTTACCTGTAAAAATGTCCTTAATTTTCACTGACGTACTAATACATGAACATTGTGTGTAGTACAATATTCAAAATAAACGTGTTCGTAGCTCACCTAGGTATATATATATCACATATATATATATGAACTTGGATACATGGAGAAAATATGGGCTGAAACGTGGCTGACGTATCCACACTCTTATCTGTATTGGTTGCTATGGTGATTGTTTTAACAATAAATTCAATTTTAAATTAAATACATCTTTCAGAGCGCAAAAATACAATTATATCCCATTTTACGCATAATATCATAAAAAAATATGTACTTATACAAGTTTTTTTACAAGTTTTCACCATATGGGAGGGCATCGTTGACATGACTTTTAACAGTCGACCAAACGGAGACTGGCGCGCGATTCGATTATATTCCACGTTTTCCAAGTTATTTGTCTCGGACACTTTTGAGCAGTTTATAAGTCCATGTATTAGTACGTCAGTGTTATTTTTGCTCATTATGTACTGCTGTTACGTCGTCAGTGGCTTTAGTCGTAATTGTGTATCATTGAATAGTAGGGACTCGGTCTTAACATTTACAATAAAACTATTTTATTCGGTCTGTGTGATTAGTTCAAGTGTACTAGGTGTGCGTAGTATACTATCTACTCTGAGGTACTAGCTACCTTATGAAGAGCGGGTCAATTTGAATGCTCATGCCATGTTCTGCCCGCTACCGTGTAATGCTGGCTGGCTAACATTAAGCCATATTTTTATATACTTTAGAGTACTACATACTATATTAAAATAGATGTTTGATTTTTTATTCTGAGAACATAAAATATACTTTGATCCGAAATTACAAATATTATCGCCATACGGAAATAATATATCATATCACTAAGGTGTCACTGTACTGTGAGCACCACAGTACAGTGTTAAAAAAAGTTTATCACATACAGGTTTTTCCATTACAATTCTGTGAAGTTCTGATCTAAGTTAACGTTGCAGCTGCATCATAAACCCACCCAGAACTGTTTTTTTCATATATCGGCTAGAAATCCAGATATATTTTATAGTTTAAACCAGTTTAAAAAAAACACGTAAATGAGAGGTAATAGTGATAACAATTATGGTGTACAGTCACAAATTGATTAAACTATTTACAAAAACATATCTTAACCTACCTACTTATAGATAAAAGATCTGACCCAAACCGGAATCATGCGGTAGCGTGCCAAGAATGCTGGCAGCATTGCCACGCTGGATAGCAATGCTGATTCTCTGAGTGAGATATGTTCCAGCACGCCTTTCACGGGAGGCCTCAACCAGCCGACGTGAGAAATTGATTATAAACACACAAGCGCACAGAACATTGTCTATGTAGTAAAGATAGAGAGACACATGAGAGGAGCGTGCAAGAGAGCATCGACGTGCATAATAATATTGCCACGCATTGCTGCCTGCTCACAGGGCCACCACTCATCTGTAACCACAGTGTTGGGTTGCAGCCCTGACTGACTCACATAATATCAGGGTAACAGATTCACAGTCTACACGACAATTTCTCGCATCGTACATGTACATCGTGCTTAATAACAAGCTTCCACGCGACTTCGTCCGCGTTGAGCTTAAAAACCCAAAAGAACCCAACATTTTCTTATTACTATCGCACCAAAATTTGACATTATTTCATTTGTTTTGATTGTATATATGAAAATTCTGATTTGCATAATCAAATAAAATCGAGGACAAAGGTCCCACAGCTTTGGTGCCATAGCAATATATGCTCAGACGGGCAAGCTCTAAAAGAATATACAAAAAAAATGCGTTGGCTGACTTTCAGATTTGGACCAAAATCGATGATGTCCATTGTCATACTAATTTTTAGTTCCACTTTTCACCGCCGCAGCGCTGTGACACAAAAATAGTTGAAGGCGATACGGAAACTTTGTCGTAATTAATTCATGTTTGCGCTACTGATATTAGTCTATCTATCTAGAGTAGCTTCCTACAGCCTCCTAAAGGTACCATATTACCTATCGAGTGTACCTAACACTGGCCGTGTCCATACTAAGCATCGCGTGTAGTGCTGCTATCAACCTGCGGTAAATTGGATATTGATGACCACTTCTCATTGGCTGTCATTATTTCCCCTTACTAAGTAACTCTTGTTGAATTATACAAGGTTCTCAGTGTCATAGTTCTTGATAACAGTAATTGTAATTGCAATACTGTTTGCAGTCGCAACTGTCAAGTTAGTGGGCATTAATTTGATTGCGCAATCCACCTTGGTGATCGATATTGTATCATTTTGTTTCGAATGTAAGACATCAGTTCATTATCGAACTAGTTAATTAATAAAATTCCCGGGAGATCTTTAGTAGTTGTTTCGTGATTTATATCACTTATTTTTTAAATTTAAAGTGCTAGAAAGGGGATTAAGTGCGTATGTGTTGTTGATGCCGCTAGATGCAGCTAGTTAGATGTACTTTTCAAGCCTAGCTCTATAAAAGTATCTCAATGAAATTGCAAATCAGCCTAGAGGTGGTGCTTTATTAAATGAACAATAAAACGGGATACATATCCATTAATATCTGGATCATAACGTTCATAGCCTTCGAAAATATCCCAGAAAGATCGAGCTTAATGAAAATATTCGTTCCATTAACAATTCATAATTGAATATAATTTGATGTAAACGGGAACTGAATTTTTAGAGACGAATCCTAAGTAAAGTTTTCTTTAAAATAATTCTAAAAACTGAAACACCTATTTTAAATACTTATTTCCGTCCGTTCAAGAACAATTTATACCCACCTCTTCCGGCCACGTCCTCCATTGTTCAGCTGAAGAATTTCAGGAAATGCACTATTTATGCATCGAAAGTTCATAGAAAATAGTGTAGCAGGTTGTGCGTGAAGGACACACGACTCCTTCATGTACTATGAATATAATTTATAAAAAAACTTTTTAATAAATATAAGTATGTCTCACGACGATTGATTGAGGCCTCCGGTGACAAGAAGGCTGGAACATATTTTGCGCAAAGGATCAGCATTGCCATACAACGGGGCAATGCTGCCAGCCTTCTTGGCACCCTCCCGCATGACAACGATTTGGGACAAGCGTTTTATTTCTTTTAAATCTTGTTATATTGTTCAATTAGGTTAGTTTTTCGCCTTGTGTATAAGTGTTTTTCTCTGTAGTCGAATAACGTATGTGAATTATTATTCCTCACAACGTTCGCGATTCGATCCACAATACAGCGGTACATACTATGAAGAGCGTTCAGTTCCGCTAGATTCGATCTGCCATTATGTACAGACGAGGCTGTGGTAAATGATAACAATTTCACAGTTTCCTGTTTACAAACATAGAGTTGATTTAAGTACCTTCCGTAAATTATATGTAGTAAACACTTAAATTAAACTAAAAAATAACATCAGTACTGCGGAATGAGATTTTCGGCGAAGCAAAAAGTAGGGTTATGATTTTGACCGGTGTAGACAGATAACACTTTATTGCACAACAAGAGGAGACATTGTACGATTGGAAACATTATTATATTGTATTGTACAAATGGCGGTCTTATCGCATAGTAGCAATCTCTTCCAGACAACCGATATGTATGTGTGTTCATCTGTTCCAGCATAACCACTTATCATTATTTGACAGCAGCGTCTCGATCGTTCGCTGGTTAGAGGCTATGTGACGTCACAATACATTGAATGTGGCGCCCTCTAGAGTACATTAGGTAACGAACTAAATAAACAATATGTCTTAATGATGCCGTGTGTATCGAATGAAAAAGCTTAAACAGTACATTCCAAATGCATATATTATTTACTGCTAACCAAAGCTCTCGTGTATAAAGAAGCTTAGAGTCGTGACCGTGAGTTTAAGAGTTTAAGGTACAAGTTGCATCGGCGACGCTTACTTATGTCTCAGAGTAGATAATATACTACGTACAACTTATTATGTTAACACTTTTCAATCGTACCGAGGAGTACACAAGAGAATCAGCTACCGTCTATATTGAGATGTATGGCACGCAATTTTGACATAATTAGTTTAGAGTTTAGAGAATGAAATTAAAGTAAATTATAATAAAAATCTGCGATTTTATTGATTTAATACTTTAGCAATTACATCTCTGTTCTCTTTCGTTATTTAACTTCCACTCAGTGTCAGATTCAGGGTCCTTTACTTGTCGGTAAAGCTTTAATATTGAACATTGATGCTTTCCACTTTATAATAGAACTTTTATAGATCAGTGTCGAACTTAATATAAAATAGTATCACTTAAAATTATTTGTGAATTTTTCTTCTCCCACTGTGGCTCAGTGCATATGTACGCTGAACGTGTTGACTATATGACAGTCAAACACCATTCTGAAGATCAATATCTGGTGTGATGAAGTCGCCGTAGCGATGTAGTGTGGTCATCTGACAGTCTGGTGTCGCGTGACGTGACAGGGTTGGCAACGCGTTAGTGATACCCCTGGTATTGCTAGCGGCTATAAGCTACGGTGACTGCTTACCATCAGCTGGGCCGTATGCTTGTGTGCCACCTTAGTGGTATAAAAAATCCCATGGTGATGTAGTGTGAGAAGACCTGGCCTTGTTAAGGGTGCCAGTAACCAAAATAGCGCCCCGTATATCCCCTTCGCGACGTTTTTCACCAAATTCAATTTCCTGAGCTCCATTGGAAAGGCTAATTAACTTTTTTCGCTAATTGCCTAGTCAAGGCAGCCAGCCGACTGCAGCTTCCTTTTACACCTTCATAGTTTTTATCATCACTTTTTCTGAACAACCCACTTCATAGTAGAAGATAGCGGTAGCTGGAGCGTTAACATTTCGATTGGGAGAAATGATATGAAATGATACAGACTAGGTACTCGCTACTAATATTACAAATGCGAAAGTTTGAGTATGGATGGATGGATGTTTGTTACTCTTTCACGCAAAAACTGCTGAACGGATTTGGATGAAATTTGGAACACAGATAGGTTATAGCTTCCCCTGAGATTCTAAGCTCAACGCGGACTTAGTCGCGGGCAGAAGCTAGTACATACGTAATATCATCACGCCGCGCCGCTGTGCCGAGTCCCTTTCGATATAATTGGCTAAGCAGAGAGTAAAGTCACAGAGAGACTCTTGCAAACCAAGCTTATTGGGTATGGGAAACAAAATATTAGAAAAAAATGTACGGCTTTAATTAGGCCAATCGCAGTGCTTTGTATTTAAAGATCTGACGGCTTCACTTACTCCTCATTGATAGGAGACATTTTAAAACCCTTGCTATTTTACATAGCATTAGCTTGTTATGTGCCAGTCATATTCTCTGAAGAATATCCTCAATTATTTATCAAATTACTTGGTTCTTTGCCGGCCATTTCCTTGTTGAAGCATAACTAATGCAATTGGTACGCTATTAGGGTAAGTCCTCGTATTTGAGCTGATATGATGGTATCCTTTTCTAAGTAGATCACCCACCGGATATAAGCCGGAGTGTGTGCAGTTTGCGCCGGCGGGGCACCAATCGCCGCGGAATCTGCCGCGCTCTCTGATGCGATGTATCCTTTGTATTATGGCTGCGAGCCCCTCTTGTTTCCTGTTAATCATTTCTACCGGTTTCTTATTCTTCAATGGAGACTCAACATCCCTGTTATCGAGTTGTAACACATACAACATTTTGTAGTTAATATTCACCATATTCTGGTACTGAGCAACATTGTGTTTTACTTTTAAAATAAAAATCTTCCTAATCTGATTAGACTGTGAATAGTTGAAGTATTTTCAAATCGTCAGAATGTATCATCTGATTAGAACAGGAGTAGAATCCGGTAAGAAACAACAATTACATCTTGAGAAAACTGATTCCAATTCTATGACATTTTTAACCTAACTAAAGTGCTCTCCATAGCACTAGATATGCCAGATTGGGGTTTAAGATTTACTCTTCTTCAATGTAAAGGGTAATGAGATCCCTTTGAACCTCTTGTGCCGCGTGTGTACGACTACTAGCTACGATTGTACATTGATCATTCAATTTCCTCTCCTTCGCTCTAGGTTCATGATTATAGTCATTAAACTCAGCAAAAAAGCAATCACCAACGCTACAAAATCAAAATCAAAAATCATTTATTCAGTTTAGGCCCTAATAAGGCTCTTATGAAGGTCTAAATTACTACACAAATTAATAAGTCAAGACACATAAAAACTGTAATTCACTGCGGTAATTAATTTCTTGCTTTCATTTGTAAGGGAAATTAAAATTACTGGTGTATTAAAAAGCAAATTCTGCTTGAGACTTACTGGTGAAACAAATTACTGACCAAGGATGGACTTTGAAATTCATCATCCGCCTAACTTTATGTGTATTATCTTGTTTCATTTGTATTCGGCGCTATATTTTTTCCCATCCACTCCTCTCTAACAGCCGTGGTTTCTGAATTCACTTTCTTTTCTTCTCCAGCCATGTCATTTGTGTGTGTTAAACAGTCCATCTATTCTCCCATTCAATTAAATTTGTGTGCACCGTCAAATATTTTTCACACATCTCTATCTGACGTCATTTCTGTATCTTTCTCTACTTCCTAGTCATGCCATTTTTGTCAAAATCCACATCTCTTATTAAATCTTAATCACCAACACTTATAAATTGGTGCTAAGTAAAATATGCAATCATTTTACAAACTTTCCCATTTTTACATTATGTCTGTAGGTTCGAATAATCTTATTCTTTTAAAATTAATTCTATGTCTAAACGGAGCTGTACCATTGCGGACATCGAACCATTTGTTTGCAAATCCGGAACGAACTGGGCATGACGGTACGCACCTAGTCCCATAGCTGTATATTGTATTATGTCTTGTATCGATACATTGGATTCTATAGCAATGTATCGATACAATGGCTCGCCCGGGGTGAATCGAACAATCATTACGGAACGTGCAGACATTGGTGTTTTGTCTGTAAAATAGAGGTGTTTTCATGAATATTGGCTCTATATTGCGTGATATTGCGAATTGTCCATGTGACTATTATCATGATAATCAAACGGTTTCTTTGGTTATCACAATATCCTGATACCTATAGAGTACATTACAAAGGTGTGTTGATGTCATTGTAATTTGTTTCTATTGTAACTTATTGGAATATTTCTGTAATGTTTACCTGGTGACACATTAGCAGTATTACATTAACCAACCAACATGATGAAAAACCAGACTACTTTACCACGATAGTACTTACCTTATTACATACTCGGATTCTTCCCGAAGTCCTTGTTCATGTTTAAATCTAACGAAATAGTCAGAGCGAGTTAGAATCGAGTTCAGCTGCACTCGATTACTAAGACAATACCAGCTGGGACAAGACCGGAATGACACCAATTTCGTAGTACGTGCTTCCCTGAGTAAGCGAATATAGACAGTTTGGTTGTCATGATTTCCCATGCGACAATTGCTGATTACCTACGCACACGCATAAAAATACTGGTAGTGCCAAAACTAAAACAGCTGTGCCAATTGTATCAGTTTCTAATTATCTACTTTACTATACGAGTATAAAACGAATTTCTCTTGAGCCATATGTTGAACAAACATATGGCTCAAGAGAAATTCGTTTTTGTCATTAAATATTCCATTGGATTAGATTAGAAAGCGTCTGTCTTTATATCTGTTTGTTTACGTCATTTTCTCTTCCATTACTTCATATATTTGGTGACTGCCATGAGAACTGTGGTCGGTTTAGGGCGACTGCATACAGCGCATGCGCAGTCACTATACGAAGCGAATATGCGTTAGCGAAAAGAGCGAGAGAACGTAACTGAAATAGACATAAATAAACTATTAATTAATTTACTCCGGCGGTTCTAAGCCCAGTGATTTGTCTAATTTATTTTTTTATTCAGCCGACTATAATCTCAATGTAAGGTAATTTAGACCTTCATAAGAGCCTTATTAGGGCCTAAACTGAATAAATGATTTTTGATTTTGATTTTGATTTTTGATTTTGATTTAATGGTTCTATTTTGTGAAAAACTTTGAAACCCCTTGTTGATAGATGATGCTGTCTACATCCCTAGTAAGTTATACGTTTTTTTTATTAATTTCGGCTCGGCGATTGACCACGATCTTACCTGATGGTAAGTGAAGACGTGGTCGAAGGTGGAGCTCGCTTGTTTGTTAGTAGCCTATTCACTAGCCTTAAAGAGTCCCAGGTTGAAGGATTCAGGGAACACTGACGTTAGGTAGCCAACTTTAACAAAAAGTCGTAAAGATTTTTCACAAATATTTCCTTTCACTATATGCTATTATTCCCTGCAGATACATTTGCCGTGAACGTTCTATTTCATCCCACGCTATAGGTAATATTTCCTGCTTGTAATGTCAACACAACTTTAAAACTTTCGCTATGCAAATCAAGTTTCCTGCATTGTGTAATGATCGGTGACCGATTAACCCACTGTCTGAATAAAGTCATTGTTCATTATTTGTTGGTGTCACTTCTTATAATTTGAACAAGTAATGTATATACCTCACTTAATTTTAAAGAGAGGTAGGGCAAATTGAGATATCCCGTCGGTTTTCCGATTAAAATTGGAGCCGCCCGACAGGAGACTGTACCTCCACTTTACAGAAGACCTCAGTGAAACAACCATACTTTGATATAGTGTAGTGTTTCTGCTGTGAGTAAGGTTGCCAGTGCTCCACGAGGTTAATGCTGCTAGCACAGGGACTCCTCACCAACAACATAGTTGGCAACTCTACAGTGGTATCCTGGTATTGTTAGCGGCTATAGGCTACGGCGACTGCTTTCCATCAGGCCATATGCATGTGTGCCACCTAAGTGATCTTTGATTCTAGATCTATCGCAGATATCCCGACTATCTCCCAACCCCAGCTATTGATAAATTCTTAACGATATTATTGGAATAGTTATTGATTATACATACGCCAGCGAGGGTATGTCGGTATTCGTATTGTATGTGACTCGTGATATAGTAATCTGGTCACACGCGCGAGAGTAAGTTGCGAAAGTATTTCCACAGTGCATACCTCAGTCACGTGTACACTGTTCGTACATGGTGTGTGACAGATTATTGCAATCCATTGTGATTTCATGTTATATTTTCTTAAAAACTGTTCATGAAGTTCCTTGCGTGGCTTCATGAAGAGCTCCTACACGTTATACGGTTCCCAATCAAAAGAGTCTGTACTGCGTTTGTTATCTATGAAGATAGTAAGCCAGCGTATCACTTGCCAAGGGTATCACTAGTGCGTTAATATATTCTAATTGTAATATCGAACTCATTTAACAAAATCACAACATAAATAACCTCATATATGATATACGTACGTGTAGCGCAATATAATGTACAGTAAGTATCAAATCAGTTGAAACAATAATATATAGAATTAAATTGACCCCTGCCTGTCGGATCTGTAGATCACGACCAGGCTGGTGACGAATGAAACCGCACTCTGTGGGGTAAACGACCGGGTCAAGGATGGGTCGTGACAGACAGACAGGCGGACAGGTGTCTGTCATAAGTGTCCGTGCTTTAGCTATCGGGTGAAATCACAGTCATTGCTGCTTTTAGCTAAAAAAGTGAAATTACTCTTGTACCCGAAAAGCGACTGACATGTTGATAATAATCCTTACTTAGATTAATTATTAATACGAAAGTAACTCTGTTTGTTTGTATGCTGGTTTGTTTGTTGGGCTGAACGGATCGTGATAAAATTTGACATTATATCCTGGGGAAGGACATGGCTATCTTTTGTCTTTAAGCAAATGCAGACGAAGTAGCTGGTAATGGCTATATAGAATAATGTTGGACACTCTGTGTATTGCGACTTATGGTGGCTTGTGGATGTTTCAGGAAGGTGGAAATTAAAATTGTTTGCACTATTATAAATTTATTCTTATTCACTTTTTACATTTCGCGGTCTTTTCGTCTTCATATATTTATAAACATAAAAATTACCTTTTTTTACATTAATTTTGCCAACAAATAAATAACAGGCTTTAGCGAGCTTTAGTAATTATTCTGAGTGGCATGTCATGAACAATGGGTTTTGGAGGTCTAGGAACAACACTGGAATACTTTGAGTGAGATTCAATTTGTTAGAGTGCACATAGCATAACAGTTGGTTCCCTATCCAGTGTACCTTAGAAATACCATAATTAGTAAAGTATTATATGCACAAACCAGTTATTGTTGTTCCTAAATGTTAATTAACAGGTTTTATTAACTTAAGGACCAAGTTAGCTCTGTGTGTTCGGAAACGGTTTGCTATTTGAACAGGTGGTACCATTCGTTATTATTGACACAAGACGTCAAACAACTTGATGTCACCAACTTGATTTGTGTCATGTGACGTCAGATGACAAAATTAATATTTAAATTAACTATGAAGAGTCGACGTCCGACGCGGCGGAGACACATCGCGAATAAAATAAAAAGTCCAGAATGTATATCAAATGGATCGTATATCTACCTGTACTGATCTCTGTACTAACTCTCAAAATGTCAAAACTTTCATACGATTTTTTTGTGAAAAAAATACACAAAATACGCAAAACTTGGAGATGCCGGGGATCGAACCCGGGGCCTTTCACATGCAAAGCGAACGCTCTACCACTGAGCTACATCCCCGCTCATACAGCATGTTCCAATATGAATAGACCTTGTCGTAGCGAGTTAGTGATCAACATTTTGCTACCAATATACAAACAAGTGATATCTGAATAATGATAGATTACTGAGTCATCGACAAACCCAGCAGTTTGTTTAAGAGACGTGTCAGTTCTGGATTCACAGCTTACTTCAAATATTAACCACCTGTGTAAAAAAAACCTTACAAATGAATCGATCAAATATATGAAACAGACACATAATAATTATTCCATTCTTGAGGATGGTAGTCACATTAGATGGGTCATAAGTGACGCTGCTTACCCAGTAGATAGAACTGCTTTGCCAGTAGGCAGACTTCTTCTGGAGTCGACCTGCATTCTTACGTATGATTGACCCTTGCCATCAGCGTAGCAAACGCTCGCAACGCCAGGGTACCCGGGTACCAGGCGCGTTACCAACATGATCAGAATACTCGCAGCAGAAGTGACCAATAGTTTTCTTCTTCTGATAGTAAGTGGTTACCGTAGTCTATGGACGCTTTTCAACAACAGGAGTATCACTCGCGCGTTGTTGACCCTTCAAGAATTTCTTCACAACTCTCTCTTGTCTATATATACATAATATTTTATATGATATAGTAATTTGATGCTATCGTGAAGGCGAGATACCGTTACGCCTACTTCTCTTCAAGCATAACTCTTTGTTGCAGATACAAACGGCTCATATCCTAGCGATGGATACCCTGAGAAGAATCCGGAGAAGCACGACTGGCGGCGGACGGTGGCGCGGCGAGCGCGGGCCTGCTGCTCGGCCAAGATGCTGCGCCGGAGGCTGCCCATCCTCGACTGGTTACCGAAATATTCGCTGCGCAGTGGCCTGGCTGACGTCATCGCAGGTATGGCATATTCCATCCGAGTCGTTGAGTCGTCGGCTGACATTTTTGATTTGCGCGTGCGCTTCTCCCGCGTGAATGGAGGGTACACCACGTTTGTGGGCTGATTATGATTTTTCGTTAAATAGAATCTCTTCGGGCCCATTGTAGTATGGTGACTTGCCTACAACAATTCGATTGTTTATATTCTGGTGAGTGTTAGTTTAGTGCAATTGTGTTTACAAATTGGTAAGGGTGTTATTTTTATTTGAAGCAACCGCTATGTAATTTCCTAGGCCCAATTTATAGTCACGCAATAAGTTCATAAAACAAACCCACCGCGCGTGTCCTTGTAACAGCATACAAAGACATCGTCGCGGGCGCAGGGAACCGTGAAATGGATCGCGTCACAGGCATTGTGCTTCTACGACACAAATTATACCGCTACGCTTACAATAATTTTAATTAAAATCATAGGTAACAGGTGTTGACAACAATTGAAATTTATAATTAATTATTTTGCGCTTTTTAGTAAGTAACTTTTTGTTGTTATTGAAGTCGGAGCTATTTTTTTATTAAAAAGTTTTGATTGTTTGTCTTGACTTGCGTAATTGTATAAACTACACAAACACGCACAATCAGAAGCAGCAGCTCAGAATAGATTAATGTACTACGTGCAGTTATATCCCAATGATATATTGCATTGCGTGGATTTTAGAACGCTTCTACGACAAGTTAGTCGATATTAAGTGGTTCAATTGATTGCCATAACACTCATGATCACCCTAATTTCAACAAACATTGTTAGGACAATAATGATCGGCAATCTAATTCGATTAGGCTAGATACCTGATTTTACACAAATCGGCTGCCATCACTTGCTCGCTACCTGTAAAATGCTGGGGAAACTGAAGTACAGTTGAACCAGCTTCTGACACAAGTAACATGAACAACCGCTTCCCTTGCTCTCAGGGGCATAGAGAACACTCGATATGTTACCGATCCATTTTTGACTTTGTTACCAGTGAATAGCAGTTGAAAATCAATTACTGAAACGTAGCTAGATCCAACAATTACAATAGAGTTCGTTCTATTTTTTTTACTATTGCCGTTTTCTCTGGCCTCGCTGAAAGTTAATCAACAACAAGATGAATTACAACAACATGATCGAATCTTTTTAGGGTTGGTTCTGTTGGTTACCTTATTGGTAACCAACGGAACCCTAATACTAAGACTTCGCTGTCCGTCCCTCCGTCCGTCTTTCTGTCAGCGAGCTGTATCTCATGATCCGTAATAGGTACACATCTGTTGCCGCTATAACAACAAATAATAAAATAAATCAAAAAATTTAAGGGGGTTTCCCTATTAGATACGTGTTTTTTTTTGCTAGGTCTTATTAATAGCAACAAGTAGACGCTTGAAATGCTCATAGTGCGTATTGCTATATTTTCTAAAAAAGAGCGAATTGACTATTACAAACTTATTATAGCGGTTGGTGCAATAGCCGTGTCGAGATCGAACCGCAAAGTTAAGTTTGTCATTTAACTCCTAAGCTGATTTGTATTTACGTTTGACTAGGTACTTCACGGCTTATCTACTATTGTTTCATAATGTACTGTCATCATGTTGGCTGTTATTTCGCACGTCTGTTATGTACCTTAGGGGGGTACGGTGTAAACAGCCGCATTGTTTCCGTATTGTAGTCTCCACCGGATAATCGTAAGTTGGACTGATCCTAAGCTACACTGTATTACAGTGACCGTAAGGAAGCCGTGATTTACAAAGGCTGGTTATGTCGGAATGCGTGACGTCAGAACAATAACCATGACCAATGGCACTCGGGTGAAACTTGTAAACGAAGACATTTATATCTCTGAAATCTTTTCATACTATGATTTTGTACCATTCGGTGTCGAGACCCTTGGTCAGTGAGGTCCTAGCGCTATAAGGCTTTTTAAGAAAATAGGAAAAAGGTTAGTCGACATCACAGGAGACCGAAGAGCTGGCAGCTACCTCGGACAAAGATTTAGTCTTGCTATTCAGAGGGGGATTGCTGCCAGTATCTTCGGAACCTTGTCTACAGGGACTCCTTTTAATAATATATTTTAATATTTATGTTATATTTTTAAGATTTTTAGTTTTAGGTTTAGTTTTTAATTAAAAATAAACTTGATATTCTTATCATTTAAATCTGTAAATGATAATTAAATTACACTAATATTTTCATATTTATGTCATATGGATAACATAAATTAATGAATGGACCAGTGTCAATATTCCATGATTCTAAAACCACCAGCTTAGCTCATGCGTTGTCTGTCAGTTGGTCAGTGTTACAGCTTTATTACTAGAATGTCGAACGAAATATAATCAAATTACTTGAAATTGATTATATTTTTGATCATAAGTCTCTTTTCTAGACGTCCATTTGGAATCTGCTTGAATAAGTCGAAATAACTAATTAAATTTTCAGTTCAAACTTTATAATTATAAATTTTACTCAATGCCTCTACTAGTAAACACTAAACGTTGAACATTGGTGCACTCTGTGGCATTGTCCAGTTTCCTGTGCGTGCAATGCTCTCGTGTTTACATGGGATTATTATCTGTGCTCTGCGCCGCGCCGTATCTTCTCACGAGAGTTCTCACAGAGTTACCAGTATTATGGATTCTTGTAATGTTTACAAGGTTAGTGATCTTGTGATTAAATTACGAATGGGATTCAATCAATTGGCAATTCCCGGCTCCTTGCAAAATATAGTTAATGATCTTTTAAAATCAAAATTACTAAATGGTTAAAACATAGGAATTACGCTTTTGAATTTGAAATAAGAAGGTGCATAAATACCTACCTTAATTTAAAAAAAAACGTTGATTCTCGTTAATAGTGTGTGTGTGAGCTTGTTGTACAGTGAGCAGGTAAGTCACTGAAGGCAGTGCACTGAAAGAACGCATCTTTGTCTTCGACAAACAAAAATCTATGCTTGGGGACTATGTTTTAGCCCACAGGCAGCATTCGTTGGAATGTGGTATTATGTTTTGTCAAAAGTAATATAATGAGAAGGTACCTATGTTATTATTTTTTTGTATATAATGTGAAAACAAATAATTTAAAGCAGGGTTATGGAGCACGTAGCTCCGTCTAGGAGCCACGAGTACTGCAGTCCTGAAAGCATAAGGACTGGCAGTATGCCGGCCGCGCATTGTCTGGAGTTCCCGGATCGATGTCTCGTTACGGGGGCGGCGCGCTCACAGACCTCCAAATATTATTATTACTTTTTTTTATTATTATCAGTTTTTTTTTTTTTTATTTGCCACCTCAATGACCGTCCTAAGGCCAAATATCAATATTTTATTACGTATTTTCTATTCCTATAGGTATTGTACGAATGTAACTGATAACATTTTTCGTATTTTTTATACCACTAAGGTGGCACACAAGCATACTGCCCACCTGATGGTAAGCAGTACAAGTAACAACCCAGAACGGATTCAATAATTTGTATACTGTACTAGCTGTACCGACAGACGTTGTCCTGTCTTAGCTTTGAATTCATATGACAAATAAACCATGGAAAACAGGTCCTTTAGTTATTCCCGATATAAAAATATACCGTTTTTTTTTTATTAATTTTAATAAGAACCTTCTACTGACAACAACCACAAAAAAAAAATTTGTGAAGTCGGCCTATCCCTGTCTGCCTTTACGTGTGATGCCGTGACCAAGGGAATACGGGATTCATCTAATATATAAAATTCTCGTGTCAGTTTTCGTTACCATACACCTCTGAAACGGCTTGACCGATTTTGATGAAATTTTTTGTGCTTATCTGGTATCTATGAGAATCGGCCAACATCTATTTTTCATCCCCCTAAATGTTAGGGGTAGTCCAACCCTAATTTTTTTTTTTTTAGACAAAATTTTTAATTTCTATTTTTTTATGATACAACATACAATCCTCAATTTTCACCCTTCTACGATCAACCCTTATTTTTTAATAGCCATTTTAGTAATTTAATCATTTTTCCTCTCCGGTCGAATACTGATCAATCGTCATTTTTGTGCTTATCCGGTATCTATGAGAATCGGCCAACATCTATTTTTCATCCCCCTAAATGTTAGGGGTAGTCCACCCCAAAAAGTTTTTTATTATTTTTTATACAACATTTTTAATTTCTATTTTTTTATGATACAACATACAAAAATACATACAATCCTCATTTTTCACCCTTCTACGATCAACCCTTATTTTTTAATATTAACTTTTAATCACCCTGGCCATATAAGCTAAATACCCATAAAACACAAATTAATTATACATAAAAACCTTCTGTTGATGATCTATCTATTGCTGAAAACCGCATAAAAATTCGTTGCGTAGTTTGAAAGATCTAAGCATACATAGGGACAGACAGACAGTGGGAAGCGACTTCGTCTATGCTATAATATTATAAAGAGGAAAGATTTGTATGTATTGAATAGGCTCCGAAACTACTGGACCGATTTCAAAAATTCTTTCACCGTTAGAAAGCTACATCATCACTGAGTAACATAGGCTATATATTATACTAGCTTCCTGCCCCGGCTTCGCTCGGGTAGACAAAATATTTGATATAAATGTCTACCCGTGCGAAGCCGGGGCAGGCCGCTAGTTTTAATATATAGAGATTCACAAAAGCGAACTTTTACTAATCAATTATATCACTGAATTTATAATACATCATAAAAATTCTGCAACTATAGTACATCCCGTATGGTCTAGTGGCTAGGATACCTGGCTTTCACCCAGGAGGCTCGGGTTCGATTCCCGGTACGGGAAGATGTCGGTTTCTTCTTATTTTTTTTTTACTAGCTTAGTAGTTTTTGCAACTTTGGCCACGTAGAAATACGTAGGTAATTGTACTTGTGTATTGTAGGTAACCATACGGAATTTGGTAAACACGATGTTTGATCAGATGAATCTCGAGATTAGATACGTAGTGTGTGATATTTAAATAATCCCTCAGAATATAATAACTAAAGCTAGCTGTGAGGGCTCAAGCCTATCTTATAAAATAAGAATCCCTTAATAATTCGACCCTTTCTAACACATTTCGAACAACTTAAGTGAAAATAGTACAAACAGATATACATATTGAGCTGGTATTTTGGTGCGGTTTCTAAAGCTTTATTATTGTTCTGAGGTTAGCTAGAAGAGCCTGATAAATGTGTAGTGTGGTTGTCGGCAGGTATAACAGTGGGGCTGACAGTGATCCCGCAGGCGATCGCGTACGCGGGCGTGGCGGGCCTGCCGCCGCAGTACGGGCTGTACTCGTCCTTCATGGCGTGCTTTGTGTACGCGGTGTTCGGCTCCGTGAAGGACTCGGCCATCGGGCCCACGGCCATCGCCGCCATCCTCACGCGGGAGAACCTGCACGGCTTGGGCCCCGAGTTCGCCGTGCTGCTCGCCTTCCTCTCGGGCTGCGTCGAGCTCGTCATGGGCATCCTGCAGCTGGGTGACTGACCTAACAAATATATCACTAGCTTTTTAGCATTCGCTTCTCATACATATCCTCATGTTGACACTGACACCCTTTCCGGGTAAGCAGAGAGAATAAAGCGCCATTTCATTCTTTGACTTGCACATTTATATTACTTCTTTTACATTGATCAATCTCGCCGTACTGGCCACCGGTTCCGACAACTTGTTACTTGCCACTATTGAGTAGTTGTCAAGTAGTAGTCAAGTTGTTCTAAATGGCACGCCTTAGCCTTCCGCGAATCTTCTTCCATCACATTCGCGTTGTATTTTTGTCAGCCTTTCATCACTCAATTCGTTCTAATATAACTGGTATTATTTATTCTTATGCTAATGGGTCCATACTCTCTGCGTCCCCAGCGAGTGACTTGGCGTGCTGCTAATATAATATGCAACGTTATGTTACGAACGGGTAGCAATTTGAAATCAGTTCAATCGGTCCAAACAATAAAATTACCTCTTTTCATATTCACATAACATCTGCATTATTTAAAAAAATCCGCATGATAACCAGTGCTACTAGCACTGGAGGAGAGCTAATTTATCATCCTTGTTTCCATGTAAACAAATCTATAAAGTAGTTTAGTTTCACTCTGCAATAGAAGGAAGTAGGAAAGGAATATTGTTAATATGAAGAGCAACAGTTCACTCGCCGCCGGTTGTTTACGAATTGCTCAATTGTTTGCTTGTTGCTCCTCTGGCCATTGTCTGGCGGCCGGTTGCTACGTTGGTTGCTGGTCGCCTCACTGTCTTGGGAATGCTGTGTTGTCTATTTGCTCACGTGACTCATGTTATGTGTTGTTATTGCGATGTACTTGTGTTAGTTCCTCACTGCTCCGTTGCTATTCTATCTATACATAGCTACACGAGCCCTGCAGCGCGAGCGTGAATAATTTGCGACGTTTTCGTATCGCCTTAGACTAACAAAATTGTCATACTATTTTTTAGTTCCACTTTTCACTGCCGCAGCTCTGTTCTTTTTTCAATACGAAAATAGTCGAAGGCGATACGAAAATTATTAATGCTCGCGATACTGTACTTCACAAAATTCACGTTAAATATGAGTACACTCATGTAGTTGCTAAATTCTTCAGAGCTCCTCGAGAATGCGAGCTGGCAGTAAGGAAAACAATTGCTAGTAACACAGAGAGTTCTCTTCAATAAGTTTGGCAATATAATATGCTAGTGATACCTGGTATTGCTACCGTCTTTCTATAAGCTACGGTAGCCGCTTACCCTCGGCGAGTCATGAGCTTAGATATAATAAAACTAGTTTGTTCACCGGAATGAGCTCAGTATATATTTACTAGGTGTCCGATGTATGAGATTGTACGTCACTGATGAGATTATAACTTTCTTTGATACACCACCTTTTAGTTTTCTGTTCAGGTGTCTGCCCTCTCCCCTCTCTCCCCTCACCAATGCTGTGTCGGTCGTCATGTATGTAATGTAAGTGGATGTTGACTGTTGGTGACGTCAGGGTTCCTGATCGACTTCATCAGCGGGCCGGTGTCGGTGGGGTTCACGTCGGCGGCGGCCATCATCATCGCCACCACGCAGGTCAAGGACATACTTGGTCTCAGCTTCCCGGGAGGGAAGTTCTTGCAAGTCAGTACTACCTACCTACTTAAAGATTTAAAATGGTAGTGCGTGATGGATGTTCCTATTGAAATACATTGGAGCCGCTCGACTGGAGATTCTCTTCGCTTTGTTTAATGTATTAGCAGTTTAATGTATAGTCTGCTAAATAGTATTTAATTTATTTGGTTCTTTGACGATAGATACATCGGACTTTTAAGAATATTATTCAAACTAAACCAAATTAGCGTCACCCAGCATAGCCAAAAAAATACTGAACTCTTTCATCAGAGCGAAAAATGAAATATGTCCTGCATAATATTAGGTCCTTACATATGAAATTGGCGTTTTTCGTACTGGCCACTTTAATCACGAATTTCTCCTCTTTGGTAAGGAATTCCAAATTCAAATTTGTACAGCTATAGACTCATGTATTTGTGCTTCGATGATCGTCATTCATTTGTTTTTTTTCTTCTGTTTTTTTCTGTTTGCGTCACTCATTTTACAAAATGGAAAACCTTAAATATCGCATTATTTACGAGTACGAGTTCCGCCGTGGCACTAGTGCTGCGGAAACAACTCGAAGGGTGAATGATGTGTATGGCGGTCGTGTTGCAAAAGAAAACACAGTTCGTTTTTGGTTCCAACGTTTTCGTTCTGGAAATTTCGACCTGCAGAACAAGCCCCGTGGACGGCCTGAGACTCAAGTTGATAATGAAGAGTTGAAGGCTATTGTGGAAGCGGATCCATCGCAAACCACGTCCGAGTTAGCTGCAGGCTGCAATGTTAGTGATAAAACTGTTTTAATTCACTTGAAGCAAATTGGGAAGATTAAAAAGCTTGAAAGGTGGGTACCTCACGAATTGACTGAAACAAACCGGCAAACGCGCGTCGACTGCTGCGTTACATTACTAAACCGGCACAATAATGAAGGTATTTTAAACCGAATCATTACCTGTGATGAAAAATGGGTTCTTTACGATAATCGGAAGCGCTCAGCGCAATGGTTAGATCCTGGCCAGCCAGCCAAATCCTGCCCCAAGCGAAAATTAACCCCAAAAAAGTTACTTGTAAGCGTTTGGTGGACTAGTGCCGGTATTGTTCATTACAGTTTTTTCAAATCTGGCCAGACTATTACGGCTGATGTCTATTGTCAGGAATTGCAAACCATGATGGAAAAGCTAGCGGCTAAACAACCTAGGCTGGTCAATCGCTCCACGCCACTGCTGCTTCACGACAACGCTAGACCACACACTGCGCTACAGACGGCTACTAAATTAGAAGAGCTTCAATTGGAAAGTCTAAGACATCCTCCGTACTCCCCGGACCTTGCTCCAACAGATTACCATTTTTTTCGAAATTTGGATAACTTCTTGCAAGGGAAAAAATTCAACTCCGATGGGGCAGTCCAAATCGCCTTCAAAGATTTTATTGATTCCCGTCCGACTGGTTTTTTTAGTAAAGGGATCAATGAACTACCTATGAGATGGCAAAAGTGCATAGAAAATAATGGTTCATACTTTGATTAATTAAATATATTATATTAAAAAATATTCGACTTTTTGTTCCTCCCATACAAAACGCCAATTTCATATGTAAGGACCTAATATATAAAGATGTATTCGTTGTAACGTGTGTGTGTCCGTAGGTATGGAGTGGTATGTACCAGCACATAGGTGAGACGCGGCTGTGGGATGCTGTGCTGGGCATCTCCTGCATCGTGGTGCTGCTGCTGCTCAGGGTGAGGCGCATATACTAACAATTTCTATCAGAAATTATTAAACTATTATTTGAAGCAGATACACTTTTATCACAGAACACTGAAAAGTTTTTTTTTATTAACACAACAGATTAAACTATCCATACTTAATATTATAAATGCGAAAGTAACTCTGTTCGCATGTTTGTTTGATTGTTACCTTTTCACGACTAAACGGCTAAACGGATCGTAATGAAATTTGGCAATGAGATAGATTATAACCTGGGGAAGGACATAGGCCATCTATATTTAGAACCACGCAGGCGATGCAGCGGGTAAAAGCTAGTTTACAATAGACAGAACTTAACCTACCTACTAATAACTAAAATATGCATTTGCGGTTGTAAATGGGTCCTTGGGGCCGAGATGCTCTTCAGCATTTTAAGGAGGTCTCACGTCGTCTGGTTGAAGCCCGTGACAGGCGTGCTGGATAATATCTCACTCAGAGAATCAGCATCGCTATCCAGCGTGGCAATGCTGCCAGCATTCTTGGCACGCTCCCGCATGATTCTAATTTGTGTCAGATCTGAATAGTTATTTCCCTATTTCTTAGTATAAGACGTGATAAGCTCCAATCGTTAAACACAACTTTGCAAAACTGTTCTTATAAATGAACATGACGATTTTCTATTTATTTACACTTATAAATGTGTCATACTTTACTATCAGTTCAGAACAAAACATCTGAGAAGAAGAGATGAGAAAAGAAAAACTCAGTGCTCTGCCTTTTGTGAGACTACAACAAGAGTGTTGTCCGTGTATAGTGGTGGTGACTGGTTTGTGTATGTTTAGAAAGTGAAGGACATCAAGGTGTCGGAGGCGGAGGGCGGGCGGTGGCGCGGCTGGGCGGCGCAGGCGCTGTGGTTCGTGGCCACCACGCGCAACATCCTCGTGGTGCTGGTGTGCGCCTCCATCGCGTACTACTACGACACCCGCAACCAGACGCCCTTCGTGCTTACTGGTCAGTGATCCTCATTCAAGATACGGTTATTGTTGAGCGTGTGACCCCTGGTATTGCAAGCGTCCACGGTAATCGCTTATCATCAGAATATAAAAGTGGTATAAAAAGGTTTTAGTTGTAGTAATCGCTCCATATTCAAAGACTTCTAACAAGACGATGTACCTAAACAGAAAGACCATTCGCAGCCAAACATAGTGGAACCGTGTATACTTGGTTGAATGACTGCGATGCTGTCGTGTGTTCGATCGCGCATCAAGATAACATTTATTTGTTTATTATATAAGCATGCATGTGCAAACATATTCTTTTGTATCTCATCAGTTAGCTGGCGCCCATCAAATAGAAGAACCGTTGCTTTGATTAACAGCTATACTAATATCATAAAGAGGAAAGATTTGCACTTTGTGTAATGTGTATGTTTGTATTGAATAGGCTCCGAAACTACTGGACCGATTTCAAAAGTTCTTTCACCGTTAGAAAGCTAGATTATCAGCATTGAGTAACATAGGCTATATTTTATACTAGCTGCCCAGTCATTAAGTAGTCAGTAGTAACCTAGTAGCATAACGGATTGTTCGTGACTATATCTCAACATATCTGTGCCGGTAGCAGGAACATTGTCGACAACGTATTCGAAAACGTAACTCGCGAAATGTCAAACTTGTCATACTAATTTTTAGTTCCACTTTTCACCGCCGCAGCGCTGTTCATTTACCAATACAAAAAAGTCGAAGGCGATACGAAAACGTTGTCAACAATGTTCCTGCTACCGGCAGTGAACATATCGCGGTAGAGTTGGAAGCTAAGCCGTCCTCGGCAGTAAGTGTTGTGTGATGTGTGCAGGTTTCGTGAAGCCGGGCCTGCCGCAGATGTCAGCGCCGCCCTTCTCCGCCACCGTGGGCAACCACACGTACACCTTCGTGGAGATGGCCTCCACGCTGGGCTCGGCCATCTTCGTGGTGCCGCTGCTCTCCATACTGGAGAACATCGCGCTAGCTAAGGTCTTCTGTGAGTATATTCACGCACTGCCAGCACTATAGATACACGCGGGAACCAGCCAATATGTTACTGTGTGATAAGGCAGTATTTTTTCCATATTAAAAGTGAGCTTCAATGGTGTAACTACAGTTGAGAACAACCGTTTTGAGTTTATTCTTTATATCGTTATCATAGATCACATTTGAATCTTCTGTTTTATGTAAATCTAGATTGTCCTGTATGTACTCGCATACGTGTGTGTGTGTGTGTGTGTGTGTAGTGATGTGGTGGTGTGGTTGTGTGTGGCAGCGGAAGGCAAGTACGTGGACGCGACGCAGGAGATGGTGGCGCTGGGCGTGTGCAACATCGCGTCGTCGCTGGTGGAGTCGATGCCGGTGTCGGGCGCGCTGTCCCGCGGCGCGGTCAACCACGCGTCCGGCGTCGCCTCCACCGCCGGCGGGCTCTACACCGGCGCGCTCGTGCTGCTCTCGCTGCAGGTACCTACCCGCTATAAATTATTGAGCTTACAATCTCAGAGGAACCTACAATTTTCCCGGGAAAAAAGTATTCTATGTGTTAATCCAAGTTATAAATTATCTGTGTTCCAAATTTCATCGAAATCCGTTACGTAGTTTCTGGTGAAAGTGTGACAAACATCCATCCATACTCACAAACTTTCGCATTTATAATATTAGTACGCATAGGATATATATATCGCAACAATAAATGATGAGTTTCTTACCGAATTGTCCTCAGCAACCTTCTGAATCGGTGGTAGAGTCTGACGATTTTAAAGTACCTACTTATTTGTAAAGTCTCGTTAAATGAAGGTGAGCCCCAATATTTGCCGCTTGCACTTTTAAGATCCGTTTTGCTAGCTTTCTCCCTTTTTCCATCGAATTTCGTAACCAGCTATAAGGAAGTGTATTTATTGAGCCATAACGTTTTGCAACGGGCAGTATATATCGTATCGACATTTCAACCCTTATTTTTTATTTGACTGGCTGTCAATATTTTTACTTGACTGGTAAATTTTTGTTGCAGTTCTTCACGCCATATTTCTTCTACATCCCGAAGGCGTCCCTGGCCGCGGTGATCATCGCAGCCGTCGTCTTCATGATGGAACTGCACGTGTTCAAGCCCATATGGCGGACTAAAAGTTAGTACTTTGCTTATAGCTAAAGTTAGATAGATAGATAGATAACAAGTTTATTCACCAAAAAACTGCAATCACAAAAATATTTACACAGAAACAGAACACTAAGTAAATTAAGACAAGAACGGAATTAGGGGTTAGTCACAATTGGAACTTAAAAATATGTTAGTGACAAATAGTTGCTTAACTACATAAAACTGGTGTTCAATTAAAAAGTTACTGTACCCTAAACTTACAAGTGATGTTTAATTAACTCACTATTCTAAAATTGTGTCTTATGCGGACACAATGGAGTTTAAAACTCTTTATTACAATAAAAACTGTATAATATAGAAAAATTACAATTTAGAAGTGTTTGGTGCGAGCGTCGTAGATCAAGTGACGGAGTACTTTTCAATGTCAATTGTCGAAGGTTAAGCGCCTGATGAAAGTAAATAGCAACACAACTTGATCTACTAAACATTACAACTTAATCGAGCATCAGGCACGAACAAATTGTAACAATAAGATTAAATTTGGGCATATCCTAAGTAAGTCAAGACGGTGTGTTTACGCCATTGTTTTAATTCACTTAGATATCCAGTAGCATGCAACGTGATATCATAGTTGTGACGATGTGTTCAGAGATGGACATAATCCCGGCGGTGGTGACGTTCGTGACGTGCCTGGTGTTCCGGCTGGAGCTGGGCATCGTGACCGGCATCGCGGTCAACCTCGCCTTCCTGCTCTACGCCTCCGCCCGGCCCTCCGTCACCGTCACACGAGCTGTGGTCAGTACCCACACTCACTAAACAGACATTGGACAGCACTGTACAGTGTACAATGTACATCCTCCTTAACATTAATACAAGATATGCAACCTGTATACTGACAGACCTAAAATCTTGAGTTCATGAATTGATAGTTCATCTTGGTGGAGCTGTGTAGATATCATAACGCCGAGTCCCTCACGGGTAGGCAGAAAATATAGAGCGCCATTTCACACTTACACCTGTTTTCCTTTTTTTACATTGATCATAATCTTCATCTCCGTCGACTCCGAGTACTGTTTACCTTCATTGAGTCGGATGGCCTTCAACTCACTCACATGCGCATTGTGTGTGAAGATCTATTCTGTTACTCTTTCATTGTATATCCAAGCCAATGTAGAATAACTTTTTGCATTTTTATGGAAGGTAATGTGTTGTTGTGTCGGTCAGTCTGGCGACGGCATCGAGCACCTGGTGGCGACGGTGGACCGATCGCTGGCCTTCCCCTCGGCGGAGTTCGTGCGGCGCGCGCTACGCAAGGCGGCCGACCACCACGCCGCGCTCGCGCTCGTCGTCGACGCCACGCACGTGCAGGCCGCAGACTTCACCGCTGCCAAGGTGACCAACTGACCACCACACACACACACACACACACACACACACACACACACACACGCAACCAGACACACACACAATCACAAACACACACACGCGCACACACCCTCGCTGCTGCCCTTGTATTATACACTTAATTTATGTCATGAATATTGGTCTATTCCGTCTGGTTTGTTCAACAATAATATTCTCTGGTCGCAGGGCATCAAAGCGTTGATCGACGACTTCCACGCGCGCGGGCAGACGATCATCTTCTTCAACGTGAAGCCGTCCATCGCGGCCGTGTTCCAGGGCGTGAGGCCGCGCGAGTTCCTGCACTGCTCCTGCCGCGCGCAGCTCGACCGGCTGCTGCTGCAGGCGCACACACCCTCCTGTGAGCGACACACACACCCACCCACACACATACACATACATATACTCACAAACACAGCGCTTTCAGTAGTTGTGGTAGGCGCATTGGCATTCACAATTCTGACCTGCACCAGCTTACAGACAAGCTGTAGCAAGTTACGTTTTCGACTACGTATTCAAAAACGTATCTCGCGAAATGTTCATGTTTCAATACAAATATAGTCGAAGGCGATAAAGAATAAGACAGCTGATGTATTTGGTTTTTTTTTTAATCTAGTAATGTTTAAGATATGTAATATCGTCTGTTTCCTCCACAGAGCACGGGACCAGCCTCCCCGATCTCCCCTCGTACGTACGAGCAGTATTTGTAGTTCCAGTATTTATCGTTACGTGTCGCGAGGCGACTACACTTAAGGATTGTTTGTGATCGAGTGCGGTCCCGGACCAAATAAATGTTGATTACTTATATGTTGTATATCGCTCATTTATCACATATCCGCAAACTGAAACTATATTTAAAGTTCGAAGGAACTAATTTAAGACGTCAAAATAAAATTTTGAATGTAAATTCGAATGCCTCTCAAAATTATTGTGACATCAGATTTGAGATGAGATTAATTGTACACTAGCGTTTCAGTATTCGTCCGTAAGTAGTCCTTTATTGTATTGTCAGGCATTTTTCTCATCAATCAAACTGCATGTTGGAACAGCAGGTGGTACTAGCAGCCCGCTGGTGGTGGCTAGGATACGGTTCTCCGTACTTAGTCTGCGGGTTCGATTCCCGATTTAAATACATGTCAATTCATTCAGAATATAAGTTTTCCCCTGGGTGGGTTTCCCTTTACGCTTGGAATATACGGCGAGCTTCAAGCTTAGTAACAATCCTGTACCATATTTCTTGGTTTCAATAATGAAATGAAACAATTGAGTGGTGATAATAATCGTTTATTAGACAACCATCGTCGTTCTCCGTTCTGCGGATCGCACAGCCTTCGCACATTGCGGACATTCATATAAAACGTTATATTTGGTTACACTACACCATTACTTTACAAGATACACAGGAATTACATGTAACTTACATCACCTAGCATTAACCTACATCAGTACAAGGTACTGCACCTCAATTCGCTATTACACGTGAATACGATCTGAATAATATAGCACTCGTCGCCTCCACCTGTTCCCCGCATACCGGCTTATCACTACTAGTATGGCTATATGGAATTTATTATTATATTTATCTGTATCAAGCGACTGTACCCATATGCTATATTATCGTTATACACAGCTGCATCATGAGCTCCTGGTAGGTTCATCTACCTTACGCTTTAAATATGAACATACGTGTTTAATATCTGCTGTATTTTTATGAACTCCTAGTACTGTCACAATAAGGTACAGTACAGTTCTCTCTAGACGGTAAACTTTTTCTAATGTATCCAGCGCCGTTATGCTGCCAGCATTCTTCTGGTTCCGGTCAGGTATTTTGTATATAAGTTAGGCAGTTTAAATTTTTCTTTCAAATATTTCAATCTGCTTATAATGTTAATAAAATTCTTAGACAGAAAGAACACTATTATGTGAAATGGTATCCCTAGTATCAGGAACGTGTGGAAACATGTAGGGATAAGCCAGTATGAGCAGTCGGAGCCAGGCGCCTGTCACCTGGACCGCGGCTCGATTCAATATAACTCTGGAACTTACTAAGTTCGAAATTCAGTGCTTTATTTTGAGCCGAGCGGAGTCTGGTGCGGGTGTTAGTGCTATTGAGCCGACTCTACAATCCTGTGCCAGTCGACGAGCTCTGGGTACAGGCGGCTTCAGTTGGTAATATATCAATTGCCAACTGCCAAATGATTAGATCATCGACCGACCAACTAACATCCCTATTTGATGCGACTAGCACCTTTACTCCAAACAATTGAGCACGGAAGTAATATTCACACAAACAAGTCCCAAAATGGAGATATATCTAATCAAAAGTGAGCAGGAGACAGGTGCGCCGAGGCCTTGTCATGGCCACGAAGGAATGCATTCAGACACGGGGCGCCATTCAATAATGTTGCGGACAACATGTCACAGTGATTACTACCAGAGGTAGTAAGCACAACTATTTGAAACGAATCTACCTCAATACAATATAAAATGTAGGATAAAAATGCCTTGTAGCAGTGGGTGCACGGGTCATTACTGAATTTCTTGATTGTTTTAACTACCACCCCAATTGGCTTCATCAGCCTGTGACAACCTATAGGATAGGTTGGTAGATAGGTGCGAGTGTGTGAGTGAGTGAGTAGGCCTCGGCGCAGTTACAAGGAAGACGGACAGGGACAACGAGAGATCAAAGAGCTACGCCGCAGCGGCGGGGACTACTATATTATATTTGTGATGTATGATAACATACTTGTGATGAATGATATCTGTGTGTATCTATCATACCGCTTGAATGGTGTAAATGTGTGTGTGTGTGTGTGTGTGTGTGTGTGTGTGTGTGTGTGTCTGTGTGTGTGTGTGTGTCTGTGTGTGTGTGTGTGCTCCACCGCTGCGCCACTATAGTACAACACGAGTCTCTAGACCCGCATGAACACCACATACTTATATTTGGCATTACAAGTTAGTTGCCGATCATGCAACAATGTCCCTTAATACAAATACGATATGACACATTTTTGTTAAATAAAAATTTGCACTTTACCTCGCACTCAAAGTCAACAATTAAAATATAAAGGAAATTGAGTAATTGTTACATTCACTTATTACGCTAGATAGTATATAAATGGCGGCTAGTGAGCACAGACTAGCGCTGTGCGAGTGGGAAGCTGCGTACTCACTGGGACCGTAGCCCCGCGGGGCAAGAGCCAGTCAGGAACATTCAGTGAGTACATAGCTTTAAGACGAGTGCGCCATCTATCGACCAGTACTGGAATCAAATTGACGATAGACAAGCACTCGTACTCTCGACGGCTATAAACCACAAAGCCTTCTATCTCACATACAGATGTATTACATTTGAAGGTGCAAGCGAGAAAGAACGCTTAGTTTATAGTTGACGGTCATAGACTACTCGAAGCACTTATATTAGGAAAAAGTAACATAGGAATAATCTCAAGTGGCTAAATAAAATTAAACTATGAAATTAGCATTAATACGAACAACATCGTGAACGGAATGGCTCACGATATCAAACAGTGCTTAGGTTGAATCGATAGCTGCGTCCCTTTCCTTCATTTGCGAAAGGAGTGAGACGACCGTCGATGCACCGCAACCTATGTCAACATTACACATAAGCACCACTGCAACTAATAACAATATTCTTAATTTAATTGTGTATTGTATACCAAGTTACTATTGAAAACTAAATAGCCTGGGTTTCCAGAGGAAGCGGCGATAACAAGTCTGTGTTAAATAAAATAGAGCTACCATAGATCATCGTACCTACAATGTGAACGTGACTTTGTATAACCAAGCTGTCACCTCGGCCGCATTTGAACACTATCTATGGCGTGTCTTACTAGTAAACTTGTTACCTTTCTCGAAAAGGCATTTATAGGGATTGCCTAGTAATAACAGATACCTATATATACGCACTGGCTACACCTTCCTTGGAAACCAAAGCTCATCCTAAAAAGATTGGCATTCTCTCCCTCCCTCTATCTCTATCTCTCTCTAACATTAATATAAATGCAATCTCGACATGTGCCGGGAACACTGTTCATTTCATTCGTTTACTTACTTTATTACATCTAAAATATATAAATTGTGTTTCCATCTCTTTCGCACTAAAATATATGAGGAGACGAAAAATAAAGTTAACTACACAATAATAATACGTTTTACATGAAAAGATCTCTAATATGGAGGTTATCGCACTCATCATTCGAATTTAATTCGATACATACAATATAGTGTCAATAAATGCTTCTTATACAGAGTAGCCGTGACACAGACTGGTAGGATTGCTATGCACTGCGATGACCTCAGTGGCAGTTTGTGCGGCGTTAATAAACGAAACGAACATAATATAATTGTGAACTGTTAAAGCCAATATTGCGCTTTGCTTCAGCGCCACATCCTTATACAGTACAACATGGGACAACAGAATTTAATATGGCAGTTGATTTCACTACGCTTCATGTAAGCAATAACAGGCAGGCCATATTGCTATCTCTCTTTGCATTACTGATGGAAAGTGCCTTGTAGCTAGCGGTCTCGCTCGCACACAAGATGTCGTCGCTTCCTTCCTGCGTATTATTGAAAACCTACTCAAAGTCCGCAGTATATGAACTATTAAACATCACAATTTCGTTGGCAAAAAGTGTACTAAGATTAAAGATAAAATTTACTTGCGTTTTAAATCTTAATGTGACGACGTCCTGGTATACGTGCCTCATAAACTTTAAAATATCTCTTATAGTTCTATCGAACGCCTAGTGGCAACTACAGTACTACACACAACGCCCAAAATAATTCAAAAATACATTGTAGGATGTGTTTCAATACATTACACGTCAGTGTTGCTAATATTGTGGACGCTGCCGTACACGTGGCGTAGTGGATACTGCAATGACTATGATCCAAAAATACGTGACTCTCGCGGTCACTGGGAGACGTGGTTGCATTTTCTTTCAGTTGTACGTTGTGTTGCGGGCGAGGGGCGAGGGGCGAGGGGCGAGGGGCGAGGGGCAGTGGGGGGTGGTTCTGGGGGTCTCAGTACTTCAGCAGGTCTTCATCGAGCTCCGTGAGCGCCACTTTACTGTCTATCACTGGAAATATACAATTTTATGCAAGTTACCTCATGTACAAGTGAAAACAAATCACAAAATAATAAACGTCACCCGATACAAAAACACACAAAACAGCACCCAAGTTCGATAACAATAAAATGCACAAGTAACAATAGTACAAATCACAGTGTTGTGTCATCTAAATGATGGATGGTAACCAAACTGGGTAACTACAGTTTTCCCGTGAAACGAGTAGGGTGCCAACAATAGTGCATTCCGATATTGATAGTGTAGTATATTTACGAGGGTAGTCGGTCTACCCTCACCGTATGGATATTAATAAATGGCAGTGTTCAACCAACTTGCGTGTGTTTCACTACATGGTGACAGCAGTGGATTTGTTTTTACAACAAAAAGTAATCGAACCTTAAAGATACTGTAAAAATCAGTGTGATAATTTGTCGGGTGTCGTATACATCCATAAATTATGGAACACGCGCGTCCTCCAGCGGAGTTATCACTCGAGGGCAGTCCGGCCGTGCGCTCTGAGTCGTGGCGCAAATGGCGGAAGCTTTTCGAGGTGTTTCTCAAGGCGTCTGGAGTGAGCAAAGAGCCTAAAGAGGTACAGGCTAGTCTGTTGGTGAACCTCATCGGATCGGCAGGGTACGAGGTTTTTACAACCTTTACGTTTGACGCGGGGGAAAGTGAAGATGACGTTAACTGTGTTCTGAAGAAATTTGACTCTTATTTCGGGGCGAAACCGAATATCACAGTGCGGCGTTATAAGTTCTTCACTAGCAGCCAAGAGGAAGGAGAGAACATCGACCAGTATGTGACAGCGTTGCGAGTGCTTAGTCAACAGTGTGAATTCGGTGAATTGACCGAGAGCTTACTGCGAGATAAGATCGTATGTGGCATCAATAACAACATCGTAAGAGACCGACTACTTCGTACGGATGATTTAACGTTGTCAAAAGCGATACAGATTTGCCAGGCGGCAGAAATGTCTAGGGAAGAGAGTCAGTGTTTTAGTGCTGGTACGTCGGAGGACATTCAGGTGAACGCGATGCACAGTGGAGGCGGCGGCGTGAAAGGTGCGCGCCGAGCAGCTGGGCGACGACGCGGCGGCGGTAGCGGAGCACCGCGCGGCGCGGGCCGGGCGGCGGATGGCACCGGCCTGGCGCGCGGGCCCTGCCGTACGTGTGGCAGCAGCCGGTGCGCCGGCGGCGACCGATGTCCGGCGCGAAACGCGATGTGTTTTGTGTGTGATCGTAAAGGCCATTTCTCGCGAGTGTGTGAGCGTAAGAAAACACTTAATAAAGTTTTAAATTTGAGCGTAGATTATGCGGCTAGTGAAGGCGAAGAAGACACCGAGGAAATGTTTTACGTAGACGTTATCAGTGAGGACAAATTTCCCCGTAAATTATGTAAGGAATGGACTGAAATAATTTCATGTAACGGTAAGAATATTGTGTTAAAAGTTGATACTGGATCAATGTTGAACGTTATGTCTAAAAATGAATATTTACGCTTGGGCTTGTCTATTAATAACCTTAAACCGTTTACAAAACGAGTACTTTCTTTTACTGGGAACCGGTTGCCCATAATAGGCACTGATAACGTTGCATTCATATTCAATAACAAACAATACGTGCTACCGTTTGTGGTCGCCGATCTAAACTGCCAGAACGTACTTGGTTTGGAAAGCAGTATTTCATTAGGATTAATTAATAGTATTGATGCAATAAACATTAGCCAGTACGATGATTTGTTTAGTGGGCTAGGAAAATTACCAGGGGAGTATTCAATTTCTGTAGATAGTAACATACAGCCGGTCGTGTGTCCTACTAGAAAAATATCTTTTGGTCTTAAAGATAAACTGTTAAAGGAGTTACGTAGGATGGAAACATTAGGTGTGGTGAGGAAGGTCACGCACCCGACTGACTGGGTGAATGCAATCGTGTTAGTAGCGAAGAAAGATGGCAGCATTCGTGTTTGTTTAGACCCTCGACCTTTGAACCGTGCGGTGCGGCGCGCGCAGTACTCGCTGCCGACCGTGCCGGAGCTAGCGGTGCGTCTGCGTGGCGCCACGCTGTTCAGTGTACTGGATGCCCGCTGTGGCTTCTGGATGATTCAACTGGATGAGCAGTCCGCCGATCTATGTACTTTTAGCACACCGTTTGGGCGATACCAGTTTTTGCGTTTACCTTATGGAATAAATTGTGCGCCAGAAGTTTTTCATGCGAGGCTGAGGCAACACCTCGAGGATTTGGAAGGCGTGGAATCTTTTATTGATGATGTCATCGTATGGGGACGCAATAAGGAAGAACACGATAGGAGGCTAGGTACATTACTCAAGCGCGCGCGGGAAATAGGTTTAAAATTTAATCGCGAAAAATGTAGGTTTGGATTGCCAGAAATTACTTACCTGGGCCACAAGTTTGATGCGACTGGAATGCGAGCGGATGACTCGAAGGTGAAGGCCATTATAGACATGCCATATCCAAGTGATCGGAAATCACTTGAGAGGTTTTTAGGCATGGTAAATTACCTATCAAAATTCATTCCGAATTATTCGGAGTGTGTAAACGTTTTGCGGTCGCTGCTAAAGAAGGACTCCGAGTGGATGTGGGAGCAGCACCACTCATCGGCAGTGGATGAGCTGAAACGCAAGCTGTCGAGGGCGCCGGTGCTAGCGCTGTACTGCGAGCGCACGCCAGTCGTGGTGACCGTGGATGCGTCGAGCGTGGCGCTGGGAGCTGCGCTGCTACAGGGGGGTCGCCCGGTGGAATTCGCCTCACTCACGCTGAGCGACACGCAAACCAGATACGCCCAGATCGAGAAAGAGATGCTGGCTATTGTATTCGCGGTCGAGCGGTTCAGGCAGTATATTTACGGCAGGTCTGACGTCACCGTGCAGACAGACCACAAGCCGCTGGAAGCGTTGTTCAATAAATCGTTGGTTTCTGTGCCGGCACGACTGCAGAGGATGATGATGCGGGTGCAAGGATTCGACTTTACGGTGGTGTATACACCGGGCAAGTATATGTATATCGCCGATACGTTATCGCGGGCACCATTGAAGGAATTAATGCATGACCGTGTTACAGAAGAGGTAGATGGGCAAACATGTTTCGTCTTGAAACACGTGCCGTTTAGCGACCATAAAATGGAGGCAATCAGGATGGAAACTGAGACCGACCGTGACTGTAGGCTATTAATTAAATATATAACGGAGGGATGGCCTAAGAATCGCCGCGATGTAAATAGGGAAGTCACTGTATTTTGGGCTTATCGCGAGCAGTTGCATTACATGGATGGGATAATTTTTAAAGGTGACTGTGTTTTTATCCCACGCTCATTACGTGTTAATATGGTATCACGGGTCCATGAGGGACATCTGGGAATAGAGAGGTGCAAGCGACGCGCGCGTGATGTAATGTTTTGGCCGGGGCTGAGCGGGGACGTGGAGCGCGCCGTGCGGGGCTGCGCGGCGTGCGCGCTGCACGCGCCCCGAGCGCGCCGCCAACCGCTGCTGCAGCATCACGTGCCCGCGCTGCCGTGGCACAAACTCGCTTCGGATATATTCGAGTACAGAAAGAAAAACTACATCATATTGGTAGATTACTTTTCTAATTACGTGGAGGTTGGAAATCTGTCTAGTATGACGGCAAAGCAAGTTATCAACTTCATGCGAGAACAGTTTGCTCGTCATGGAATACCGTCCGAGCTCGTGACTGATAACGGACCTGCGTATAATTCGCATGAATTCAAAACGTTTCTGCGTGAATGGGAAGTACGTCACGTGAAATCATCTCCACATTATCCACAATCAAATGGAAAGAGCGAGAGGACTGTACAGACAGTTAAAAATCTATTGAAAAAGTGTGTAGATTCGGGACAAGATTTTTCATTGGGATTGTTGAATTATAGGGCAACACCACGGAACGGGCTAGATTCACCAGCTCAAATTTTAATGGGCAGACGTTTAAACACAAAATTGCCAGTTAATGCAAAATTGCTAAATGAAAGAGTGGATAATGAGCGCAATTATCAATCATTGATGGAAAAAAGGGATAACATTAAACATCATTACAACAGGTCAGCAACATCGCTCGAGTGCTTGTCTCCAGGAGATAAGGCAACTCTAATATGCAATGGCTCCAGAAAACCGGTTTCCGTAGTCGCTCGAGCGCCGGAACCGCGCTCGTATGTGGTGGAAGACGAGAACGGCAGTCGGTACAGACGCAGTCGATGCCATTTAGTGTCGCGAGCGGAGCTGACAGGTTCTGCAGGCAAAGTTCTAAAACGCGCTTCTACAACCGAGGTATCAGGCGACAAGCAAAATTCAATTTGGGTGCCGAGGGCACGTAGGCGCAAACAAAAAATCGGTGCTGCAGATCAACAGATGAGTATAGCACAGTCACAGACAGTAGTTACTCCTGAGAGCGCGAAGTCATCCCTGCCCGCACTGCCCGCAGTATCACACGCGGAGAGACAGCCAGAGGCCGCAGAGAGCGATGACGACGAGTACCTATTTGAAGCTGTTTCGGATGAGTCTACCTCAGCGTCACCAGCTGTTCCGATCACGAGGTCGAGGGAACGAACTGCTCGAATGTTGACAAATTTAGTTTTTGGTTCCGGTAAAAAATATTAGTGTTTAATATGTACCTATGTTATGTTTACTCACTCAAAGATAAATACATAATTGGTCAAATCCATAGTCAAATACGAAAATACCTAAGCTTATTAATAATATTGTTAAAATTAATTATACCTACATATTATACTAAGTAACTTAGGAGAGTAAATAGGTTAGATGGTTATTTATTTACTTAAAACTTACAATAAAAGTTGTTTCATATACGATGAGAGTGAGAAATACATATATAAGATAATGGTAGGTACTACAATGTCATCGAAAAACGATCTACCTTAAAATGGCTATATTTACGTACACAGATACAGGTGTATAAATATCATAATAATAAGTTTTATTTGTTTTGATTTCTATAAAAAAAAAAAAAAAAGGAAAACATGTAGTATATTTACGAGGGTAGTCGGTCTACCCTCACCGTATGGATATTAATAAATGGCAGTGTTCAACCAACTTGCGTGTGTTTCACTACAGATAGTATGATCCACATGTAAATTATACATAGGGGTCCGTATCCGGGACCCCCAAGCGGATCCATAAATCATATTCAAGTGGAAAGAACACAAATTGATATGAGTTAAGATACACTTCCTGCCACTATCCCATTACTGTAACCATCAGTTACACGAATACAAAACCTATTGCACGTGCATAAGAGTGCAATTTTATTTCACCGCCGCATACGACATGTAATGTACGAAAAATGACAACACCCATAGTGATGTAATAATATGTATACTCTCTCGAGATATGGTTAGCACACTGAGACTTGCAACAATTCTCAAATAAAATGACTTGTCAGTGAGCAAAGTGACAACCCAAGTATACCCAAGTGTGTATCGATGGTTGTATCCCCGTGACTAGTAATAGTATCGCTCCGGTCTCGTCTGCCGGCGCATCGGTCTCGGTACACTGCAGGGAGTGACAATTTATGTAGGTAGGCAGAAATAATTGAACAGAAACATGGCCGCTTGCGAATTGATATCGCTCGGGTTCAACCACGGCTAGAATCAATGAGTTTTAAACGCATTCTAAAATCATTCCTGAACCGAATGCTTGTTCGCCAACTTTGTATGAGTTACGTAACCAAATGTGGCGTGGCCCAGAGGGTGACCACTGAGTTGTGGTCACGCGCTCTCCCATAATATGTAGTGTGGTAGTGTGTTATTGTGGTGGTGTGCACTCACGTGGGTCCGGGATAGTAGTAGGGCGGGGGCCGCTCGTACTCCGTGGGCCCGAGGTAGCGGGGCGGGCCCTCCTCCCAGTGCCTGCAACAACCCGCGCTACAACACCACCACCACCCAACACTCACCGTGCCACTACAAACCTAGTGTCACTATATACCACTGTTTTTTAGTACCTAAGCATTTTTATTAAGTAAACTCAGACAAACTTTGTTCACCAACATAATGGTCCTAAACGTCTGTATATATATTTAAGATCCCTAATAACAATCATACACACATATGATCACGCCAAGTCCCTCACGGGGTAGACAGAGAGCTAGAGTGCCATTTCACTCTGTAAGTTTATTGTTTACCAAACCATTTGATTTACATAGTGCTACCGCATTTCTTTAAACATGTGATATGACGATGATCAATGTAGCAGTGCACGAGCAGTGATATCGGCAGTATGCCAGAAGGCCGGAGGGCCCACCACAAGCTTGTTCTCGTGTGGTCACTGGTGATGAGCGAGGCGAGGTGTCAGTACTGTAATAGTAGTGTTGTGGTTACTTTGGCGCCATATCATTATATCGGCGCGCGTGGTGTGCGTCGACAGGCGGCGCCACGGCGGCGTCAGGCCGCTCGCCCCGGGCGTCACCCCTCTCGCCCCGCGCCTCGCCACGGGCGTCGCCCCGCTCACCCCGGGCCTCGCCCCTCTCGCCCCGGGCCTCGCGCCGCCCGCCCCTCCCCGCACGCTTCTCAGCCTTGTAGGCGCTATAACATACATTACACTCTGTATTATACTACTCCACGCTCGGTATTGGGAGGTCGATATGGAACGCACCTAAGAGGGTGTCTCTACAGCAACGCTCGTTTAATACGTTCAATGATAAATACGTTTAAATAACAATGTGATATCGTGGGAATCGACCTCCCAATACACATATAATTATGCCTTCACTTGATCATTAGATACCTGGAGCAACGAATTACACAAACATATGTATAGTTAAAAAGTAATCTCTCTAATAGTTATAAAGTTAAATCACAGTAATCGTAAAAGTTATTCAATATACTCATATATAATATGTATGTATAATTCGTCACTCTAAGCTAAGCTTACAACCACATTGAAGGCGGAGTTATACAGACCAACCAGCGTAATTTATTGCGCCTTGAGTTTTGTGACCTCAATCGGATCTTTTAAATATAATAATGTCAATATATATGAATAGCAATAAAAGACGGTGTCGGCCCGGGAGGAGTGAAGCAGGCTCTAGTGGGATGCTAGCGAGCGCAACAGAATCCGTAGCCAACACGAATGTTCATGCAAAGTATAAGGACGCGACAATAATAGTGATTAGAACATGTTAGGTGACAGAACATGTACCTACTGCACACATCCGGACACATTAGCCTCGTCTACAAGAGAAACAAGAAACACCAAGCTCATGACAACACCATATATCTACTTAAATATAAGCATGCTGCACGAGAGAAATCAAACAGGAAGGATCCACGGAGCCCTCGGATAGTTTGAGGGGGTTGTTTGACATCGCCGCCTCAGTAATGAACACATGAAAATGGTGATGATAATTTTCCAGTTACATACAAAGGTAGTCCAGACATGTTGGTATGAACAAACCTGAACTACTGAATTGTCAACTAACGTTATCTTAAGACCAGAACTTTATTGATCAGCTCCAAACCCCTCAATTAAGGCAAATAGTGTTTCAACAAGAAGCAGATCACGCGAGCATACATGTGCAATATCGTGTCGTTACCGCATCGTGGCCGGCCTCGTGGCGTGGCCTCGCGAGCCGAGCAGCCTCCCACACCACTCGCGGTCACCGTATCAACTACAGGTTAGTGTAACACACACACATACTAGCTAGTGATACATTGGTGCCAATTCTGTTGTTCAAAATAACTAAACTTAACTAATTTGACAGGTTTAAAATATTGCAATCCTTATTTAACCCCGCACATGAGAAAGGGATAGCAAGAATTTTAGACCTGTCAAATTAGTTAAGTTTAGTAATTTTGAACAACAGAACCGATTTGTATAGATAAGACTGATATATTTGTTTAATATATCTTTAGATAATTAGCTACACAACTCTTATACATACACACACATCACGCCACGTCCCTCACGGGGTAGCCAGAGAGTATAGATCAATCATATCAATCAAATCTCTAACTTTAATATAACACATGTCATGTTGGTCAGTACTTGCAACACAACACTAACTTCATACGAGTACATCATCTATACTTATAACAGTACAATCACTATCTATTACATTCGACATCGTGTGACAACACATCACAACACACACTGGTACAACTTAGTCAGCCTAGTAAACTTATTTGAACAAGATCTTCAAATATTGTACCCAATTATATACAAGAGTACATAGGTATATTAATATAAAAAACATTGGTCTATGTAGTAATATTATAGTATATGTACTACATGACACATTACTCTATTTCAATTCACTGCAGTGCGAGACACGTGTCGTGTCTTATTTTATTTATCTATGTGGATTATGATTGATATAAATGCGGTTATATTATTGCATACAGATTACAACTATTTATTTGTTATATGCATCTTTTATATGATGTAATGTTATGTATTTTTAATATTTTCGGACAATTCCAAGTAATTAATATTGTATCAAAATCGCGAGCTTACAGATTACGACGAAGCTATGCCCAAAATGTACAAAATCTAAATGATTTGAAATCGATATTCAGACAATTCCTTACTCTAGAAACATCTGCGTCTGTACAATACACTTCATTTGGAACATATGACGCAACATTACTTAACTTATTGACTAGTTGATTCAGCAAAAAAATCTGGCATTACAATATAAACCTTATTTCTATTGGGCTGGGTCGAGTATTGAAAATTCGTACAAACTAGCTGCCTATATGTAAGTTGCTCGTATCAAAACTATGTGTTGTGAAAACTGTTCCAAATGCCGAGCCCGTGTCTTGGACACGCCTGCTTCTACATATATATATATACATATAATTGGAGCACATTATATTATGTACAACTATTGATATAACTTGTACAAGCGTTGCAAATAGTATACAGAAATCAGATGATTGAAACAAACATTCCGCAAACACCAATGACAGAGGTTATTCTTTATAGACCTACAATCTACAGCCATAGAGTTCAAATTGAATGCAATATCCGGGGATATTTGCCAAATATTTGTTCCAAGGTCCTTATAGCGAGGCATAAGCGGTTACATGGACGACATTGTATTCAGCGTATATTTAATAAGATATGTAGTTATGTACAACGAGCGTATAACCCCAGAGATGTAACACATATGTCAACTGTATCCAGCAAAGTCGATCAATATGCGTGTAATGCGTTGATGACATATTATTTCCAGTTTCCCCTAAACTTATACGCCAGTTGTGATGTATGTACTAACATTATACACTATACATATATAGTTAGTGTACTATAAATATAATGATATGAGTATATTACTATAATGGACGTGCACATCTCAATAGTTGGTGTGCGGTGCATGTGTGCTCATTTAACGCCAAAGCCTACCAAATCAATAGAGTGACACACACACACACACACACACACACACGTGCGATATAAACAATACGTGTAATTGGAAGACAACACACTTAAACTGGACTTAAACTGCAAAAATTGGTCAACTTCTGTATATTTGAAATTGCTTCAATTTCCCAACAAAATAGCTTTAGCTGTCAATAATTAAACTTAACCATTTTAATTCCTTATTTTTCGTAATTAAATTGAAACATCACATCACACCAACAATTGCGTCTTGATACAACTTAATTGTAAATAAACAAAATGACTATCCATATCAGATAGAGACATAGTCGATTCCCAAACGTGTTTGTGGACCGTTACACTGAGATACAAAGTGACGTGAGCACGAATGCTCATGTTATTATGAAAGGACAGATCAAGGCGGACAGCGCATACTGCGGACTCCAATAACATTGATTACTAGGCCAGCAAATGACACTCAACTAGCAGGTACATCGCAGGCGCACTCACACGATCGGCATTTATTATTAGTGCTATCCCGCTCGCTCCCGGCTTATGGTTCTCAATGTCGCTTTCAAATTTAGAATTTTCATAATTTGAAGTTTTAAAGTAATTTTATACCAGGTGGGGCCAGCAAGACTGTTTGGGAGCAGACCAGCCCGGCTAACATGTATGCGAAGAGATAATTTTATCCACTCATTAATCGCGCGAAAACGATATAATTCTATTTGTCTTCCGCCGCTAACATGGCAGCGCACCGTATGTAACCAATGACAGCGCATAGAACTCGTTTCGATACATCAAAAGTGGAGATAAATGTCACATTTACTTGTCAGTGGTGCGTTAGTCTACGAACACTAACATGTATGCCTCATTTAATCGCATTTTGTTGCCATTAAATAAGGAATTTAATTGAATTGACATTTTAAAACGAAATAAAACGAGATGTTTATCGTCCTTATTTTCTGACGACGAAAAGCATTTACAAGTGTTTTTTATCAAAACATTTGAGACTCTAAGTGATTGGTTATTAGAATAATTATGTCTCCACCTTAATATCATTATCTATGAATAGTGATAGCCAAAAAAATACAAAACTCAATTGAGTTCTATAAATTGAAATTAATAATTTAGACCCCACGCAGGCACAGACACACACACACACACACACACATACACATAGTTTGATTGTTTTTGAAGTTTTGACTTGTAATGTTACTGAATAAACAATTTATAATTTAAAAAAAACATTGTTAGGTAGCAATTTATTGAGATATTTTAAGTTGCATTCTCAAACCGTGTAGGTTCTACTTTGATAAAAAACTACCAAAATCACATTATGTAATTAAGGGGCAACATCCGTGTGACTAAACAAGAAAAATGATGTCTTCGACGAGTAGTTCTCGTAATGGCGCGCAAGTTAGGGTATCTCACAGTTACTCGTCGTAGACAACGTTTTGTCTGTTATTTCTTCCGTGAGATATCCTCTTCGCATACATGTTAGCCATACACGGGAGCATGACGTATCGTACGTAACAAGAGCGTGTGAGGGGCTACTCGGTCTCGTGAATCCCGGACTCGTTGTCTTCGTCCTTAGCGTCGAGTCTGGTCTTGAGGTCGTCCATGAGCGCGCACACCACGCCCTGCGCTTCCAGCACGAGCTGCGTGCGTGAGGCGGCCCCGGCCCCAGTCCCGGTCCCGGTCCCGGTCCCGGTCCCAGTCCCGGGGGAGGCGAGCGGGGCCGACGGGGCGCTCCGGCCGCGCCACTCCGCTATCTTCCCCTCGATGTCCAGCGTGCTCCGCTTGGACCCACTACGCCCGCACACCGCGTCACACACATACATACGAGGACAGCACTTTATCATCGTATTTATTATCATAGATACATGACTGATGCTCAGTACAAGTACGGTCCCCGTATTATCTCGAACATCGTGTCTCAATGAACAGTGTGATCCTAGCTCGTTCAAATAAACATAACGAACCAAATGTAAAGAACTGAGGATAAATCCAACCGAGTCTGTTGTTACACGTGTCATGCAGGGAGCCGCCATGCACTGGTTATTGTATTATATATATGTATACATGCTTGCTGTTATAGTTATATATCGTTATTGACTGTATCTACTACTCCCCTCACTATATCTTCTACGACTCATCAAAAACAAAACTCCATCTGCTGCGCGACATGTTTGTATCGGTGAATGTTTTTAAATTTTAGCGAATTTAGAATTCCATAATTTAAAAGTAAGGGGGTATGTACATTCAAAATGTTATAAAGGTTATTTCAAAAAGTAGCTGTTAACAAAATAATATAATTAAATATAGTTAACTGACAGTCGTGCACACAAGTGTCCACACGGCAATAAGAACCTGCAAAGGATGTCAATACTTGTGTCTACAGCAATGTGAACACTTGTTGTTTTAAGTCCAGGAACAAGGAATAGTAAGACAGAATAAGCGCATGCGCTGAGGCTAACGGGCTAGTGCTAGGGTTACTAGGGGGCGCTAGGGGCGCTAGGGGTGTCTAGGGGCTAGGGAGTGCTAGGGGCGACGTGGAGCACTTACTTGGCAAGGGGTACGTTATCGCGGTCCGCGTACGCGTCATACAAATATTCGCTGCAACAGACAACAGACAGTCAGTCACACACTACGGCCTCGCTCCCACACACACACTCTGTCTCTCTCACACCAACTGCCTAAGCCTACACACAAGAATGCAACTCCTCGAAGTAAAGCTTAGACCAACCTTTCCCAAATCTCTAATCATTTGTAAATATGTATTATTGTAAGACCTCTGACCACGGGAGGGTCTGTATAGGTAACCGGCTAACTCTCCCTGCAAAGGACCTTAAGTTATTATTACGTGTCATTCTTGTGTGTGAAAATAGGAAAATGGTTTGACCAGTTTTATAGGAGAGGTAATTCTACGGATGAGAATACAACGAAAGGACAGCGACAATCTTTAAGAGGCTGTAAGAAGGTGAAGGTAATTTTGTGAGGAGTCTTAGTACACAGTAGTACAGTCAGCAAACATCACTAGATATATCAAATGTATAGTTAACATCTACACACAGTCCGGTACTTCATCGTAGTCATCATAAGTACTACATATACTCTGAAAGATAAATCTTAATGAGGGATGAGAGACGATGATAGAACAGAACACAAGGAAACAAATAAAATCCAACTGAAATGGCAACAACGAGCTATTAAGTGCTATTTAAAGACCATCTACAGTTATATAGAGTACATCGCGGGATACATTCGTGTTATGAGACGGGATCCTCCGCGTAAGCAAGCAATGTAGCTAGCTGCATGCCGGCCTACCGGGTAACTAGCCTACAGTCATACAACAGTGAAACGACATTGTACATCAATATTTTTGATCATTGGAGATGTTGATACAGAAGTATGAGAGACCACGACAACTGCACTGCGGTCGTTAGCGGGGTTAGAGGGGGACTTTTAAAATATTTATTTTGATAAAGCAATTTAAGGCACCGGTAATAAGCATTTGTAAATTTGATAGAGCAGTGATGATGTTTAAGACTTCAAGTCCAATGCAAAGAGTATGTTACCGCGCCTGAGATAGAGTACGATATCCAATGAACAAAATGCAAATGGTATGCCACTATGAACACCGTGCAAGCCGCTATAGTATAGTCGAAGAGCACACGCCACGAGCCTGCCGAGTACTGGCGTACCGATACCACTGACTACACTTCATCGCATTTACTATAGGATAGACACCGTAACAACACGCAAACAGTGCGCTACATCCAACACAGGGCTCAGATAGCGGTAGTTGTTGAGACGTGTATTGACATGTCCTTATTTTATGTTATGACATAAGACCTAAAATGGCCTTAATACTATTAAAATGACGCATACAAAGAAGGGTATTGTTGAGTTTTTTTATGTGTGAATGCCAATATCCTTTGCCAAAAGTAGCAGGCGTTCATAAGCTGCCGGTGGTATCGGTACGGCAGCGTGTGTGCGAGTGTTACCGGACGAGGCGTAGGGTCATCGCCACCAGCCGCGCGTCTGGCACATCGGCTCATACTCACTGCCAACAACACGCGACACATTAGTACCAGGGGACCAGCGCACCAGCGAACACTGACTGTCACCGTCTCACATATTCTATACTTGTTTGTTTCATGAGGGCCTAGTTAGTGGAGGCTGTATACAGCAATACAGAGGATTGACGAGTCATCACATGACATGACTGGACTACGCTTGATGGCGGTGATGTGAACAAAACCAATAGGAAAAATAATATGAACACAACACAAACATTAGGTTTCTGATTTAACTGACAACAGCTTTATAATACTTGGCTCTCAAATTGAGTGACACTTGTTATTACAACCAATATTATCACATGGCGAGGATAGCTATGTGTGCGTAGAGTATGTATGTGTGTAATACATAGCTAGGTCGACCGCGTGGCATGTCGCATGTCACAGCATGGTGGCAATATAAACGCAGCGATAGCTCTTCAACATCACATTGCATAAAAATCGACTACGACCTATCGATGGCAAACAGTATCGACTGTATTGTATGTATTGCACTTGGTAACAGAACGAGAGGGCAGGAGTCAAGTATTCGATCGTTAATAAAAACATTTAACATTCAAAAGATTCATTGTGGTTTTAAACAATTTCAAAAAGTCAAACCTTTGTTACTTCGGAACCAGTTTATAAAAGAATATTTCTTATATTGAAGTCCCACCTCTCGATTAAACTCGATAATGTCCCGGTCGGTTCGGTGTTGCAAGTCGATAAACAGAAAGTAAATCCCATTCACTACTCGATAATACTAGTACAAAGGATGAGGGGTGCACAACAAACCCAAATCAGACTGACACAAATACTAACCAACCAAAAGAAATGATTAAACACAGCTCTCAAATAAAACGACAAATCATATAAGAAAATTAATTGGAAAATCAATCACAACTGAAATAAATAACTGAACAAGTAATCGAATTGTTTGCAGTGCCGCGACTGTCGCACGTCGGGGATTGAATGACCGATTTCAATTAAGTCACAATTCTTGAACCATGGTTTTTGCGTACGTGATATTTAACACGCGGATTAATGAATAAAATAACTTAAGAACTGCAAACAATTCATAAAATGACGATGATAGATGGATGATTTCTTAAAGATATTATGCTTTGATGTCACAATTTTAGTGTAATTTCGAAGGCACGTCGCTTTCATAAAACTAATTACTGATCCATGACACGCATCCAGTACAATTCCTTCAGGTGGTATGGGGATGCCGTAACAAACCCAAATCGTACCGAGCGTCGGAAGTACACAGACCATGATAAATTGTGACAACAAGCCAACACGGTCATAGAGATCAATAGTAAAATGTGCCATATAAATGTTATTGAAGCTGAAACTGAAAATGCATGACGTTAGTTAATGTTCGCGGATGACGTCACATATAAAAGGTCAGACTCAATCATTTTTGTATGACATATTTTCAGTTATGTGTGTAAGACATCGGCCAATGAGAATGTAAAGTGCACCAGCTTATGGAGTACATCTCTGAAGTAATCAACAAGTGATCATTTCCAAAAGTGTTGTGATGTTGGCCATGGCGAAGAGTGACTTATGACATCACATTAACTCACTTGTTTAGCAGGTGTAGTGCGTCAGGAGGGTGGGTTTACTGTGTCAGTGTGATGTGATGATGTAGTGTGTCGTCAGTGTGACGGTGTGATGATGTAGTGTGTCAGTGGGAGGGTGTGATGGTGTAATTAAGTGGGAGAGTATGATGGTGTAGTGTGTCAGTGGGAGGGTGTGATGGTGTAGTGTGTTAGTGGGAGGGTGTGATGGTGTAATTAAGTGGGAGAGTATGATGGTGTAGTGTGTCAGTGGGAGGGTGTGATGGTGTAGTGTGTCAGTGTGAGGGTGTGATAGTGGTCGGGATTGTACTCACGCCTCGACGAGCGGGCCGGGGTAGGGCTCGAGGTGCAGGTAGAGCCGCGCCAGGCGCTGCGCCACCACCACCAGCGGCACGAACAGCAACACGCACCACGACAGCGCCATCCAGTACCCGTTCTGGGGACAGTCCACGTGTATAAGTTACCAAGGGAATTAGTATCTTGGTGCAGGCGGCGTCGCGCGTGGAGTTGAAGGCGTGTGAGAGCGAGCCGCAGCGGCCACTAGTGTATAGTTACCACGGGCATGAGTATCTTGGTGCAGGCGGCGTCGCGCGTGGAGTTGAAGGCGTGTGAGAGCGGGCCGCAGCGGCCACTAGTGTATAGTTACCACGGGCATGAGTATCTTGGTGCAGGCGGCGTCGCGCGTGGAGTTGAAGGCGTGTGAGAGCGGGCCGCAGCGGCCACTAGTGTATAGTTACCACGGGCATGAGTATCTTGGTGCAGGCGGCGTCGCGCGTGGAGTTGAAGGCGTGTGAGAGCGGGCCGCAGCGGCCACTAGTGTATAGTTACCACGGGCATGAGTATCTTGGTGCAGGCGGCGTCGCGCGTGGAGTTGAAGGCGTGTGAGAGCGGGCCGCAGCGGCCACTAGTGTATAGTTACCACGGGCATGAGTATCTTGGTGCAGGCGGCGTCGCGCGTGGAGTTGAAGGCGTGTGAGAGCGGGCCGCAGCGGCCGACGTCCTCATCGGCGGCCCGCACCACGCGCGCCAGGTACTCGTCCAGCCGCGCCGCGATCACCGTCGCGAACTCGCGCGTCATCTGACAGACACACACAACATCATACAACAACCATACACGACAAACCTGACTGATATCAATTAGTTAGTTGGGTGGGAGTGATAGTGACGGAGATCTGTCTGTGTTGTGTTGTGACACTCACGTTCTGCAGCATCTCGGGTCCCTTGGTGTTGAAGAAGAGCTCGGCCTCGGCGGTCTCGTGCATGAGGTAGGAGATGGCCTCCTTCAGCGACGACTGGTTCAGTCGCAGACTGTCGCGCAGCTTAGTCGCCGTGCGCTACACCACAATGCACATACCATATTATAACCGGTGGTTGGTAGTAATGGTGTGGTGTGGTGTGGTGTGGTGTGGTGTGGTACTGACGTTGAGCTCGGCGGTGGTGTCGACCATGGGCAGCAGCAGGTCGCGGTGCAGGTGCAGCAGGCTGCCGGCGGCGGCGGCCAGCTGGTCGGCCTCCTGCTGGAAGTGCGGCCGCGGCAGGCTGCGCGCCGTGCTGTTCAGCTGCCGGGCCAGCCCGTCCAGCGCCAGCGACGTCATGTTGCTCTCCAGCTGAGGGACAACTACTATACAGACTCTTCACGACGACGGAGTTCTGATAGGTCAGGGTTTCTACTGTGCTTTGATTTAAAGACAACAGCGTTGCTATAGAGACGTATAATCAGAAATAACAGAGAGAGTGTATTGTAGTATGGTCTTTGACATAGTAAATTGATGGAATGAAACAATGGTGCGATGTAAATGACGTGTGGCGACATCTCTCGGACAAAACGAGTAAACTTAAAATTACGAGCGTGAACAACTACACTCTACACTGCATCCTCCGGGAGTGGCGCAGCGTGCGAGGACGGACTCGGGCAGGCTCCAATATCATAACAATTAAATTAAATAACAGATTAATGTAACATATCTAAAGAATTAACATCAATATAAATTATCTTTCCTTATATTTTCTATCGAAGCCATTTGTCATCGGGGTCATGATCTGATTCGCCCCTGGTGGCGTGGTGTGAGCACTCACCGCATCGAGGATCCTGTCGAAGTCGAAGTCGGAGAGGCCGGTGTCGGCGAGCTGGCGCAGCTTGAGCGTGGCGGCGGGCTGCAGGATGGTGAGCCGGCCCGAGCGCGGCAGCTGCGGGCTCAGCCGAGACACGCGCGCGCGCACCGAGCGCCCCGCCGCCGCGCGCACCGCCGCCAGCGAGTACACGCGCCGCAGCTGCAGCGACTACACACACACACACCCTGAGACACACACACACACACACACACCGCCGCCAGCGAGTACACGCGCCGCAGCTGCAGCGACTACACACACACACACCCTGAGACACACACACACACACACACACACACCGCCGCCAGCGAGTACACGCGCCGCAGCTGCAGCGACTACACACACACACACCCTGAGACACACACACACACACACACACCGCCGCCAGCGAGTACACGCGCCGCAGCTGCAGCGACTACACACACACACACCCTGAGACACACACACACACACACACACCGCCGCCAGCGAGTACACGCGCCGCAGCTGCAGCGACTACACACACACACACCCTGAGACACACACACACACACCGCCGCCAGCGAGTACACGCGCCGCAGCTGCAGCGACTACACACACACACACCCTGAGACACACACACACACACCGCCGCCAGCGAGTACACGCGCCGCAGCTGCAGCGACTACACACACACACACCCTGAGACACACACACACACACCGCCGCCAGCGAGTACACGCGCCGCAGCTGCAGCGACTACACACACACACACCCTGAGACACACACACACACACCGCCGCCAGCGAGTACACGCGCCGCAGCTGCAGCGACTACACACACACACACCCTGAGACACACACACACACACCGCCGCCAGCGAGTACACGCGCCGCAGCTGCAGCGACTACACACACACACACCCTGAGACACACACACACACACCGCCGCCAGCGAGTACACGCGCCGCAGCTGCAGCGACTACACACACACACACCCTGAGACACACACACACACACCGCCGCCAGCGAGTACACGCGCCGCAGCTGCAGCGACTACACACACACACACCCTGAGACACACACACACACACACACACCGCCGCCAGCGAGTACACGCGCCGCAGCTGCAGCGACTACACACACACACACCCTGAGACACACACACACACACACACACCGCCGCCAGCGAGTACACGCGCCGCAGCTGCAGCGACTACACACACACACACCCTGAGACACACACACACACACACACACCGCCGCCAGCGAGTACACGCGCCGCAGCTGCAGCGACTACACACACACACACCCTGAGACACACACACACACACACCGCCGCCAGCGAGTACACGCGCCGCAGCTGCAGCGACTACACACACACACACCCTGAGACACACACACACACACCGCCGCCAGCGAGTACACGCGCCGCAGCTGCAGCGACTACACACACACACACCCTGAGACACACACACACACACCGCCGCCAGCGAGTACACGCGCCGCAGCTGCAGCGACTACACACACACACACCCTGAGACACACACACACACACACACACACACACACCGCCGCCAGCGAGTACACGCGCCGCAGCTGCAGCGACTACACACACACACACCCTGAGACACACACACACACACCGCCGCCAGCGAGTACACGCGCCGCAGCTGCAGCGACTACACACACACACACCCTGAGACACACACACACACACACACACACACCGCCGCCAGCGAGTACACGCGCCGCAGCTGCAGCGACTACACACACACACACCCTGAGACACACACACACACACACACACACACCGCCGCCAGCGAGTACACGCGCCGCAGCTGCAGCGACTACACACACACCCTGAGACACACACACACACACCGCCGCCAGCGAGTACACGCGCCGCAGCTGCAGCGACTACACACACACACACCCTGAGACACACACACACACACACCGCCGCCAGCGGCATACATTTAATTCTTATTATGGCGTTATGGCGTTAACAACACCTAAATATGAATCCAGATAAGTTGGGTTTAAACTAGAGTATGCAACATATTACAATGTGAAGTGCAGCTCTGTGCTTGTCCACTAAAGGGTTGTACCTTATAGATGGTGTCGTTCCGGTGGCAGCTGAGCATGACGTAGGTCATGTTGATGTGGCCGGGCTCGCGCGCCTCGCGGAACATGGCCTCCTCCAGGTTCACCACCTGCTCCAGGTCCTCGAACAGACGGTTGCCCACCGGCTCGCTGCCGACCACACACACACACACACACATTATATTAGCTGATGCATTAACAATATTCATTATACTAGATGAGTGGTGAGGGAGTGGTACTCACGTGAGCGGGTCGCACACGAAACGCTGCGCCGCCACGCCCACCAGGAAGTACACCAGCAGCACCAGCGCCACCGCGCCGCCCAGCAGGAAGATCACGCCGATAGCGCTGCACACCACACACACGTCACCACATTGACCACACTGACCAGTGACCACAATACAGGCACTGCCACCAGGAGTTTGGGTACCCACCAGAGCAGGCACTTGGAGCCGGCGCCCTTGTTGCAGCAGTCGCTGGCACCGTACACGTCGGGCCGCTTGCCGCACACGCCACACAGCAGCCCCCACGCCACCAGCGCCGTCACCTGCACACACACACCACGTCACACACTCACCGCTTCACACACACGTCGCGTCACACACACCAATATACACAGGACAGGTAGACGCGGGCCCCCGTAACGGCGGTGCAGGTCCTCCGCGCTGTATACATACCAGCAGCAGCTGCGCGGCGGCGGCGGGCCCCACGTAGCGGCGGTAGGGCCCGTAGCGGCGGTGCAGGTCCTCCGCGCTGTATACATACCAGCAGCAGCTGCGCGGCGGCGGCGGGCCCCACGTAGCGGCGGTAGGGCCCGTAGCGGCGGTGCAGGTCCTCCGCGCTGTATACATACCAGCAGCAGCTGCGCGGCGGCGGCGGGCCCCACGTAGCGGCGGTAGGGCCCGTAGCGGCGGTGCAGGTCCTCCGCGCTGTATACATACCAGCAGCAGCTGCGCGGCGGCGGCGGGCCCCACGTAGCGGCGGTAGGGCCCGTAGCGGCGGTGCAGGTCCTCCGCGCTGTATACATACCAGCAGCAGCTGCGCGGCGGCGGCGGGCCCCACGTAGCGGCGGTAGGGCCCGTAGCGGCGGTGCAGGTCCTCCGCGCTGTATACATACCAGCAGCAGCTGCGCGGCGGCGGCGGGCCCCACGTAGCGGCGGTAGGGCCCGTAGCGGCGGTGCAGGTCCTCCGCGCTGTATACATACCAGCAGCAGCTGCGCGGCGGCGGCGGGCCCCACGTAGCGGCGGTAGGGCCCGTAGCGGCGGTGCAGGTCCTCCGCGCTGTATACATACCAGCAGCAGCTGCGCGGCGGCGGCGGGCCCCACGTAGCGGCGGTAGGGCCCGTAGCGGCGGTGCAGGTCCTCCGCGCTGTATACATACCAGCAGCAGCTGCGCGGCGGCGGCGGGCCCCACGTAGCGGCGGTAGGGCCCGTAGCGGCGGTGCAGGTCCTCCAGCGTGTCGGCCGCGGCGGCGTGCTGCTGCAGCGCGGCGCTCGCGTTGCCCGCGCGGTACGTGATCTCGTCCGCCACCGCTTCCAGCTTGCGACCTTACCAATTATAATACCATTCAATTACACGATTGCGGTCGAACATCAACACTATAATATTCTAGTTGCTACACAGGGTAATGTAACTAGTAAGTATATTTGGTGTTGTCACCAGTTTCGGTGAAGGCGGTGTTGAGCTGCGGGATGTGCTCGTCGACGGAGCGCTTGATGCCAATGCGGATGTCCTCGAGCACGCGCTGGCCGGCCGCCACGTCCTGCTTGATGTTGCTCTCCAGCAGCGCCGTCACGTTGTTCAGCAGCTCCGTCACGTCCGGCATCTACACACCACACACCACATTACCACACGTCTGCAGTGCTACCCGCAACACACATACATACACCACGAGCGATCAGTTTTATGGTTACATGTCACCTTCCACCCATTAAATATTTCGCATTAATTAGTTTACACTTTTTCCAATACATTTGCCATCATTATCAGCTGTTACTTTTAATTTCTGCACAATAACATAAAAATAATTGTAAATAACAAATAGGTAATTAGTCGCGCCATCCAATGTTCTTCGCATAGATGGCGTTAATTACTTCGATGTAGGCCTTTTTGTTGCTGACTGATTTGATTATTGTTTTTCATTAATGTTTTTTGCAACATATACACACAAAACCAATACACACCATACAACATACAATTGTGCCGACATAATTATTTGGGTATGTGGTAGATTGTAAGCCCTCATTATTTCCCGCACATACATATATATGCGCACTCCAGCGGCCACGGGGTGATTCATGCCCGGCGCGATTAGTAACCAATATGACAAATGAATGTATAACTGTATGTGTGTATGTGTGCAGCGTGTTGTGTTGTGTAGTCTGCTACTTACAGTGGGGAAGTATTTGTCAAGCATCTGTTCCCGGTAGGCGTGAAAATATTGACCACATTTATACATACCGTACACGGTACATTATATTATATCACACGGGCATATAGGTTACACATATAAAAGCATGAATACAAGCGCAGTGAGTGTATCGCCATCTTTCAACCGTATCACTGGTCATCCAAGCACCCATCACATCCTCACACGGCGACCCTACCAGGGTTCGAACCTGGAATGTTTTGGAGTCGCACTTGCATCACAGTTCAATCAACATCCAGCAATTGATGAAATGACACACCATTAAATAAATACATTAAAGCATTGTTGATAACGTCAAATTTTTTACACCAAATGAATGATCGTAGGAGTAGAGCTCATTTACTTCGTCAACAATGTTTGGCACATAAGTAAGCGACCAACGTTTGCCCCAATGTTGGCGGAAGTGGTACCTACCTGGCTGTACTGTATCTCGGTGTCGAGCTCTCCTATCTTGTACTTGTTCTGCAGCGCGATGCACTTGGGCTGGTCGCACTTGGCCAGCGTCTGGAGCAGCTGGCTCCTCACTTTGCGGAGCCCTGGAAGGTGTAAGGTTAGCATGGTAAATAATAACCCGATACTCCCTTTGATGGTATTCGATAGGAACACAACGATATTAAAGGTGTGTGTGCGTGTACCGGTGTTGAGTGTGTCGGCGCGGTGCCTCAGGTCGCGCGTGAGTCGCTGCACGGCGCGCAGGTTGCTCTGCACGGCGTCCAGCTGCTGCACCATGCTGTTCAGCCGCAGCATCGACACCGCGTGGGAGAACTCGCCCAGCTTCATGCTCACCGTGTTGCCGCTCACTAAATATACAACAACATGATAACACACTATTCTTCATATACCACTCATGTGGCAAACCAGCATACGACCCGCCTGATGGCAAGCAACAATAGATATTGTATCTATACCACGCTGTAGTTCCGTGAGACGTGACTGTGATAGTTGATATACAGCCCACTCAATCAAGCAGGTGCTTGGCAGTGGTATAGTGGTGTAGAGCGAGGTGCGGTGTACTCACGGCGCAGCATGCCGGCGAGCATCTGCTCGAACTCCCTGTAGTTGACGACGAGCAGCCAGCGCGCGTGCGCCTGCGTGGCGTTGAGGAACTCGCGCGCGTCGCTCACGGCCGCCCGCAGCGCGCCCGGCGCCTCCGCCAGCCCGCTCTCCACCTGGGACTCCGTCGCGAACGCGCACACCACGCCGAACCTGGCGCACCAACATATCATACACTATACACATCTACACACGATGTCTTAATAATTGTGGCGGACGTTACTGGAGGCCAATATCTAACAGTGAACTGTGACTAGTAGTTTGATTATTGATCGATTCAATCTTAAGTATCGACCTTATAGTTAAGGTAAATTTTGACATCCGCCGAGTTCTATGCCTACAAAGATGCGCAAAAAAAATGTGTATATAAAAGTGCGGACTCCCACTACACATTCACTCGGCAGAGTCACCGAGTGAATGTGTAGTGGGGGAGATGTATTGAAAACCGAGTCAAAATTAAAATATGTGTACTCACAGAAACAAAGTGAGCAGAGCGATGAGCAGAATGGCGAGCATGCCCTTAAGGCAGGAGTCGTACTTGCGGTCGAAGGGCCGCCGCCGCCGCCCCGCGCGGCACCAGTAGCAGCAGCACCAGAACAGCCTGCCGCATGCCGGCACAACACACAACACACATTATCCTCCACACATCACGTGGCATACAATCTTCAAATCGTACCACGTCTCGTACTGCAGGGGGTGACAGTAGCTTGTTATACCACTAAGGTGGCACACAAGCATACAGGCTACGGTCCACCTGATGGTACACCGCGGCCTATAGCCGCCAGCAATTCATCTCTTGCACAAATCTGATCTATCTAGTCCATCAGCTTATGGTGAATGTAACGTGAACTATTTGTTTTAGTTTTTTGTACTACGAAGGTGACAACCTTGCAATGCTATTAATAGTGACGACCAGACGAAAACAATTAATCAAGGTCAACTGGATAGAGATACAGGGGGTGGATCAAATGGATAGAGATGTAGAAGTCGAGCAGATACGCCCTTCGCAAGGCTAGTGACGTGCTCACCCGGCGGTAGGCAGCGCCACGACGAGCAGCAGCGCGGCGAGCAGCACGGCGGTGGGCCCCGCGTAGTGGACCAGCAGCGGCCGCCACTGCTCGCGGGGCGGCGCGATGTTCACGTGCCCGTCCGCCACGGACACCACGCCTGCAACACAACACAACACACCATCAAACACTACCAACCTGTGCCACGTACCCACGAAACACAACTACATGTGCACCAGCATACACTTCGTTCGACTGCGCCGGATACAAAGAACACTCCATTGATCCAGTAATGGGCCGGCATCACTAAGTATTACATTATTAATACCCATACAAATTAAAAATTAAAGCATCTTTCTTATATTATACTATAAACCTTAAACATAAGAATCATTAGATGATTGCCAAATTTGTTTAGATAGGTAGGTAGTTCAATAAACTAAACATAGTTCGGTAGGCAACCATCGCTGTACTTCGCTAAAATTATCATCTACCAGTTATCGCTCCTCTCTGATCGCCAATTGCATCTCATCAAGCACATGAAAGTCAATTTGATATCCCCACTGTTGGTTCGCAACGCGATTTGATCGCTATACGTGTGCAATAAAACCGAATTTGCTACAACGCGAGTTGGTCACAACAATATGCTTATAATTTATTGTCTCGCATAGCATAGCGCGATATGATTAACTGGTGGCCTAGTTAAGGCTCGGTTCAGATAGCGCGTGTCTAATTTTGGACAGAGGGAGATAAGTGTATGGCCGACCTTTGAAACGCTCTGCGCTATCGACATTTATCACCCACGCATCGTAGTAGCGTAGTCACAAAACTACATGTGTAATTTCGTAAATATCAATAATCGGCTCGTTGGTCTAGGGGTATGATTTTCGCTTAGGGTGCGAGAGGTCCCGGGTTCAAATCCCGGACGAGCCCAATGTTTTTTTTATTTTAATTATCTTTGCTAATCATACTGTTATCGTCGATAATGCGATACTACTTTAAGATAATTAGATTTTTTTTATTTCATAAAGAACCCTATTCGAAAAGCGACAAGTTATCCATCAAACACGGCATTCGTATTGTAGGCCAAATTTCTTTCTTAGCCGGATTCTTTAACTTCCAGGCCGTGTTAGTCGAAGGGGACCCGTTATATTATATTTGGGAGTTGTATGCAAGTGTCTGCAGATAGAGCAATGTAAGTCCTCAACGAGTACCTACCTACCAACTATCAGATCACTTGTGCCCTTGCTAAAAAGATCTTGTATTAACTTTCGCGCTCGTGCCACGGTGGGGCAAATTCGATGTTTAAAGCCGGTACACGTTTGTGTAAAAATATTATATAGGTATTTGAATCAATAAAATTTTAGGCACAAGTTCTATAGTGTCAAGAAACGCCTACCGATGCTGTGAACCGTAACTGTCATTGCACCCAAGTCTTGGTTGTCGCCTCTGTTTCCATCAGCGAGTGACGAGTGTGACGACCACCATCCTCAGATTGCATTACCATTGCTCTCGAACCACTCGCGAGGTCAACGCTCCAACACTCAACCAAGCCAACAACAAAACATACTCAAACTTTTTAACGAAATTTAAACAAAGATGATCTCAAATAAATGTGCACTTTGAAGCATAGTTATAGAATTTATTTTGTAGATGATAAAAAATATAAGTACGGTTCGGTAAACCTTCAGGTCAAGGCCCCACAAAATCCACATACTCGTATGTACCCATTAGTCATAATTACCGCGTGTTTGTGGAACCTTGGCCGTGCGCATGAGCGTGCGATGCGGTCTGCTGGCCGCGCATTACACGAGACTTATGTGTGATTACGCGCTATATTTTACACAATATCTGTAACCAGACGAGACAACTAGCATGTAACACCACTGCAGCACTGTGTGTACTGTGGATTTAAACCAATACGTTTCCTTTCCTATTTCAATTGCAGGTTGCTGATCACTTATTGTGTTATAGTGAAGTATATCGAAGAAATCTATTGTAGTCAATTCATACTACATATATGTAGTTATTATGTTACAAACATATATGTTTGTATGCTCAAATTACTTTTGTCCGACCAGAATAGGCAGGTAAGACATGGAACCCAAAGTCAAGAACACTGATTATTTCCTAAATTCCTAGTAAATAGATCAGTCTTATACTGTTCCATCTCGGATTTATCGGACATATTTTCCTTCGTAAAAAGATGCAGCCATCTCTTGTATCTTACAGAGCCCTACCCTGTCTTTTACATGCAGAAATAGGTAGGTCAGTTTGGGAGAATGTAGTCGAAGAACATTCCCCTTAAGACATGTGTCTGCCATTCAACAGATCGGCAAACTTGTGCCGTTACCGGAACTGAATCAGTTTGCAAACATCGAGCGGTGTTTGATAACCAAACCATTGTGATGCACATATCAAGCAACTCAAGCACCCCGGTATTGAAAAAATCTGATTGCATTCTTGTGATTGTTTCCACAACCTTGCCTTGGACTGAATATTATTATACTTCAGAAAGACCTTCGATGGTTTAAAGTGTAGTTCGTCCTTTCGGCGGTTCGGCGCCACGAATATTTAAAGTTTTTTTTTTTTTTTATAAAACAAAAAAGCCCTTATCCAAGTCCCCTTCTTCTATACGTCAGCTGCCGTCATCTGTGACATCTGTCAACTCATTCCGTTTTTTCGTGGCTCGGCGCGCGTACGATAAAATTGAAATGATATTTTAATTAACTTAAAACTGTTGATAAATAACGTTAAATATGCCTAAAGGCAAGAACTGTGTGGTATATAGCTGAATAACATACCAAAAAGTGAAAACTATCAAAAGTTAGGTACCTAACCAATTTTTGTTTCAGCCCTTTCAGCCTACCATGTAAATTAAGTACATAATCGCTGTGCGATATTAACCAAATTTTTTGCCTGAGATTTATACTGAGGGGTATTTTATGGCAGTAATATATATAGCAGTTTATTTTACGCCTAGGAACGGGACGAGGGCCCGTTCGATGGCGATTGTTTTATGGCAGTTGATCTATCATCTAGGCATCTAGTGGCGGGACGAGGGCCCGTCCGATGCTGATGCCTACAACCTAACAATATCTCAATCGATATTAACCAAATGTTTGCCTGAGATTTACACTGAGGGGTATTTTATGGCAGTATATTTTACGCCTAGGATCGGGACGAGGGCCCGTTCGATGGCGATGTTTTATGGCAGTTGATCTATCATCTAGACATCTAGTGGCGGGACGAGGGCCCGTCCGATGCTGATGCCTACAACCTAACAATATCTCAATAGCGTTAGGTATACTGTAGTTGACTACACGATGCATTTGTTTACCAACACCCATGTCCAGAACAGTTATAGTGGGATCTTTCAGTGACAGTGGATACTACGGACCCATTTGCCAGCAGATTACCCAGCTAAGACAACAAGGTACTGTGGGACCTAGAGTGCCCAGATGGCACAAGAGTGGAAAAGAGTTAAGATGCATGGCAATAAAGATAATACTTTCTGACTACAAAAAATTGTTAGCCTGAAGCAAAATATAATAAGTGACGCTATTGATGGATCTTTCATGTGAATGATAAGGTGCTGATGGTAATATAACCCCCAGGAGCTTAAACTAATATGGCTTGAAAGCCTAAACCACATTGGAAAACTTCTAATTGATAACTTTATAAGTTTATTACATAATATTTCAATATGAACCCCGGCCTGCAATGAAACAATAACTATTTAATATAATATGAGGCAATTACATGTTGGAATATCCTATGTGTGGAGAAGAATATAAGAAGAACACCCTTGTAAACCAGAGCAGATCTAGATGTATTTAATTGGATTGGAATTTGTTTATGAAAAATAAAAATCCTACCCGACAAGACATTCATATGCAAACAAAATAACCTTTCTTAGGAAAAAATTATCCAGGTATTAAATAAGGCTCAAGTCAGCAAGCTTAGAAGTCATTACACTCAGTCTTGTGACAACATGAATTACAACAGTGCCCTGACAAGCTCCTGACAAAGGGGCTCCTTCAGCTGAAGCCTCAGGTAACAAACATTTTCAACCTGCAGCTCTGGAGGAAATGCAAGTAAGCTAGTTATTTGTTCTTATAACTACCGATTAAAAAAACACTAAGGACCCTATATAATGCAGTGGGTCAAAGGATTAATATTCGTTTTTAACCGACTTCAAAAAAGGATGAGGCCTTATGTCTATCTGTATTTGCTATTATTGTATAGTAATAGTAAAGTTATATTCTTCCTCCTGCAATGACTTATATAAAGAGTTGGGTAAAATAACTCCGGAAGAGTAAAATCTGTTATACATTCAATTAATACTATATTGTGTTCACACAACATTAATTACAATAGGAAATAATCCTTATTATTGGAACAAGTGTACATAACGACGTGACCGCTGGTCTAGTGGTTAGTATACCTGACTGCTGCGCTAGGGGTCGCGGGTTCGATTCCCGCCGGGGCAAACATTTATGTGACAAATATGTTTGCCTTGCGTCTGGGTGTTTGGTATGTATTATAAGTATGTATTTACAAACAAAAAGTATATAATGATGGCCGAACTTCACTTACAGGTAAGTTCGTTTGACCACTCATAAGTGCACAATACACGCTAAAACATTAAATTGAGGTTAATTGTCGATTAACAAAACCGAATTATAGAGACTACGCACCAAATCTCAATATGTATTGGTAAACTCGATAAGCAGGATGATTTGCAGGATATCATGAGCCCATGAGACACGCTTACCATATTATAAAACGCTGCATATCCGTCTACTCTCTATGATATTCAAGTCTAAACTTGAATATCATAGAGAGTCCAAGGCAGGGCAAAAGTGAAAATCAGAAGAGCATGATATAAATCTCAGATAGTATTACTTGAATTTAACCTTGAATGGTGAAATTAAATGAGTTTTTGTGCAAATGTTGATTGTTGACCAATGCTGTCGGTAGACGGACCAGAGCCTCTCACGATTGAAATGCCTTATACAAAATATTGTATACGGTAAATTTACGATGGCAAAAAGGAAACTTACTCAGGAATTATACTGCAAGATGTTTGACTAAACGATGTTTGATTCAGAAATGATTGACACAACACATTGTTCGCAAATATAGGCAGTTGATACTAATACTTGTACGTAGTATATTATCTACTCTGAGCTAATACGATTTGACGAATTTCATATCATATTAGGCCGATAGATCAGCTCCTACAATATATATAATTTTACTAGATATACATATCAATTATAAAAATGGAAATCTACCATTCGAAAAAAAATGATTCGTAAAATCAGTAGCATTATGTAATTATTTCTATGTATGTTAGTTATTAAGGTATATGTTATATGGGCCTCGTAGCCTGGGATAAATGAAAAAAAAAAAAATATCCTTATTCCAAAGTATGGGAAAGCAGATAATACACAGCAGCTCCTCAGAATGATATTTGTCCTCATTCCTCAATGAAGAACATAACGTATAAAATAATCCCTCTTGCAACCAAATGAAAAGACTTGGTTGCAGTTTAGTTAACAAGAAAAGTGGAATTTTGACAAAGCAATACAAATATCGAAGGCGGTTATTACGTTTACTCTCTCAAAAGTCGGTTGGCATATTCAAACAACGATGACGCAATGGAGTCCGACGGAATGGCGAATTCGCATAGGTCAAGGGTAACAAATTTGTGAGAAAAATAAAATGCTCGTGAGAGCACTCAATTAAAAATGAATCTTGGGAGTGGTTACTTGAGAATTCAAAACAGTAAGACGGGGCCGGACCCTTCTTGAGGTGAAGACTGGAGACGAGGAGCATACCCCGAGGAGGGTGGGTCAAGTGGGTCTGCGATGGCAGAACCTCTGAGGACACCTTTGTCAGGATAACAATGTTTCGGTCGGCACTACATCTATTTTGATGTACCTGGTTAGGTTGGACCACTTTTTCAACAGAGCGTCGGTCATCTGACCTTCACAATCGCCACCCAAATTTTTTGACCTTCACAACCATCCGGCTAGTATGTACCTATATGTATACATAATTTTTGTTCTCTACTCGAAACAAGCAAGCAACAGTGCAAAAGTGATTAAAAGATAAGCTTTAAGAAAAGGTAGTCAAGACTTTTAAAAAATAGTAATTTAAGTAAGTAAAAAATGCTAATAAAAAAATTCCCGTACCGGGAATCGAACCCGAGCCTCCTGGGTGAAAGCCAGGTATCCTAGCCACTAGACCATACGGGAGATACAAAGTAAGACGAAGTTATACAATATCATCTTATAAATTTATAACTATATTATTTATTATCAATATGAATACTATATTATTCTTTATGGCATTTCATGATAATACTATGTTTAGTAAAATTGATAGTGGCAGTTGGCGGCGTCAACAAGTCTAGAGCCTCGTGTAGAGGTCGTTGAACCGGCACTTTCCAATAACATTTCGCCTGTTGCTGAATGTTTCGATACGTGCGACTGCGATGGGGGAGGGCTTGAGGGTTTGAGGGTTGCGGCCTGCTGTGTCGTGTTTTATAAACATGTTACTATGTTGTTCCAGCTGTTTAATATACCTTACACAATGCATTCATAACTACACTGCCAAAATATAAGAGATATAAGAACATGTTGTGTTGGCAGCTTGGCAGCCGCTGTAGAATTGAGGACTGCCTAAGGTCAAGGAATGTTGAAATAGGTCGGCTACCTACAATATGTAAAAAGAACTGATAATATGTATAACGCTGGTATCCCTATTCTGTATAAAGCTTCAGGCCGCGGGGAGTGGGGTGGGTTGGCTGGAGGCAAGCGGGGCGGGGGTGGGGGGCGAGGGCGCGGAGTCTGAGCCCTCTGCGAGCGGTGCATGCGATCGATACGGCCAGGACTCGCCGTTACATCGGGGCAAGGGAGTACCGGGAGTCGGGACTGCGCGCCGTGCTCAGACCAATCCTTTGTCTTCCTCCACTCTCACAGACGCTTAGTTTTGGCTGTTCATAGTATGAATAACAGTTTTCACTTTATTCCTTATATTAAACACGATGCTATGCTGACCGAAAGACATACATACATTGTTGTCTCGGGGACTGCAATCATAAGCAGGTACTATATCTGCGTAGAGCAAATATAGCTTAAGTTTAGTATTACTCGTATATCTCTGTTCTTTGTTACATTTCTATAATCGCATACAGAATACTTCGATAGTTATTTATTGTAATCAAAACAGTATAATGCACGTGTGCACCGTGTAATGCTAGTACGATAGTGCAACCGAAGCTAAACAAACAATGCCACGTGTATGACGCTGTGTGGTTACAACGGACACAGCAAGGGCTAATCACCATTCAAAGATGGACTACCGCGCTCACACGGTAGAGAAACAAACCTGAGTTACTAGGGGAGAAGGCAACGAGTTTAAGGATCTCTGTATAGTGGTCAATAGGTTATCTGCGTGCTTCCGAGCAGGGCTATCGAGTGTCGAAGCTAGCCGCATGACAGCTGGTTGCCACTTTACACTGAACATCTTCACGGAATTGATAAAGACAGTCATTACGACTCATAATATACACGGCTCTTGTGTAAGTAAAGGGAATAAGGTAATCGATAATCAAAATAATTTATGTGAGCCGGTGATAGTGTCTGATGATTCAAGTGTACTTCTGTTTAAAATCGTCACAATATGTACTATTGTTGATAGAATACAGTTCGTTTTCATCAATAATATCAAATATTTTGTCGCCACAGAGACGGGGGTCTTTATTTGTGTGAAAGTTGGTGTGTAAGTAAAATACACTACTACATGCTACATATATATGTAAATTGTATTAGTACTATATTAAACACATTCTCTACATAAAGGAATCTTACCTGATAAGTTAACAAACATCATTAAAACTATGTTTAATCAGGCATCCACGCGAGTGTTAGGAGGGTATTCGAGTTGCCGCGGCGGACTTGGCCATTGTTGAACAAGCAGAGACAAACATCATAAAGATAAAATTAATAAGAAATATAAAAACTGTAAGAAATTCAAATGGATGGTAACAAAAGCTTAACAACAGAAAGTAAACTTTCAAAAGGCTCATTCTAATGTTACACAAGTTTTAACAACAAAAGGTAATATTGAGAAACTGGAGTACCTAATCATTTATGAAGTAGTGAAGTGCCGACCGGCGTGGAAAGCTTAATAAAGGTAAAGAAACTCATTTGTAAATAGGAGGAGAGACATAGACAATCAAACACAACGAAACGCCAAGTTGGCAGCAGCGGCTGCAGCGAATATTCGGGACAGTTGCGTCAGGAGCATGAATCACGAACGATCCGTTACATTGCAGTTCAATGACGTCACTCCACTAACATTAATGCTTAGTAAAGCCATTGTTAATAAATGCACCGTAGATATCTAATCAAAAGTAATGACGTAAGATTTTTTGAATTCGTGGGAAGGTTGTATAAAAGTAAAACATCAAGAGGCTAAATTAATTCGTGCACTTTAGTCCTTTAGAAATTGTCACTATTGAAAGGAATCAAAGATGGTAATAGATTAAATTTCGAGCGTGAATCTGTAGTGTAACAAAGTTTACAAATTTGCATTTTTTATATTACACCAATACCTGTAGTAAATGGCAAGCATCTATTATTCGAAGGAAAATTCACCGATGTGCGAGGTAGGTAAAAAGGTAAATTCGTCCCTTGTGGTAGAAGTCAATGACTCGAGAGCGCCGGTCCATTAGACCTCCCTGTTTACGGCCACTGGTGGGTTGGGCGTTGGGTCATGTCATAACCACATGATATGCGTCACAAGCTGAGGAGGCCAGCATGAATAAATTAATACACCCAAGCCCACTTTTATGTTTTCAGTAGTTTCGTCTGTATTGGTTTATTGGTTTGGCCTAGTTGCTTCATTGTCTATTTCAGGCCCCTTCATTGGTCATAGTTGCTCTGTTGTCCAATTAAAGATAAAGTTCGCTGCGAAGGACCCAATAACCAAAAAAATGTTTGAAATAGACAACCCACTTATGTTTGGTTAGAACCACATTTAAATAGTCTCATAATATGAAGTATACATTGTGAAGATATTCAGCATTAGGACACCTTACATTTACACGTATTATGCGAACGTAAACTAATTTCGGAGAGAAGGATTTTTTTTTCCTTCTAGTTCACATGTAATAGCGGCCCATAAATTAGTTAATTAGTGCTAGCAGCGTGTTCCATTATTGGAGGCGATAAAAAGCGAGGACCGTAATTAATGCTTGGTTGTTGAACCTCGGGAGCGGATCTCGGAGATTGCCCAATAAAAGTTTTATTGAATCCATAGAGAAGTCGGTTGAGGCGACCATTGCCGGCTAAACTGATGTTGCACTGCAGTTATATCACTTGGAAACACCTTGCCGAACCGTTATAGCACGTTATACTTATATGTTATATATACAGACAATAGCTGAGCTCTTATAGTCTGCTTATTGACCACTTACAACATAACGGTTTCCAATAGCGAAAATTCGAGGACAATGTATTTCCAATATAATCCAACAGTCGCGTTCGTTTGATGAATAGATATTGGCGAGGCTTCAATAATAACAAACCTTGTTGAGTTATACCACTATAATAGATAGATAGATAGATAGATAACTCTTTATTGTACACCAAAATCAATAACTGAAGAGCATAAAATACATTATAAATCGGTACAATTGGCGGCCTTATCACAACATGTGATCTCTTCCAGACCTATAATGATAATCTACTTTGGAATATTGTACAATACTTTACCAAATATGACAATAAATTAAGGAAGAACGCCGAGCATACTTGCATTTATTGTCAAACCCAAAGTGCCAAAGGAACGCTTTCATTTTCCATTTTTCAGTCAAGTTATGGATATTTAAGATAGATAAGAATCATTGTTGTGTCTATATTGTGTAAGAGATCTTCAACTCGAGCGTGCTTGTGAGCCGTCGCTTATGGCCAGAGCGGGCTAAAACGATACCTACATAATGGCTACGAAAATGTGTGACGGCACGCGGCATAGAAACTGGTGTAAAATGTGATTGCCTCAGGTTCACCACGGTCCACTTTCCCGAGACACGTCTGCTGGTAGAAAGTCCCGCGATGGAGTTACCAATCGCTGATCGACTCATTCTACAAATCAGGAAACGCGTAATTAGTATCTGTAAGCGGTAATGAGTTAAAGCTTGAAAGCCGCAAACATCTGGGTTAATACTATATAACAAGTGTTCGATTCGATTAAAGCCTTTAAAGAATGAAAAAGAAAATCAAAAGAATGAAAATTGACAGCATGAATACATACCCAACTAGATCAAATACAATAATATGTGTCTAGTCTAGCCCCCTACTACATCCTTCATCACACCACACATCATCACTGTCATTTTTATCGTTGTATGTCGTAAGTATTGCCGGATTCCATGCACCTACTTGTTAAGGTAAGCAAGGGGGTCAAGCATAGCTAATTATAAGTAATAAATAGATGCAGTGGACGATGTATGTACGGTATTCATGACATCTGTAGGCCTGAGGTCGATGGACGCAAAGCTCGATAAGGCCGCAGACTGCGCATTCGATACCGCTCTATCGATAGCGTGACCGAAACAATATCGTTCTATCACCGTTGTACAGAACATATCTATTCGAGTTTTGGACTATTTTGTCATGTACATGTGGATATCAAAAGTCCTATCTTTAATAAGGTCGAGCTTATCGATAATAGAGGGCTGTTGACTGTTGAGCAAACCCGTAGTACAAAGGATCTTAATTTAAAAATAACATTAAGGGATGTTCATTTTAATGTTCGAAATGTATAAAAAAATTAGGGATCTTCACTAATGAGCTAATCGTTTGAAGAGATGGGTGAAACTAATGAAACATATATATATTTGAAAATGAGAGACTTAATATTATATAGAACGTGTGTGTGTAGGTAATCTGCAGGCAGGTTGTTAAATTCACGTGTATAATACGATTCATACAAGTTCTCCAAATAGGTACTAATTACAATGCCTGTGTGTGTGTGTGTGTTTTCCAAATGTTTATCAATAGGTGAATTCCCCTGCATTCGGGGATTTCACACGTGATAGAAGCTTATGGAATGATAACACGAGCGGAAACAAGACAACACGACTGACAAGCAAATAATACTTAAAAGTTCACATATTTCATTAACACTGTTTTCTGTCAAATCAATGTAACGGAATCAACGTCATTTTAACCGACTCTAGGACGTCTGATTATTTGAAAATTTGCAGACGTATTGGGGACTGACCCCTTTAGCTATACCGATATCTCGCTCCTAAGCTACAGTGGCTTAGGAGCCCGTGTTGAAGTGTCGCGTCCTAGGCTTTGACGTGAACAATGTTGTTTATGAATATCGCACTGTTTATTATCTCCTTATAGCTGTCTGTTGAAAGCAAAAACACTATCTTTCTTGCATATTATGTTTTATGGGAACTGTGACTGTTTGGAGATGTTATTTTATTTATCGTTTGTTTTGTGTGCGTGCTCTACATTTTGCAGGAATAGCGGTGAGCAACGGTGAATTCCCGCATCCAACAATTTATGGGGCCGCCATTCATTAGGCTAGAACTCTCCCGTTATTAATAATGCCTTCGAAACTCATTAGTTAAACTAATATTAATTACGATTTCTATGCGAACGCCTCAGTCGACTTAATGGGATCAGTTATTAATTTACTTTTCAAAAATCACATCAAATGTACATTTTATTTTTACTTATCCCATAGAATAAATGGAAAAGAAAGGCATTAAAACACAAGTGTTTCTACACATCTGCAAAACAACATCCAGCCAAGAAAAAGATTGTACAAAATAATCATGGCAAACTCTCAGAAAACTAAATTGAAGTTCAGTTTCAGATTCATCCGTACTGAAATAACGCGGCACTCTAGGCAATATGCGTTGGTTATTATAAATGTACCACAGGTTACAACATCTACCATTCTAATGCACACTATAATGCTCATTATAGACTCGCATGACTCGCACTACGCGACCTTCCAATAGTTTTTGAGTGACTGTAACCAAACGGGTTGTCGACTTGGCCCTCACTTTTCTTCTCACAGCTACAACTTATTTTATGTTCTATTTGTTAGTACACAAGACATGTTTTCTATTGTAGGTAAAAAATTGAGTAAAGCAGTGTGAGTCAGCGGTCACGACAGCATAGAGAAGGACCGGTGGGTAACTGTAGCGCGTGTGTAACTGTAACCCATTGAGCCAGATATTGTTTAGCTAACGCCGAGCAGATGGTAGCTTTGATCCCCAGCCTAGACGGATGCGAGCTCGCCAGAAACGTCCTTTACTAATATTTATTGTTTACACTACGTATCACATGTTTAGTGTTTACAAATTGTTCCAGTGATTTTCCAGGGCATTTGGAAATAGACTAAGTGTGCTGCGGAAATCTATTGCTTTCTAAAGGTTTACATGTCCACGCTGCCAAGTCGCTGATCTCCGCGGAAAGTGGGTCATCTCATCCTTATTGGTTTTTTTTCTCGGCCATACAATGGAACCAATATTAAATAGCCGAAGATAACTTGCATTTTCAAGCAGTATGTGTCACCCCTTCAAGTTTTAAACATTGACTAATATATTAGTTTCAACATTAACAAAAATTTACTAAGAAGGAGACAAATGTGAGAATACACATGCATCGGTATTACCAATTAATTAGAGTGCGCCGTAAGTAATTGCTTCGCATCCAGACCCAGAATACTGAGTCACCGTCTGCACACTTTCCTGTTTTGAAAACTCCAGCAAAATAAGGAATTAAACTGGGTTGGCTTGGAGTCAGTCATCTATAACGCAAACGCAAGGGTTTCTTAGAAAATGTTTTGGTATGTATCATACTTGCGGTGATGTTCGACCACCGACTACCCACACCGCGTTTCTATGAGATAGTGCTTAAATACAATTGTATGCGTATGATTTCGAAAGAATTTAAATAAAAGACAATCGTTACTGAATGATTGACCTGTCAACACACAGCTCTAACCACTCAACGGATTGCGCTGAAGTTTGGCACTCAGATAATTATTATAACGAGACGTAGGTATCAATTAAGAAAGGACTTTCCAAAATTCGCCCCTTAAGAGGATGAAGCGGGGTCAAAAGTTTGTATGATAACACAACATAGACTATATAATTCAAAACTTCACAGAAGTACTTTTTATTTCTACAAATGATTAAGTAAATGCATGTTTATGGCTTTTATAAAAACTTTATTTTAAAAAACCGCATTATAATCCGTTGCGTAGTTTTACAGATTTAAGCATACTGACAGACAGACAGCGGAAAGTGACTTTGTTTTATAATAAGTAGTGATTCCAAATATTTTAGGACCAATTTAATTAGAAAACGAGTGTAATACATGCACCTTAATACCGGTAGAACAGTATCCGCCCATGCGTGACATCACATCTCTGCGGGACGTGTTCCGCATGAGAAGCTGCACAAAGGGCTCTTCTGACAATTCGCTGTATTGAAATAGCCCTACCAGTTGTGCAAGTGCACGACCTATTTGCATGCGTGGGCGCGGTTGCGTCACATGCGCACTCGCCACATATGGGACTAGACACCATTGTCACTGAACAGAAATGTATAATTTATAAAACGATATCTTATACCAGTTTTATCGACTGCAAGAGAGAAGATATTAAATACATGAAAAGCTACGCTCTACCCTCATTCAAAATAAGAGCTTTGTCAGAGGAATCAGAATCTTAAATCTTGTAAGTGTAAGAATCTAGTCACCGAAGAAATATGCAAAGTGAAATGAACAAAACAATCTGAGCCAATTCCAGATATTTTAACTCTCAAGTGCAAGCAATTAAGTTGTAATGTGTGCGAATAATATATTATGACGTTTCAACATCATACTTTAAGAATACATAAAACACATCATCGAACACGAAACATAAAAGGGTGATTCCCTTGCAATAAACACAGCGACGGATTTAATATCTGCACTCCGAAACACACCTTGGACCGGTAGGGACAACTGTAGATATAGTGTACTGTAGATATGACCAATATTGACATTTTTTCAAGTACTTATAATAAATTCAGAAAACTGGTTCGCGATATGTTGTACTAGTAGATTGTAAGGATCTTGAAACATTTTGTAAACAGTAACTAAGTAGTTTCTCATGGACTCAATTTGTTTAATCAGAATATTAATTTAAGTTATGGTACTATAGGTCTAGTCATACATTATTTAATTTAAGCAAATATTACTGTTAGAGACCGTTTGTTACCTATATAAAAAAAAAATAATATAGTTACAAAAAATATTTTCCAATTAATACCAAGCCAGCAGATTCCATGTTATGACACGAGCACAACACAACCTACAATGGACGTGGGCGACAAATTGTTACTAGCACTTATACTTTCAATGTGATTTAATTAAATAATTATATTAGAGGAATGCTCTCGGATATAGTGTTGTAGGTCAAATAAACAAGCTCGTGGTGTGAGTTGAGTATGTTTGATATTCAAATTGCGTTTTTAAATAACACAAAATTAATGCATCACGCATGTTGTTCATTTTGATGAAAAAAAAAAGTGTTTGGCTGACCAAACGACTATATATCCGAATATCCCCGGTGAAATACAATTCCGCGCCGGCAACCGTGACATCATCTAGAATGAAAACAGAATGGATAACGATAAGATTATCATTTGCCTACAATAGGCAAATAATAATTTGTTATCTCCATTTTATAGCCTGTTAATTGCCCTTCATATAGATAAGATAAACTTACAATATAATCTTTCAAAAGTAGGATTCATGTAAATAACTTTCCATTTGATGAAAACCGCTGATTGTATCTCTGCTGCTAAACACATCTACACCCGTGTTTGAATAATTATAACGGTTGTCAGCAAAATTAAAGAAATTATAATATGTACCGAATATCCGTGATATTTCTTCATGCAAGTCAGTGCATTTTTCATTAATAAATTAGATCGTACTAATTTATCTCATGATCTCATACATTTTCCTTCTATGCTCGAGCGATTTGCATCCCCACCTACCCAGAAGAAAGTATACATACATACGTTGAATACAATACCCATAAACCGTAACTTGCAACAAGTTTGGTCGTGATAATGAGTTGAACCGATAGTTGATGTCATATGTTTACTCACGTATTTGCTAGTTGTAACGTAATTATAACACGGAATAAACTGTTTCAGCTCAAGTGCTTACCTGAATCACGAGTTATCGTTCATTTGTCTTATTAAATATTAGTGACATGTCGGTAAATTGTACGTCCATGCAACATAAACATTAAGTGTACGTAACGATTGTCAGCAGGAGTGACATTTGATAATAGGTGCAATTGATTTAACCTTCATGCTCCCCAACGACAATAATAGGTACCTAACTACCTACCTACCCAATAGCATGGCTCTCGCTAAAGAACTATTTATCTAGCAATAACTATCGAACATTTGTGATAAAACAAATTAAGCATGCATCATTCAACAGTCTTTATGCAAATGTGTAAACAAATTTCAAATAATTTGATATAAAATATATTTGAACATTCAAGTTGCATTAATGAATAGATCTCGTATCAGTGGAAGCGAGTATTTTTGTTCTGCATTGCAGCGTGCCTCACGCAGACCACGCTAATACATTTGGCAAAAGAAGTAAAAATAGCCCACAGATGCTTTCAACAACTTTTTTTGAAATCCACTATGGTCGTACACGGATCCACGCATTTATTTCCGTGCCGCCAAATCTAGCCTTCAACTTTTCGAAACGTATCAATTCAGAGGTGTATATTTCATATTTACAGCAAATTTTCATGAGATCCGACATTCTTTTCAGGACTAAACCACACTACTTAATCTCAACAGAAAGTAACAACCATCGGCCTCATCGACATTTTCCAAGTGAAATAGAGCACTTATTACCAGGGTCGCAGACGCAGTTAGGACGCAACTATTAGTCAGTGGCGTGGTGGATGGCGTTCGGAAAAGCGCATGGAACGCAATGTATCGTTTGCGAAAGAGGTCGAGTCGAATGCCGAGTCCGCAGTGCAGGTGCGGTGCGGGTGCGACCCAGATTGAGGGATTTGGGACAGGGGTGACTAGTAACCCCTTGAAATTGCATTCCGTGTTCGGGTAGTAGAACCAGAATTTTATGCAGCACTTTTTAAACTAGGTAACGGAATCATTTACATATTCCAACTGAGAGGTTTTAAAATCGTCGCCGATTTCACAAACTCGTCAACGTTGTTGTGAGCGTAACAAATGCGGTGAAAAACATTATGGATCTTGTTCACACAACGAGCCGCTGAAAATTAGTAAACAAATATGCAAGTTGAAAGGAAATTGGTAGTTTTCATATAACTTGGCAACTTCCCAAACATGTCGACGAGAATATCCCACAAGCATGCATTCCGAATTTTGTGATAGTTCTTCATGAATATGAATCTGTTGCAGTTGTTATTGTGTTGTTCCATTGTGTAACAAATGTCTATAATGTACCAAACTTTATATTCTACGTTTTACGTGATTACGTCACGGTGAAAAACGCTTTCCACGGCGTACCAGCTGAAAAAGTACTAGGCGAGCATGAGCCGATAGCAGTCATTGTTATCAGTGCGGACGTCGGAGGCGTGCGGAGCTAGGCGAGGGGCGAGGGCGGCCTTCGTGACGTCGCATCACTTCTGTGTTAGTTAACAACAGTTACACTGATTACACACAGATATCTTATCAGCGCCCGACACGCCCGAAAGATCATTGTCACACTCTGTGACAACTGCGTCTAACCGACTACATGCTCCTGACAACCTAGTATTTTATGCAAAATTGTATCTAAATTCGCCAAATTTCTTACGGAACGCGTTTCTGTTCATTTCAAAAATACGCCAACGATATCGATAAATGAATCATTGAATTATGAACAAGATTTTCATGGTAATAAGGCGAATTGATGACGTTGCTCGGTACTGTGCACTGAGCGATAAGAATGGTTCAGTTTCAGTTTCGAACAGCGCGTGCTGAATGTTTCAAAGCGATGCTAAGCGAGCCATGATGTGACGACACTCGTAGTTCGACACGCACGCAGAACAATAACTAATTCTCTATCAGTATTGACAAAGGTAATAAAGGAACAAATTTAAGCGCTTTCTACTGCAGCCACACACATGGTGGTTTGTATTTCGCTGTTTATGAACAATAATTAAGCAATACATTGCGCTTGTCAATTATTGTATCTGTGGGAAATATATATGCCCAATGTAATAAAACAGAACACTTATGGATACGTGAGTAGGAACAATATTGATAGACAATTACTTCTGGCACAATGCGATTACCGTTTTTCCGATTAGATCTGGCTTGGTAATCTAGGAAAGTCGTCAGTGTCAGTCTTTCAGTGAAATTTGGATGAGTGGATCCAAAATCAATCAGTCGACCATGTAGTGGTATCAGGAATGTATTGAGAGCTATAGCAACCGCAACAGAACAGCAACCCGCCCGAAGCCGGAACCAGCTCCGAGAACAACAATGAGCAGCTCAATGTGAAGGTGAACAAACACAGTGTGTGCATTGTTCTGCGGTGGCCGGCAAACATCCGCCGCAGCCAACCGACAATGTAGAAAGACACACTGACGCAGGCAGAACCCTTCCCACATGATAACACGACAGGGTAAACAGGTGACGGCAGGCAGGCACAACTGAGTGATTACTTTAGATAGATCATGTGAAGCACCCAAGTAAAGGACGTCATCAGAACAGCAGTTAGCACGCGTACTAAAGTGAATGTTTTGGATTAGCATCGTCCAGCTCATTGAACGATAGTGCTTGCAAATTAGCGGTTTGTTGATATGAATTATTCTAGTCGCGTCGCGCGTCACAGTACGCGGTGTGTGTGTGATAAGGCGGCCGGACTCCGACCCTGACGCAAGCCAAGCATCTGGCGTAGGCAATGCACCACCACTGTCTATTTCATTACCAAGTTATTTATTTACTTCAGTCAGCTAAATACCTATGTATAATGTATGTGTCATTACAATTACGTTCATATATGTGTGTATTGTACTTATTTAGATAGAAAAGGTCAAAAGAAAGAAAACGGTATCTTAGGTCCCAAAGAAACTCCGTCAACGTTTCTAGCTTAGAACAAGATGGTTTGTTGTGTAGAATACTAAATCATAAAAACATCATAAGGCAATCACCAATATTGTTGGAATTAGATAAAATATGCCGACCTTGCTGACCTTGCTGAGAGCAATTGCGGTACTAACTAACATAAAAGTATACGATACGACTTTACAGCCAGACCACTATATAATAAACTATAGGAGTGCTATTTGGCTGCACTCATTTGTGAGGTGCTCGTCCACGTCCAGCACGCGTCAGTAAGGCAGAAAAAGATAAATCCTATCATCCTGTTTACTTTCACAAAAATATGGTCTGTGAGCGTCCAGCGACGTCTGGCGTCGAACGAGCAGGTTAACCAATTAATTATCACTCGCCCAGCACAGTCCGCAGACCGCACCAGGTGTGCAAACATTGCCCTCCCTGACAACCTAATGTAGAGTTGGCAGTCTCCTCACGAACACACATATGAGCAGGAGGTTGGATATTAAGTGGCTCCCCGTTATTGTTTTGATTATGAACTTGTGCGGGTTGAAGTATACCATCCAACTATTACTGTACGTGCTTGTACGGTAGACGAGAGCTGAGTAGCTTTATGATCCCGTGCTACTCGGTAATAACTTGGCTATAGAATTCGCCTAAAGAATGAATGATGTGAATTCTTACATAGACAACTCTACTGCTTATGAGTTTGAGTTTCATTCTAATGGCTAATATCAAGGGTTTGTAAGCCGGTGTTACACTTTACGGGTATATTACCAATTTACATACCCGCACAGCTAAATATGAAGCACAATAGTAATCTGAGATGTAGGAGGGAACAGTTGTAATGATCTGCTACTAGTTGAACTACAGTAAGCAGTATCTTAGTGCGACATCACTTGAGACAGTTCAACCGACCGATTGCGCTTGTTAAACTAGTAGCGGGACGGATGCTTGGTAACTCCAGTAGGGTTGTCGCGACTCTCTGCTCTTCGTCTCAAACGATGCAAACTCTTTAAGTGATTCCAGTTAAGGCAGCATTAAGCTGGGTTGTTGTACCTAACCCTCAAAATGATAATACAAAGCTAACCGCAAGATCATCATAGGTTGTAGAATTTCCAGTCTACTCGTTAAAACTCCGATGGTTATCCTATGTGCATTTAAGAGGGCTCTGGATCTCCTCACGACTCTCATGAGCCCACTGAAACGTGCGCGCCCGGGGGCAGCCGTGTCACAGCCTCTGTGCTCTCATCTTTCAACAACCTGCCTCGCACAGCTTAACATAGCTCCACAGACCAAATAACCAAAGCATGGATCCTAAAGAATTGTCGGCCGTATGACAGGATCACGGGAACGACTCCTAGTCATTTACATAGTACAGTTAGAAGAACGCATTACAAGAATACTAGACAAGGGAACTTTAGAGACGTACACGGAATATAAATGTTGATGAATTCAAAGAAACGAATTTTCTCATACATAAGTTTTTAATGTGTTTTTCAATTAGAGCACATTAATTTACGCACGTACATTGACTGAAACAGGAAAATATATAATGAGTACACTAAGGTCAACTTTATTCGTTATAAGTAGGATTCAAAATTGAATGCATAATATTGGGAGCACACAACACACAATTGAAGTAGCAGCCCTTCCAAGGCCTTATCCTCTGTACTCAATTCATGTCATCCTGCGCTTAAATATAAGGGCTGATCTGAATATAATATTGTGAGGATTGTGGGGTGCGTGCCTGAGTGGGTACTCCGTCTTGTCCACCCACACACGGTAATGGCGACCCACCCAACAGGCCAGACGATAGTTGCAAGGAACTTTTTGATTAGGAATTTACTTCGATCACATTACACATGATATAATATGAAAGAAATAATGATATCCTTATCAATATAAATATTTATCTGGTTGTCACCTTTTCATGGGTGGGCTGTCAAACCTATTTCCATTAAACTATTCAGAGTGTGAAAAATGAGTCCATGTGATGTAAGGACGTATTTTTAGACATGGGGACAAGTTATTACACTTTCCTCGAAAGACTGATTGTAATTACATTCTTGTACACACATATGTAGTGTAATCTAAGCAATATATGTACTACAATAATTACAAATCGATCTATATACCTTTCTATACTAAAACTAATAATAATATAATATATATAATATTATAAAGAAATAAAAGAAAAAAAGAAAGATTTGTATTTTTGTGTGTGTGTATGTGTGTGTTGAATAGGCTCCGAAACTACAAGACCGATTTCAAAAAATTTTTCACCGTTAGAAAGCTACATTAAAACTTAGTAACATAGGCTATATATTATAATGATACGTAGGCGTAGTCGCGGGGAAACAGCTAGTATATAATAATTTTATTGCAGACTGTAGTTATCCATTTCATGACTGAAGTGTTCATGAATAAATGATGAATGCAACATAAAAGAGAAGTAAGCCGGCAGTGTTCCTTACACTGCGAGGTCCAAGTAGGTCGGCAATCAACAACTGTACCAATATCTGGGGAAACATCACATTGTGTATGCGGGCTGCGACGATTATACATATATCACCCTCGGAATAGGTAATCCAGAATGCTTGGCTTTAGGAAACATGAAGCATTGTTTATCCCTGACGCAAAAAGAGGGGTGTTATACTTAACGATTATAATTATCTGTGGCATCGTAACCCCTACTAAAGGGTTTAACTGATTTTAATTTAGTTTCTTTGAAAAGTGTTGCACTTATCAAAGCTTAGAAATTGCGCAATAGTTTCTTTCGGCGACATTGCCAATTCGTCTTTGAAATGTTCAAAAGAAGTATAAGTACCTAAATCATCATTGTAGAAATCGTTCAGTATTGGACTTCCGTCAGGTTGTTGGCCATGATATTAATTAGTATATTCTTATATCATATACCTAGCATACCGCGTACTACAAACTGTGGCTCTTATCGATAGCACCAGTTGGGAAGCGAAAGCGCCTGTAGCCCGTGTCTAAAGGATCTTGTGATTCGTGTGTTGCAATTTACTGTAGCCAGCTTTATCGAGAACCGGGCTGCGAATGGCACGCTCACTCGCACCTCGCTTAACTGCCGGCGTTGGCGACCTTTGTCACTAATTGCACAATGCCTACATAACGTACAATATAAACGCTAAGTCTTTAGGCAGTGCAGTGACCCATCATTGACCTGCCGATTATCAGTTGTAACATATCACATGTAGTTGCGAGTTTCATCAAACAGATGTATTGAGTATTACGAACGTGATCTCATCAGTGTATGAAGGCGGGTGCTGCAATACGGATCAGTCAAGTACCTACCTACCGGCGGCGTGACAGGCACAACGTGGAGATTGCCACATCCACCGGTAGAGATTGCAATCAATTCTTTAATATTTTTAATATACAATATGTACCTACTAGTACAAGGCCCACAATTTTGTGTCCTGTAATCCTGTTGGCATATGTTTAACCGTACTACATGGCCAAGTCATTTTTAATCTAGAATAAGTTACAAACGCTATGTCACATATCTCATGAGAAGCCTGTGTGCGGTGCTGAGCACATTAGTAAATTAGAAGTTGTACAGTTATATTCGCCAACGACAGCTCTGCGAGGGCCACTGATGTTAATGCACCATTAACTTCGCGTGTGGGCTACGCTGATTCAGGGACATCTGACGTTTAAAAGTTATATTTGTTTCCACAATCCACAATCGTACTTCATACTTCCGTTGTTTTGTTTAATCGTAGACCGCTCAGAAAGGAGTAAGCTCTGTGTGTGTTTAACACCAATGACCATTAGCATACTCTTCAAGATATAAATTGTTTAGGAAACTATTTCGCTTCCATGTGTGACTAATTCAGATCCTCTCCTTTGCATGCAGTAATATTCAGATGGTCTTTAAAGAAGTTTAGATTTCCTTTACAATGAAGACGTCATCATTCGTATATTAGTAAACGTGAAATGGATTGACAGTTGGCTTTTGAAAGAGAACACGTGTGTTAGAGAGATTTATCGAGTTTTTTTTAATTTATCCCTAATATTTGCTCACTTTTAATTTAATTTTACTTCTGAATTTGTAGAATTAGTTCTGTGTGGTGAAGGTAAGTTTTTTTATGCACTAACAACCCGGGGAAATGGAGCCCATTTCCCCGGGCCCTCCACCTGATCCGCCGCCTCCTTTGGAAGCGGCCGTCACGATGGATTGGTCACAAAGCTCAAAAAATTCTTCTTCAGCAAAGAAACGTCAACGTGATGATATTGTAAATGATGTAGGTCCCATTTAAGAAAACATTATAGATAAGGATGCAGCGTCAGCTTCGGTTCAAATGACATACACCCACCCTGAAATCTCCGTTCTCGGTATCACGTCGTATGAAGATACTGATTCTGGCCCATTCATTGTACACGTTTCGCGAATTGACCCCGACCCAACTTCAAGCACGTCATTACGACCTATGAAATTCGGCCAATTTTTGTACACTAATAAAATCGAAAATATTCAACAAGACGGTGTTAAGCAGGTTGGTAGGAATAGAATTTGTATAAATTTCAAATCTGCTTCTGGAGCAAATATTTTTTTAAATAACCCAGTTTTGATTTCACATAAGTATGAAGCAAGAATACCTACATTTAATGTAACACGCATGGGGATAGTCCGTGGAGTCCCTGTGGACTGGTCCATGGATGAATTTGTATCCTCATTAGAAATCCCTGGCGGTTCATCTCGTATCATAAAAGCAAGGCGTTTGAACCGAAAGATTAAAAAAGACGGTGTAATCAGTTGGGAACCAACACAGACTGTAGTCCTTACTTTCAGAGGTCAGCAATTACCTCCTAGGGTATTTTCATACTACTCCTCATTGACTGTGGAGACTTACCAGTTCCCCACCATACCACCCCCACATGACAGTGCATGAAATGCTGCCGTTTCGGCCATATCAAAACTCAGTGCCGTTCAGCCCCACGATGCTACAGATGTGCTCAACCACACTGTGGAGATGAATGCAATATACTAGAACAAAATTCTACCTGCCTCAACTGTTCAGCACATCATTTTTCTACTAGTAGATTCTGCCCAGAGCAAGAACGACAAGTCTCTCAAAATAATGATGTCTAGAGATGGAATATCTTACCAAGAGGCCTGCTTGCGCTCACCAAAGATTAATAGGGCTTACAACAGCGTACTGAAAGAAGCTCCGACCGGGTCGGTATCTATTCCTCATCCCTCTGAGTCCTCTCAATCTTCTGTGTATTCTGCACAATCCTATAAGAAAACTGTTTATAAAACCCCCCAACCCCGAGCCTCAATGAATAAATCTTATGACAAAGTAGCCCACCAATCAATTGTCTCCAATGATACATCTCAATTCCCTAATGGGTATAGTCTTCATATGACTCAAGCCCCCTCTTCCCCACCACAGTCTCAACCTCAGGACCAGCTGCTTGTTCAGCTGCTGACTATTATCCTGAATATATTAACCCAAAACTCAGTTAGCCTACCGTCCCACGTTGCACATATGATCAATCAAATCTCTTCACTTTCATCTCATAACAATTATGGTCCAGCCCCTAACGATACTGCAGTGGAATTGCAAGAGTCTTCGTCCTAAGTCGCATGAACTAAGATTTCTTTTAAGAAAATTTTCCCCCGCCTTAGTGGCCATGTCGGAGACATGGCTTGTTCCCGGGTCTCATTATAGGGTCTCGGGTTTCGCCTGTCTTAGGGATGACCGCCGGGATGGGTATGCAGGATGTGCGTTATTGGTTGAGCGTAGCTTAAACTTCTCGCAAATAGTTCTGCCTGCTCACAGTACAGAAATTAATGCTGTTGCTGTTCGAGCTTTTAATATTTCATTTGTATCTCTTTATATACCTCACCCTAATTCTTCTTTAATCGCTGATATTCTTCTTATTATATCATCTATCCCTCCTCCTGTAATACTACTGGGTGACTTTAACGCTCACCACTCTTCCTGGGGCTCTGGCTCTTGTGACTTATTCGGTTATTCTCTTTTAGATGAATTCAACGAGGCTAACCTATGTGTCATGAATGATGGTTCCCCTACCCGTAGGGGCTTTCCAAACCAAAACCCAAGTGCCGTTGATCTCAGTGTTTGCTCTTCTTCCCTCTCTTCTATCCTCTCCTGGGAAGTACTTCCCTTGTCTTATGGCAGCGATCATTACCCCATTATTATAAAACTTCCTCATAGGTCCCCACCCCGAAATCCCCCAAACCCCCTCCTAAAACATGTTCTTTCAGGTGCCGATTGGAACTTGTATTCGTCCTGCCTTGATGAAAAAAATGATTTAATCCCAAATCCAATTGATGATCCCCATTCTTGCTATACACAACTTGTCAAATCAATTATTTCTGCAGCTGATTAGCACATTCCTCTAAAAAAATAAAGGCGTTATTGTACTTCCCCTCCGTGGTGGGATTCTGAGTGTACAGCGGTTGTTCGCCGTCGCAATGAAGCAGAACTCTCATATAACTCTTCTGTGACTTTGGATAAATTCTTAGATTATCAGAGAAGCGCAGCAAAGTCTAGAAGAGTGCTATCCACAAAGAAAAAAGAGGGATGGATTAAATACTGTGAATGCCTTTCACCAAACACTCCTCCGTCAGTAGTATGGAAGTTGATCCGTAGGTTCAGAGGATACTTTAATACACCCGACGTAACATCCAATGATACTTCATCCTGGCTTGACGAATTCGCTGACAGACTGGCTCCACCCTTTGCTCATCTTGCTCTCTCATTTAATAATATACCATACCGCACCTCTAACTCAAGTAGCATTGATCGCCCATTTTCAATCGAGGAGTTAAATCTTGTCCTATCTGGCGTGAAGATTCTTCACCCGGAATAGATGGCATCACATATTCTTTTATTACTAAATCCTCAGACAAAACTAAAATCTATCTTCTAAATTTAATAAATATATACTACCAAGAAGGCTTTATTCCAGAGTCCTGGAATACACAGTTAATTATTCCGTTACTGAAACCAGGAAAGGATCCATCGGATTCCAACTCCAGACGCCCTATTGCCATGTCATGTGTCTTAGCTAAAATTTCAGAACACCTAGTTAAAAATAGGTTGGAATGGTTTACTGAAAATATTCCTCCTTGCCTCCTTCCTTCCTCCTCCTCCATAAACCTCCTTGCTAAGTCTCAATACGGATTTAGAAAAGGTATGAGCACTAATGATAATCTTAGTATTCTAACTACCGAAATTCAAAACGCTTTTATAAATAAGGAATTTCTTGGAGGGATATTCATTGATGTAACGTCGGCTTATGATAATGTTGATCTCTCTGTGCTCAGGAACAAATTGTTACAGCTTGGTATCCCTGATAAAATTTTAAGATTCATATTCTGTTTTTTATCACAGAGGACTATTACAATCAGAGCCCAAGACTCCTACTTACCACCAAGAAACATCTGGAAAGGTCTCCCACAAGGCTCAGTATTGAGCTCTCTACTCTATAATTTGTACACTTACGATTTAGAGCTTGCTGTTAATTTATTCTGTCAAGTACTGCAATATGCTGACGACATAGTTTTATATCATTCATCAAAATCCGTGACTGAAATTGAACGAGGGTTAAACATGGCTCTCAAATATTTAGGAGACTGGTTATTCGATCATGGTTTATCTATTTCGGTCGCCAAAAGCTGCTCTGTCATATTCACTAGAAAACGTAATTTTTCAGATTCAAATCTTTACTATAATAATGAAATTATTCCTCATCAGAGATCGGTCAAGTTTTTAGGAGTCTGGTTGGATATGAGACTAACTGGAGTACCCCATTTTAATTACATAGTTGCTAAATGCGAAAAAAACATTAATATTTTGCGAGCTCTATCTGGGGCATGGTGGGGATCCCATCCGTATAGCCAAAAACTACTCTATAATGCTATAGTTCGCAGTCATCTCGATTATGGGACATTCCTTTTAGATCCTGCTAATAAAGCCGCCCTCGAAAAGTTAAATAAAATCCAAGCCAAATGTCTCCGCATCATTCTTGGCGCTATGAAGTCTTCTCCGATAATCACCATGCAGGTAGAATCTGTTGAACCTCCTTTACAACTTCGCAGGCAATTTTTGTCTGACAATTACATTTTCAAACTTGCCCAAAATGCCGATCACCCTCTTTTATCTAAATTAGAAAACCTTCATAAGAATATGTTATCTAAAGGATTCATATCTGAAGAAAAAATCCCTTGCATCCTTCGTAGTTTCATCAAGTTTACTCAACTCCCTTACCCAATAATTCAATATTCAGGTAATCCCCTATTTTTAGTCAGTTACAATGCCCTTATTTTTACCCCAAATATTGTTCTAGATTTTGGCATAGACAAAAACTCCATTGAACCAAATTCGTTGTTCAATGATAAAATAAATACACTGGATGATGAATGGTTGCTAATATATACGGATGCCTCTAAATTCACTAAAGATAGTAATGTCGGTTCTGCAGTATGGATTCCTAAATACAAAATAATTCTCCAATATAAGTGCCCACCTATTCCATCAGTTTTCACTGGTGAGGCCTTAGCCATACTAGAAGCGGTTTTATACGTACACTCTCATAACATTGGTAAATCTATAATTTTCACCGATTCCAAAAGTTGTCTCCAAGCGGTTCTGTCCAATCAATTTAAATCTAAATCAAAATTTCCCATTATTCTCAAAATTAAGGAAGCCCTGTTTAAATGTCATCAACGTGGCCTGAGATTCTCATTGGTATGGATTCCTGGCCATATAGGTATACCAGGCAATGAAACTGCTGACTCAGCTGCTAAACAAGCTGCACAGCTTGGTAACAGCGATCACTATAAAGCCTACGTTCATGACCTAACTTCTGTGTGTCGGGCTCAGCTAAGGAACAAATGGGATTTAAGCTGGCAAGTTGAGAGATATGTTAAATGCAAGGTATATGGCCAAATTCAAAATTGTATTCCTACCAAGCCTTGGTTTTTTAAATTCAAAAATATTTGTAAACAATCTACATCTGTTATATGTCGCATGAGATTGGGTCATTGTTGCACACCGGTCTTCCTCGCTAAAATTCGTATTCGTGACCACTCTCTCTGTGAATGTGGCTTGGATGAGGGCACGCTGGAACATATTTTTTTCAACTGTGTGAAGCTGCGCTGCTCCTTGTATGACTCCCTACCTCCTGAAATCCCTCGCCCTACTAACTTTAACTACCTTCTCTCCTTGGTCTTCACTCCTTTCCTTAACACTCTCAATAAATTTATTATGTCTAACAAAATAAAATTATAGTATTAATATTTCTTAAATTAACAACACCCCATCATTATATTAATATTAAGTATGTACATATTACTTTTTATATGTCTATTTGTCCTGTGATAGTGCTGTGCTGTCCTATATATATAATTCAGAATGTACGAATGCTCAATACCGGTCATAATATTTTACACCGTACAGATAGTCTCCATCACTTGTTCTTAGTTCTACCAACGCGACATTGGCGAAATTGTGGCAACCCCGCAGAAGCCATTAATAAAAAAGTTGAAGTTGAAGTTGAACGTGAAATGTCAAACCAAAATATGGCCACGGCAGACCGAAGAAGACTGAGTACCTGATCGCTACTGAACAAATCTTCACTGACTTTCTTTATTGCCATACAATTTTGCTGGCCGGCTGTAATGTCATCACCTATTGCAATTAGTTGCGGTAGGCATAAGATCTACTTAACCCAATGTGGAGATTTTACTAAAACGACTGACATCTGACATTCGCATCCCAGTTTGTAGGGAGACCGGTTACTTGTGGGGATTGAACCCACAAGTAACCGTGTGGATTGAGTGGTTACTCGTGGGGATTGAAGTCGTGACACGTAGGACACGTAGCGTAGCAGCCAGGTTTACTAACCACTAGACCGGCGGTATCGTCAATCAGTGGAGAGGGAGACAGTGATACCGTAAGCCCTTCATACTGCGATGCAAGGTCGACGGCCGCCGCATGCGCCTGGCGGGCGGTGCGGTGGTGCCAGCCGACGTTATTAGTTTCAATCAACATGCTATTATAAATATATTTAGGCGGGCGCACTCGCGGGTCTGGCTAGGTGCTTATAATAATAATTATCATAAAAAAATAAACATATTCTCAGTCCGAAGTAGCTTAATGGTTAATGAAACATATCCCGTTTGATCCAGGAGCAGTTTATTTCTGTACATCCGTCGCCGCGTGGTCGCCTCGGAGCTGTGTAGAGGGCACCTACGTGACATGTGGGGTGAGGGAGTAGGGGCAGCACACGACACGGCCAACACTTGGGAACAAGGGAAGCTTGTTGTGTTGCAAACTATCAATAACCATCAAGATAACACTAATTGGTATGCTAATATTGTTGACACTTAATCTTAACTAATAGCATCTAATAACATTATGCATAACATAGTCAATTACTGATAGTAACTACTAAATTATCAGTAAATTACACCTAAAACAAGCCTAAAACTAAACAGTGTCATTTTGATAGACAGGGATTGTTATTGCTAAATGATATTTAATTGTTACTAATTTAAGTACATAATCACATGTACACTTTCATTAGGTATGATTTTTATAGTGTAGATAACAAAATATTTTTGATTAAAAAAGGACTTTTTTTCCAAACTGGTGCTAATTTAGACCTTTATAAATGCCTTATTGGGGCCTAAACAAAGATTTTTTTAATTTTAATTTGTGGAAGCTATTGGGAGTCCTTTCATCATTATTAAGATCCCAATGTAAGTGAAATATGGTGTTCATTTATCATAAGTTATTTCATCAACGCACAACAACCAAACAACAGCAACATGAACATCTCTATAGTGCCAAGAAATGTCATGGTTAGTTCAAGTTATGTGGTCTGTCAGTCAGCCCATTACAAGAATGTTGTCTCAGCTGCTGTGTAGTGTAGGTGGGCCGGCGCACCCATTGTATTGAGTGCAAGTGATGCATGAATGATAGTGTTCAAGTTGGCAACCATTGTTCCTCACCATTGTGTGATAATGTGTCCTTTTTAACTGCACACAACATTATAATTTTTTTAACACATGGGATATGAAGCAGGAGGAAAAATGCTCATAATATAAGATTTGTCATAATTAATGGAATTTGTCTTGTGCATTTATTAACTATAAATTACGTATTTATACAAAGGTACAAATACTACCTCCTAATGATCTATCTTGATAATGAATAATTATTAGTAATGTATCCTATGTAATTAGTTCATTATATGTGTAGCAAGTTAAGTTATCAATTTTAAACAAACTGCTAATGTGTCTAACATCTATTTGGTATCATTCAATAAACTTATAATAGGAAAATAGAAGCCATAGCAAGGAATGTTGTTATCCCACACGCTATAGAAGGCCTGTGATGTCATTTGCACACAGCTTATTAAGTTCTGTTTCCTGAGGGTAACATATAAATGATGCCAATTACTTCACAAACAATATACATTCTGAATTAGTTATTATTAGTAAGTACATGTTGTACATGTACTCTTTTCAAATATGTATTTATTAGTTTTATTTTGATTTTCATAGGATTAATGACAAACTTACAACTAAAGTAAATTGATTGATAGACCCTGCAGCTCCTCCGTGAACAATTACTATTTGTATGGAAGGTGTTACACACTGGTGGTTAGTGAAGATATTCACTTTGGTAATCAGTTCATCTCCTTTGTTGCCAGGAAACAGACAAGTTAGACTCAAGGCGCCTAGGTAAAATGTTTGTGTGGTAGGCAGGCAGGCTACTGATAGCAACAGCAATGTATTCTTATATGACAGCAGATAGTGGCTCACCTTCCGGGTACGCCTGCTTGTTGGCGATGGCATCGATGATCATATGCGTGGAGTTATAGAGAGGGCCCATGGCGCGCATGTCGAACTCGACGCGCGCCTTGTACGTGGTGTTCACCACGGGCTCCGAGTAGTTCACCGTGGCCATCTCCAGTACGTCGGCCATCCGCGACACCAGTGTCTCGCTGATGTCGTTCATGTTGTGCCCGATCTCCGCCACCGCCCCGCTCCACGTCAAGCACACGACCAACACACACAACGCCATCGTGGACTCCATCACACCACGCACATTACCACTAATACCACGCACTTTTTATTTCACGTCGGAGGGTAAACTATCTGTTTGCAAAACAAACGCCAAGATACCCGTTCACTAAACATAAACAGGTTCGAATGAGGTCGATACCGACTCGTCGATTTTATATACACTGCCTCGTCAATGCGAGAGCGTACAAAAAAATCTAATACTATTAGAGCTTAAACAAGTAATTTTTTACAAGTTTTATGTCAAGACCTACATATTTCTAACAAATACCCTTTGTCACAATATTTTAGGAACACCGCGACCGACGGAACAACCGGGCAACCGGCCGGGCCGATGGAGTTGCCGTATGTGAATGACTGCGAATGAATGAATTGAATTGTTTGAGCTTTGAATTGAACCGCGCGCCGAGCTCTACGTTTAGTTATTACTCTGACGCGTTTCTGAGGCTTGAGCTGATTGGTCGGTATATCTTAAGAATAAGGACTAAGCTCGCTTACACTATAGAAACCGGACTAAAATAAAAGCTGTGTAAACAATTCACTTATTATTATTTTAGCAATACAACATACACAAGTGTGAGGGAAAGAAAACTCTTCCTTGTTTATAATAATTCTGAAGCAGTCACATGTTCGAAACATGTTTGAAGCGATTCTTGACAGGTGGTTCTAAATTTGGTTTAAATTATATGCTACTAAATAAAAAATACTTAGCGAGCTTTAGTTATTGTTCTGCGCGGCTCTAAAAACAGCTTGACACATATCGCGAAGTTTGGTACATTTAACAAAGTCTCATTACAAAGGCGCGAAACATTGAGCACGGTTTCGTGAATGTGTTATTTAATTATAAATAATTAATTACGTAAATACTTTCGAATATATTATGTAGTGAATCTGTAAGGTATTCTCGAAATCTATATATGTCATGGCATATGTGGTTGACGACTGTAAATCGCATATAACTAGAACAGAAAATACGAATTAAATCGTTACTATTCATCGGTAAGTTTTGTTGGAACGTTTGCATCTTTTGTGATTATAATAGTCACAATTATTCTGTAAACTATATCTACTGAAACTTTCTTAAATATTTTGGACTGATTAGTCCTATTTTGTCCATTTATTCCAAACAAATTTATATGTAAGGAAAATTAAAGTAGTGATTAGAAAAAAATAACGATATTGTTGATTTACTCATACTTCTTGATTTAGATACCCTAAAGATGAAGGGGCTGAATATGGGCACAACGTATTTTACACAACATATATGATAACTCGTGTTTAACATGTATGATATCTTGTGTGATAACAGTGACTAATAATAAGTGCTAAAATTATTGTCTTTTTGACCAAGAAAGGCGGGAAAGAAAAACATATTTGCAATTTATGTATTAATAAAATTATGATATTGACTAAATATATTGTCTCATATTATTTTATCGTCCTGGTTCCGTACCCACGCCGAAAATCATATCCCTTGGTTTTTATTGACTTTCAAAACAATATTTTCTTTTACCTATAAATATGTTACATGGTTCGGGATAGTCTACTTATTTGTGGATATTCAAGTCGTCATAACATCGCTAGCTAATGCTAGTCCGTGAAAGCCTTATAATTTATTAATGTACAAGTATATATCTGTCCCTTTCTAACACATGTCCAAAGTCATACGTTAAAATAGTACAAACCGTTTTATTATACTGCTATTTTTCTACGGCTTCTATAGCGTAAGCGAGTTGAGTCCTTATTCAGAGGGTATATCGAATTGTTATGGTAAGTCTGTGGAATCAACGACCGATCGAATAAGGTAATCGTTCATTCATTCATTCAAGACGAATGTTACCTCTCAATTATCATACTTTTACCCCGCTTATTAGAGTCATGGAAAGAGGACTACCAACATTCGCGATCACAAAAATGTAAATTCTACGCTGACATCGTCCCTGAAATTCCATCTAAACCATGGTTTTTTAAACATAGACTACAGTCGAAGACTGCCACTTCAATACTGTGCCGACTACGGTTTGGTCATGCGTGCACACTGGTCCATCTACCTAAAATTCGGATACGGGACCACTCTTTATGTGAATGTGGTCTTGAAGAAGGAACTGCTGATCATATCTTCTTTAACTGCCCCAAGCTTCGTTTTTCCCTCTATTCCATCCTTCCCCCTAACGTCCCCCGTCCAACCAATATGAAACGCCTTCTCTCTCTTGTAGATACTCCCTTCGTCAAAAAACTATCAGTATTTATTGACATTAACAAAATTAAACTTTAACACTATAATGTGTTCTCTTAGATAAATTTCTCCATTTTATTTAATAAAGTTAAACTATAAATTTTCCACTGATCAGTCTCCATCGTTTATCTTCACCTACCACTACGTCCACTACGTTTAGTACTTATGTACTCTGTGCCTACCACACCACTTGACATTGGCGGAATAGCTGTATATAAGCTCGTCGCCATTAACTTAAAGAAGAAGAAATTAAAGTCGGTTTCCTTTGTTTTATACAGTTTACGTATATTATATCAACTTTCAAGAGCGTGTTACCTGTAAGGTCATCACTCGCGTGGGTTTTCCCATTAAAATTAGAGCCGCTCGATTGGGGACTGTATCTCCACCTTTCAGAAGACCACAGTTGAATAAATAACAATATTTTGATGTATTGTTGCCAGTGCTCCGCGAGGAAACGTAGAAATGCTGCTAGCACCAAGAGTCCTCATCAACAGAACAGGGTTGGCAACTCGACAGTGATATCCCTGGTATTGCTAGCGGCAGCGGCTATAGGGTACGGTGACTGGTTACCATCAGCTAGGCCGTATGCTTGTGTGCTACCATAGTGGTATAAAAATTATAAACTTTAATTATCATCATCAATGATGACGATGAAACTTTATTGGGCATAATAATTATGGCCTCTTTACATCTACGAAAGATGATTTAACGTAGTCGTATTGGTGTTATCAACTTTACAACAACAAAATATGTTTTTGTAAAAAAAATACCTTAAGTAAATATATCATCCATTTAATTATTTTTATATTGCAAATTGAAATATTATGTATTGATCTATTGTTGTATAGTGTTGGATACCTTCATTATTATCTACCTCCGTACCGTACCTATAGGCTCTGCCTGCCTAGCACCACCTTCTGTATCCTACACGCTTATAACTCCGTTATATCTCGTTCATTTTATTAGAATTTCACAAACAGCTCCGATATAAATCTCCTTACCAATTAGTCCTGAAGAGAATTTATGCAATGAAATTATTCAGAGGAGTTCTGTAAATTCTACACCCTACCTGTTATAGACAAGGTAGGGAGAAGTACGATTTGTATAAAAGCGTTGATTTAGGAGGACTGTTTATAGCTTGCTACACTGTTGCCACAGTAGCCCCTCGTGTCATTGGCGGAATAGGTACCTACCTCAGAATAATAACTAAACCTAGCGAAGCGTAAGCGAGCTTAGTCCTTATTCTTATTCTTCGGCTTTTTTGGTGGGAATCAGGCAGAGCGCCAAGAGAATACAACCGCTGCAGAGCGGTTGAGAATTTTTCCAGTCTCGTAAATTGTGTCCCTTAGTGTGTGTGCTCTGAACTATTGATTTAATATCACGTGTGGTGTGATCTTTGATTATCGTAATCAAAGATCACACCACACCTCTGAACCAAACAAAGTCTGAAAGTCTGAACCCGTCATAACTCATTACTTCGATGTAATACTACACATCAGCAAATTCGGCTAATAGTTTAGTCACAGGCGCTTGCGAATTCACAAATACGTCAAATGCACACCTGACACACACCTTCATTCGGATCTTGGTCTTTTGGCAGTATTTTACGTGATATTATACATTGGATGACGATATTTGTCGCGTTGCCTCTACCGGGCAGAGTACGCTACGCAGCTAGAATCTAGTGATATACCTACTACACCACAGCCATATAATCCGATCTTAACTGAGATGAGATGTAGACATGGTGAAGTAGGTTCACCATGTCTACATCTCATCTTTATAAAGTGTTCTCGCAAGGTGCTTCCACAGGAGCTTCCTCCACTCAAAATGTAGAATAAGCTCCCCGCTGTGAATTTCTTATGGGAATACAAGTGGTTGTTGGGGCAGCTGCCCCGTCCCTCGCGAGTGGCTACTCGCGAGGGACGAGATACCCCAATGGTTGCAAGCTTCCATGGGTTACGGTAACCGCCTACCATGAGGTAGACATCATGCTGGTATGGCAAGTTAGTGGTATAAAATGAAACACAATTTCAATTGAGGAGTAAAGGAGTTTGTTTATAAAACACAGTGAATCTTACACGTTACTTTAGACAATAAACATACAAAATAACACCAGTAGATATTATCTACTATGAACCAGTAGCATTTAATATAACACCAACGCACTAGGTCGTGGTGTGTGCAGGGTCCAGCGCCTAGCTGCGCCTATTGAACGTGATGCCGTGTACACTAATACAGGGTCAACATACAACATACCAACACAGGGTGTAACATACCAACATAGCATGTAACATACCACCACAGCATGTAACATGCCAACACAGCATGTAACATGCCAACACAGCATGTGACATACCTACACAGCATGTAACATGCCAACACAGCATGTGACATACCAACACAGGGCGTAACCCATAATAGTTTTTGGCATTGTTTATCGGTATTTATATTGATCAAACTCTTTATTTAGAATGGGATATAGCGCTCTGTCATTACCAGACTGCTACGGCCATCAGAACATATAAATCTTACAACACCGGTCCTAATTCGAATAATTTAATACTTAACTTGTAAAAAAGCCTATTTACAAATACATTATAAGAAAAGAACGTTGTGATTAATTATTTACCAGGGTTCTGTTCACTGATAAACTTTAGGTATGCTTATATTTTTTTTATAAGAAGCATGTTTAGCCTAAATCAGTAAAATGTTTATATCACAACCATGTGTGCGGTCCCCTGGTCCCCCGGCGCCGTGTGTGTCAGACATGTTGGTCGGAGTGGAGGAGCAGCGCGGCCTCGTCCTCGCGCGCGGCGCCGAGCGCGGCCAGCACCGCCGCCACACTCGCCAGCCGCAGCGTGCGCGTGTCCACTCCGTTGATCGCTTCCAGCTGCTCGGCGATGTCCGCCGGAGCGTTGTAGAATACCACCATCTGACCACCGCTGGTCAGCTTCTTGATGAGGCGCTCAAACATCTGGATCATAATTGTAGTTTATTGAAACTAGGGCGATCGTAATCGAATCCTGCTTTTTGATGTAGGGCATTGTGTTCCTGTGTGAAATGGTTTCAAATTTAGAGTTTCAAGGAGATGCCTGTTCGTCTTTGATGTTGCTTGCAAAGTGATCTCGCAATATCAGTCAGCTATGCGCGTGTTATGCCATAGAATTCATTATACGGTAGGTGCTTACCATCACGCATTGTGGTGTGGAAAAGGGTCGGAACAGGTGTATCGTAATGCAGTTGTTATGCAGCCGGTACAGAGTGTACCTGTGCGGCGGAGTAGTCGAGCAGCGTGAGGGCGGCGCAGTCGAGCAGCACGGGGCGCGGCGCGGCGCGGGCCGCCTCCAGCGCGCGCGCACACAGCCGCTCCGCGCTCAGGAACACCGCCGCGCCGCGCAGATACACCACGCACGCCGAGCCACGCGCGCACTGCACACACACACACACATACACCACGCACGCCGAGCCGCGCGCGCACTGCACACACACACACACATACACCACGCACGCCGAGCCACGCGCGCACTGCACACACACACACACATACACCACGCACGCCGAGCCACGCGCGCACTGCACACACACACACACATACACCACGCACGCCGAGCCACGCGCGCACTGCACACACACACACACATACACCACGCACGCCGAGCCGCGCGCGCACTGCACACACACACACACACATACACCACGCACGCCGAGCCGCGCGCGCACTGCACACACACACACACACATACACCACGCACGCCGAGCCACGCGCGCACTGCACACACACACACACATACACCACGCACGCCGAGCCACGCGCGCACTGCACACACACACACACATACACCACGCACGCCGAGCCACGCGCGCACTGCACACACACACACACACACATACACCACGCACGCCGAGCCACGCGCGCACTGCACACACACACACACATACACCACGCACGCCGGAGCCACGCGCGCACTGCACACACACACACACATACACCACGCACGCCGAGCCACGCGCGCACTGCACACACACACACACATACACCACGCACGCCGAGCCACGCGCGCACTGCACACACACACACACATACACCACGCACGCCGAGCCGCGCGCGCACTGCACACACACACACACATACACCACGCACGCCGAGCCGCGCGCGCACTGCACACACACACACACACATACACCACGCACGCCGAGCCACGCGCGCACTGCACACACACACACACATACACCACGCACGCCGAGCCGCGCGCGCACTGCACACACACACACACATACACCACGCACGCCGAGCCACGCGCGCACTGCACACACACACACACATACACCACGTACGCCGAGCCGCGCGCGCACTGCACACACACACACACATACACCACGCACGCCGAGCCACGCGCGCACTGCACACACACACACACATACACACACACAACGTGCACGTCGCGCCACAGGCCGGGCTAGCGGGGGCAGGCGGAAGCGAAGCAATGTCCTTATTCTAAGAGGCGGGACGCGGGGGGCATCTTGTGCAGGAGGGGTGCGGGGGCAACTTGTGCAGGCGGGGGGCAGGGTGCAGCTTCCGCAGGCGGGGGGCGGGGAGCACCTTGTACAGGCGGGGAACGGGAGCACCTTGTACAGGCGGGGAACGGGAGCACCTTGTACAGGCGAGGAACGGGAGCACCTTGTACAGGCGAGGAACGGGAGCACCTTGTGCATGCAGGGGGCAGCGGCATCTTATACAGACGGGAGCGGGGGGCACTTTATACAAGCGGGGGATACCTTGTGCAGGCGGGGGGCGGGGGGCGGCGCCATGAGCTTCCGCAGCAAGACGGCCAGGGAAGCCAGCACGCCGGCCAGCACGGCCAGCTCCACGGAGCGCAGCAGGCTGACGGCGAACGTCACGCCCAGGATCACCAGCTCCGTGCGGTCGCGCCGCCACAGACGGAACACTATCGGAATGTCGATCTGCAACCCGACACCCTCCACGTTACATTGCTGCATACTACATACTACTCGTCCCGACTAAATTCGTTTAAACATTTTACCCTTTGGCAAGATTGTCTTACGTAGACCTGCTCGGCGACGACATCGCTTGATGTCAAACTGATTATAAAACTGTGATCGATTACTAAGTAGGTACCAGCAGTGTGATATGAACGGAATTCATCATAAACAATGAAGGTTATCAGGCCGAGTGACATGTAAACAGTTGCGTGTGACAATGAGCGGTGATAGCGGCCACGCCCCCCACATTCACACAATAACTGTGCCGTACTCTCTCCGACCCTTTTATTGATATAGCTTGCTCATTATATAATATGATAGTATATGACTCGCCATTTACTCTAGACTTCATATTATAATATTTATTGCAATTTTACAATATCAAGGCATGTCATAAAACTAGTGAATTAATTACTGACATCAATATGTCTGTCGATATCTAAACGAACGTCTGCGATGCAACATAAATGAGAACTAATAAAGCATTTCTCACAGAAACGTTCCTAATATTTCCAATCCAGGCTCACAGTGCTCACAACCATATCACTAAGTCATAATTACAGTAGAAAGTACATCCAACACAATTTTTGGATATTCGAGCCAAAATTGCGAATATATCCAAACATATAACATATGATACGTTACTGTTACAATTCTTTACTGTTTGCATATAAATGAACACGCTCACCATGAATATGACGGCGCAGATGAGCACGGCGGAGAGGCACGCCTTCGGGATGTAGTAGAAGTACTGCGTGAGGAAGACCAGCGCCAGCAGACTGATGATGCCTGCCGCAACAACCACACTAGACGTCATGTCCGTTATGAGACCACACTAGTATTGAAGTGGCTGAGTATTTTTAATAAAGATATTATACGTAAATAAATTTAATATCAGCAAAGACTGCGCCCAAACATATTGAGTATGTTGTGAATTTCTAGCGAATTAGGGACTGCAGGTAGGCAGGCATCAAGGTGGCTGCCGTGCGGTACCGTGGTACACGAGGTGTTACCGGAGTGCAGGCCGGCGGGGAGTGTTACCGGAGTGCAGGCCGGCGGCGGGGAGTGTTACCGGAGTGCAGGCCGGCGGGGAGTGTTACCGGAGTGCAGGCCGGCGGGGAGTGTTACCGGAGTGCAGGCCGGCGGCGGGGAGTGTTACCGGAGTGCAGGCCGGCGGGGAGTGTTACCGGAGTGCAGGCCGGCGGCGGGGAGTGTTACCGGAGTGCAGGCCGGCGGGGAGTGTTACCGGAGTGCAGGCCGGCGGGGAGTGTTACCGGAGTGCAGGCCGGCGGGGAGTGTTACCGGAGTGCAGGCCGGCGGGGAGTGTTACCGGAGTGCAGGCCGGCGGGGAGTGTTACCGGAGTGCAGGCCGGCGGGGAGTGTTACCGGAGTGCAGGCCGGCGGGGAGTGTTACCGGAGTGCAGGCCGGCGGGGAGTGTTACCGGAGTGCAGGCCGGCGGCGGGCGAGCGCACGCCGCTGGAGTGCGCGAGGGCGGAGCGCGTGAAGGCCCCGCAGGTGGGCATGGCGTGCAGCAGCGAGCCCGCCAGGTTGCACAGCCCCAGCGACACCATCTCCTGCCTCGCCGCCACGCGCGCGCCCCCGCCTGCCACAACACTACGCTACACTACACACTACACACACAGTACACTATATTACACCAAGGGACCAGTATTTTAATACTTACTAAATTTCAGTGGAATTCATATGCATGCAATACTTACTGAATTGCATATATCTGTATATATAAAAGAAGAAGCTGACTGACTGACTGACTGACTGACATATCAACGCACAGCCTAAACGGCTGGGGTTACAGACTTGAACTTTACGACATGACATTTACAGTACGTACCTTTTATGACGTAGACATATACTAAGAAAGCATTTTTAGAAATTCCACCCCTAAGGGGGTAAAATAGGGGTTGAAAGTTTGTATGAAAATCCGTCGTTTTTGAAGTTAAACGCATGAAAATTTGTATTTCAGCTTTCAGTTAAAAATAAATAAACAAGTATTTCAGGATTTTTGGAAAATCTACCCCTAAGGTGGTAAAATAGGGGATGAAAGTTTTGTATGAGAATCCGTCATTTTTAAAGATAAACGCATGAAAATTGGTTTTTGGTCTTTCGAATAAAAATAAATAAATACGTAGTTCAGGATTTTTGGAAATTCCACCCCTAAGAGGGTAAAATAGGGGCTAAAAGTTTGTATGAAAATCCGTCGTTTTTGAAGTTAAACGCATGAAAATTGGTATTTCGCCTTTCAGTTTATAATAAATAAATATGTATTTCAGGATTTTTGGAAGTTTCATCCCTAAGGGGGCAAATTAGGGAATGAAAGTTTTGTATGAGAATCCGTCATTTTTAAAGATAAACGCATGGAATTTTTTTTTCGGCCTTTCGATTAAAAATAAATAAAAACGTTTTTAAGGATTTTTGGAAATTCCACCCCTAAGGGGGTAAAATAGGGGATGACAGTTTTGTATGAGAATCCCTCAATTTTGAAGATAAACGCATGAAAATTGGTTTTTGGCCTTACTATTAAAAATAAATAAATATATTTTTCAGGATTTTTGGAAATTCCACCCCTAAGGAGGTCAAATAGAGGTTGAAAGTTTGTATGAAAATCCATCGTTTTTGAAGTTCACGCATGAAAATTGGTATTTGGCCTTTCAGTTTAAAATAAATAAATATGTATTTCAGGATTTTTGGAAGTTTTATCCCTAAGGGGCCAAAATAAGGGGATGAAAGTTTTGTATGAAAATCCGTCATTTGGAAGATTAACGCATGAAAATTGGTATTTGACCTTGCAGTTGAAAATAAATAAATACGTATTTGAGGATTTGGAGAAATTCCAACCGTAAGGGGGTGAAATAGGGGATGAAAGTTTGAATAAAAATCCGATATTAATGAAGTTAAACACCTTTCAGTTAACAATACATAAATATGTATTTGAGGATAATTAGAAATTCCAACCATAAGGCATAAAATAGGGGATGAAAGTTTGCATGAGAATCCGTCATTTTTGAAGTTAAATTCATTAAAATTGGTAGCAGTGGGCAAAAGCTATCATTTAGAATTTTAGATATAGGTACATGTTGACTTATTTACCACGCGTGCAAAGCCGCGGGCAAAAGCTAGTATAATATACATGGTTTACCTTTATTCGAAGTACCTTCGTAGTAGTCGTATTATTACATTATATTAATGAAATATACGTTTGGAGTCGTCAGTGTGAATGTACTTATAATGAAATACACGTCTATTAGGTACTCGTCGTCGACTCTACTCGTATATAGAGGAAGTAATCGTGATTTAATATACCGTGCGGACGCACTAACCAGACAGCGTGTGAAGGAGAGCTATCCGTGTTTCCTCAACACACAACACAAGGTTGACAATGTGCTAGTGATACCTAAGGTGTTGCAAGCGGCCATATGCTACGGTGACCGCTGACCATCGGACGGGCCGTACCCTTGTTTGGCTAGTAAGTAGTTAGTGTATAGGAAGCTCGGCTTGCTCACAGAAGGCCTTGGCGATGGCGATGTTGGCCAGCACCATCACGACGGGCATCATGAGCACGCCGGCGCCCAGCTCCTGCACCATGCCCACGAAGCCCACGGTGCGGTTGCCCAGCGCGGCGCTGAAGGCCGGCAGCGCCAGCCGCGGCAGACCCGGCTCCGCGACACCTGACACACACACACACTGACAAACACTAAGGAACGTGAGGCTAATTTGAGAAGTGAGGTAACGCATTCGCTTGTCCATTCTCTCCTCAATAAGAATAGCAACTCGCTGTTGATACTTCTGGTTTTAACATGGTCTTTCGTCACGTGGCCGCTTACCATCAGGCGGCGTAAATCATTTTCGTAGAATAAGATTAGTTACAACAATGTCGTCTGCGCGCCCAAGTGATCTTAGGCGAGCGAGCAAGAGCATTGGTATGTGGTAATGAGTGAAGGGTGGAGGTGAAGCGTACCGGAGAGCTTGAAGAGTGGGTGTTGCGCGTCGTGCGTGAGGAAGGCGAGCCCGGCGGCCAGCAGCACCACGAGCGCGTTGCGCGCGATGGACACCAGCCACAGCGCGCGCCGCCAGCCCGAGCGCTTGCCAGACAACCGCACGTCCTTCAGCTTCTACACACACACACACACATACACACACATACACACACATACACACATCGCATACGGCCGCCCACTGACACACCAACCAAACTTATTAATCCCACGTAATTGTTTAAAGCGTCATCAACATACAATTTCGAAGGCGCTCAAAATGTAAGGGGCATTGGATTTTACAGGCGTTTCAGTAATAGGTCATATGCTAGATAGAGCATTCGAAGTGCTCATCTAGAGACAGTACCTCTACCTTAGAAGCATCGCATCGCAAACATTACTTTCTGATATAGGACTTTATTTCCCGGCCAGATGCGCTATGCTAGTAGTTAGAAATCATATGCTGGTAGCCCAATGAGTCCTTACAATAAAAAGGTTGATAGTTTATAAGCATTTTAAAGAATTGCCTTCATATCCTCCATTAGGCCTAGGCCCATGAAATCTTTGCTCATAAGGTGTGTCCTAAACGCATTACTTAGTCCAATAAATTCGTGAATGAACCATTTAATTTGTTTGCTTATTAGTGCAACTTATCTGGTGTTGCGAAGGTTGTCCAATAGGGCGATACAATGCCGCGCTATGCCGATTCAGCACGTGAATGGAACGCACCGACACCGTGTGACAACATTATAATAGCTTATAGAATACAAAATATATTATAATTTGCTTTTTCCGCTTAATGAGTGTGATACGGTCGAACGGCCTGCGCCCAGGTGTGAGCTCAGGCGTGGTTTCTTCCGACACGTGTTTTTTTCACACTCATTTAAGCGGACAAAGCAAATTATAATATATTTTGTGTTCTATAAATATGAATTTCCGCAAAGTTACATCTGAATCAATTCAATAATAGCTTACATTTATGTGACACATAGAAGCGTTTCTTTGTACTGCTACAACAACAATGTCTGTTGGTCGCTATGAACTAATGACAAGATGTTAATAATAAAGTTTATTACAAGCAGGTACCTGATAGTTGTGGCAAATGATAATAATAGTAGCTACGAGGAACTATCATTGAACAAAGATAATTCAAATCTGAAGATACAAATTGTGGCCGAGCGATTGGCCTATATGTGAATTATTTCGGGGTGTGTGTTATCTTGGCGAGGGCAGCGTGGTGTGCGACAAGGAGGCAGGCGGTGTTACCCTGAGTGCGAGCAGGAGGCAGCAGCAGCCGACGCCGAGCGCCAGGTCGGGCAGGCGCACGCGGCGCCAGTGGCCGGCGATCAGCCGCGCGTTGTCCCACACCGACTCCGCCACGAAGCTCAGCCCCAGCAGACCTGCACGTGAGGGAGGAACCAGCCCCTTACATTATTTAACTTAACCAATGATCGCACATACAGTTGACCATCTCATGTCAGATGCTACACATCGTATGCGACTACTGTAAACGTCGCCTGTTTTTCAAGAGACTTCTAACGAAACAAACAAAACTGAAGACGCCCGATATTTTATGTCAGGCGATGTCTACAGTACTGTCTGTCTATGTGTACCGACCCTTCAGCTGTGCCACCACGATGATGACCGCCGTGGCCGAGGTGAACCCGCTGGTCACCGCAGGAGAGATCAGCTCCACCAGGAAGCCTGCAACACAACCACAGCGTCACCACAACTAAACCGTAGTGGTTATGTACTCTGTGACCACAACTGCCACGATGGCAACAATATATCACTACCTCCGCGTTGCTACACGACATGTATAAGACGAGCTGTGCCCGCGACTTCGTACGCGTGAAATCGGAACTCATTCGCAATCTAAAGTAACCTCAGTAACGCCTTAAAGCTACATGCTATCTGCCAGTGAAAGTTCCGTTCAAATCGGTCTAGCTGTTCAGATTTTGTTCACAATTTTATGGGTTTTTTGTTTGTTTCGCGGAACCCTAATACCATTTTTTTTTTCAAAATAAATGTAGCTTTTGTTATGCCTTTTTAGCATCAGCTATCTGCCAGTAAAAGTCCCGTTCACACCGATCCAGCTGTTTTGGAGATTACCATTCAAGTGAAGGGAAGTCATAGCTTTTTTTCATGAGAACACAACAGATAATAAATGATTTTGTTGTTTTCATTGAAAATATTTTGACCTATCACAATTTCAGAAGTCGGCAGTTTTATTATTGAGATTAAACTGGAGGCTTTGCTGACTAGATCTCGAATGTAGGACCCCCTGACTTCAATCCGCCCCTAAGATTGTAATGCTCACGGCTCGGCTGTACCCCGCGAGGGTCGGAGATCACTATTTACCAAAAGCTACGATCCCTACACATCTTCCATCTCACATGCACTCCCGTCGGCTATGAGTGCGACTTTTTGATCTGACTGGCAATGACAACTGCAAGGGATGTTGAATAAGCCATAATGAAGTGTGAACCTAGCCGCAGGAGTCCCATGAGCAGCACGAGGCAGCCGGAGAGGAAGGTGAGCAGCACGACGAACTGGATGGGCAGGCCGCGGCAGGTCTGCAGCGTCAGCAGCGCCATCAGGCTCGTGGGCCCGATCGACACCTCCTTCACCGTGCCCAGCAGCGCGTACAGCATCGTGCCTGCACACACACACACACACACACATACACAGCTACAGAACACGCCTGGCACAGTCCAGTCCAGGTCAGGTCCCTAGCCCCAGTCCCAGGTACAGTCCCCAGTCGGGTGGCTCCAATTTAAATGGGAAATCCCAAATTCGCCTTACTACTCTTTTTAAAAGCTCATGGTAAAGGCTCATGTACATAAGCTTATAAAAGCTCATTGGTACAGGCCGGGATTCGAACCTGGGCCCATCAGATGACAGGCCGTTGCTTCAACCACAAGGCCACCACGGCTTTGAAACTGACCGGTATTGTCCCTCCAGCTATCTCAATTAGGTTTATATTGCACCTACGTGCTTATTATCGTTCAGCACAGATGTTATACGGAGCAGGTTATTAATTCAGCTGGTTTTAGATTGTGTTTAGAGTAGGTATATGTTTTATTTGGCACCTACTATAAAAATAAACAGGTGGGTAATTCATTTAGGGTCGGCAATGCGAGAGTGATACCCCTGGTGCTGCAAGCGTCTATAGGCTACGGTGACCACTTACCATCAGGTGGAACGTATACATGTCTTGTTTGCCACCTTAGGGTTATAAAAAATGTAAAACCTTGTAATTATATTGTTCTGTAGAGCCAGTCGCTGTGAATGCTCTGCCTACACGTTGTGCGTGGCGGGTGCGCTACTTGTCTTGCAAATTAATTTATCAATTTAAAAAGTGACTTAAAAATGATATAAAAAGCTAATCAAACAGACAATAAGCTCCACACAAGCCCTGAATAAATAAAATCATATCACTACATTCGTCTCCAGATAACGAGCACCATCCAAAGTGTTCTTGTAGGTCGATACATAGGTACATAGGTAACCTTACTTAACTTAGGTACTTATGTAATTAACAAAGTACGTAATGTTTATGTGACCATCATACAACGGAACTGTTATACATTCAAATATTTGCTCTATAAATATATAAGTATATTTTTCCAAACGTAATCGTGGTAAATTCCTCGAAACATCATACCCGGTCCGCTCGATGGTAAGTGGTTACCGTAGCCTAGGACCGTAACCGATACCAGGCAGGGGTATATGGAACAATCACCGCACACCCTACTTGAAGTAACCCGTGCGTTTCTCTCTTGCAAAATATATTTAAACAACTTTTTGTACATATCATTATGAGCCGAGCCAGTTATCTTTTAATAAGTAGTATGAAGAGTCAACTTCCCAAGCACATCATGAAATAGATTAGGAACCTATGTAAACACCAACAGAAATTGTAAAGCAAATAAAAAAACAATTAAGCCTACAAGGCTGGTTGCTGCACAGCCAATTGTGCACTTACAATTTGATACTAGCCACTCTATACAGGTCGCACTGGTTAATACGTAAAAATATGTTAGTGGCTCCTTAAGAGGGCGGAAGGAAGGCATATATATTGAAGGGTCGGCAACTCGCGAGTGATACCCCTGGAGTTGGTAGCGTTCATCAGGCGGACCGCATGCTTAATAAGGTGATAACGATGAATAGTGACCTATAATGGAGGAGTACAGTCCGTAGTGCACGGGCAGGTTGGCGAGCGAGGCGTAGGCGATGCTCTGCGGCACCATGGTGAGCCCCAGCGTGACGCCCGCCACCAGGTCCGCCAGCGCCGCCTCGCGCCCGTAGCGCGGCGCCCACTCCACCACGGGCAGCCAGCGCCGCGCCCACCCCCCACAGCCACCGCCCCCGACCCCGCCCCCCAGCGACACTTCATCCTCGCCCTCACTCTCCATCTCTATGGCCACACCACGCACTGACGCCCCGAGAGATACTGGCCACGCGCAGCTGCGAACGCGCGAGCCTGACTGCGCACACGGGACTGCGGACCGGTGGTGCCGCCTAATATAATATAATATAATTCAACTCACTATATCTTCGTGTCAAACGCTTCCGATGTACAAACAGGGCGGCAAACATTAGATACGCGCTGACGTGACACTGTCGGCGATGCTGCCTGATTGTCAAACACATGTCTTTTCACTCGAGGCGAGATGCTCTACCTAGCTACATGTAAATATTGTGTGCTGTCTTTTTTCAGAGCGACCACATAAAGGGTCACCGGTGAGACACGGAAAGTTACCACGCGCGCATGTGGTTTCAGGAAATTATTTCGGTGAGACAAAGTGTCACCACAGGCATAAATGTTAATAAATAAAGTGGGCTAAAGCCGAAGGTGTTTGAGACACGCCATCAGTGAATCGGTCCTCGGGAGATCATTCAAATCTATGCATCTAAGTACATATGATGGATCACCGCTCCCGGGCTAACCCAAAGAGGGCATTATAATTTAGCGGTGTCGACCCATAATAACGTAACCACTTCTAGCAGTAGCAGTGGTGCAGTCGGCTCGCTTGCAGTACAATTATAGATAAGGTGCCTATTATAGATGTTTGTCGTAGCAGCCCGTAGCGTCAACAAACAAGCCAGCCTCTGCTGCGCTCAGCTCCTGCAGTTTCAATGTCAGAAGCTGCAAGATAAGGGGGTAGGTATCACAACACTGTGCGCACGAGATGGTACGTGTCAATACTCGTCTGTTTACGAAACTAATAGGGTCGAACACACGAGTGTGTATCACTCGGGCTCAAACTATATTTTTGGCTCGGGCGATGTACTTTGAATCGCTCGCTACGTTCAGGATTCTAGTGTAGAATCCCCCACTTCGCCCTCACCGTTAAAATACTAGTTTGCTCCCTTATGATACAGTCTACTATTACTGAACACATTTATCTCGTCGCAACAGATCATAAGTGGTATATTTTAGGGACGAAGACGCGGTCAGAAACTAGTATGTAAAACATTTTTGGTAACATCCCAACAAGGTGTCAGTTACTCAATGAAGCAAAAACGACGGAACGGGTTTAGATGACACCTGGAACACTGATAGTATATTACCTGGATTATCCAACAGGATATTTTGTACCGGGAAAATGTTATGTTCCTGTGGGACCTTCTCCTCTCTTGACCCAATCCTAAAGACAACCCGGACGAAGTCGCGTGCAGGAGGTAGTATAACATTGGCGCCGCCTCCCGCGGTCGTGATCAATACTTTGCTTAAAAACAAGTTGTTTTAATGTTGGTAACTGACACCGACGACAATAAATCTGAGGAATCATTCAAATATGTTATATACCTATGTGAGACAAGACTCATTATTATACAGGATGTTACAAAATACCCCGTAAAGCCGAAAGGAGGTTAAATGGGGCCTTTAAATTGAATGTCAATTTCAATTTAAAGGCCTCATATATTTTTTTCCAACTTGTATTTTTTTTTAATCCAGTACTTGAGTATAATGACATCCTTGTATTGAGGTAGCAAACATTTATGAATGAAAATTAAAAAACGATTAAAGTAGACAATGGTGCCAATACTGTTATTCAAAATTACTAAACTAGACTTAACTAATTTGACAGGTCTCAAAATATTGCCATCCTTATTTAGCCCCGCACATGAGAAAGGGATAGCAAGACTTTTAGACCTGTCAAATTAGTTAAGTTTAGTAATTTTGAACAACAGAATCGACACCAATTATTAGGTAAAATAGGTACGTAGGTCATTCTGTTAAATAATCTGACATGACAGCTTACTAGGGTGACAACATTTTTGGCTTTGATAATAAATTATATTTTTTACAGGGTATCTTGTAACACGTATATATAGATATATAATATGAGCGGGAGTCTAGACTTCCCTAATTGGCAAGGGACCGTTATCTTTATGTATAAACATCGTGCACAATATATTATTGTCTCAAGAGTATTTCAACACGTTAATTGTTTACAATAACAACATTATCCTGCCATAACTCACTTTATCTCACAAAATAGTTATACTTATTATAATATTGACTTGGCACTCGTCACTCGTCACCAGGTACCTACTGGCGCTACTACTAACTACGAATAGTGTAACCACTAACCAATACTCACACACAATAATTAATTATACCATTTTTTTTCATTGTTTAAAATACCATTTGAAATTAGCGTGCAACTACGAAATAAATGAATTGGGAAATAAAAAAACAAAGATAGATTTCCATAAATGTATTGTTAGAGAACCCCACCTCATAAATACTCTATGCGTATTACAATTCATAATTACACAATCAATAATATAATGTTTGTATGTCGGTACATATATTGTATGTTGTAAATGCCTCCACCTCCTGCCCACGTGATACAGACGGCGCAGTGTCGCTACATATAGTTGTATCATATAGTACACATATAAGGCTCGTCATAAGCTCAGGTACCAACGTGTGGACAGACCGACACCAACACCCTCCACACATCTATAATATACTTTATTATTTACATATATCCCTCCGTCCGTCCGTCCGTCCGTACGGCCGCGTGTGCTCCCAACCCCCTATATATTACTTAACGCTTCAACAAAGCTAACTCTTGTTCTTAATATCATAGCTAAGCGTAGTTGCAATTTTCTAACTAAATATAATTAAATTATACATACATTTATTAAATATTAATAACAAAACAACCAAATTAATTAAAGATATACATGTCAAAGATCCTGCCCCCCCCCCCCTCTCTCTCCTCCCTCCCCTCCCGCTACTTCACCTGTCGCATGATGAGGTCTATCTGCTCGTCGACGCGCGGGCTCGTGCCCCTGCAACAACAACAGACCCTCACTCACCGACGTCTACAGAGCGCTCGCCCCACAACACGATCCCAGCCTATTCGTTCCCCACTAAATGGTCTCCATTCAAGAATTACGACAGATAATGATACTGCAACTATTGCACCGGCCTACATTTAATTGGGAACACAATTACATTATATTCAGGCTGGTGAGTGACCACCGTAGCCTATGGAGGCCTGAGCGTTCTCCACTTTATGTGGAGCCGTGAGAGGACCCGCCGTAGTACCAGCTTCAGGGATAGTGGGTCCTCTTGCAGGCAGCACATACTATATATTGATATGCTTTAAACTTATCTACACATATTGTTATAAGCATTAACAAGTATAAGACAGGCATTCTAATGCAACATAGTTCAAATGTAGTTAAATGAGTTTATGACAGTTTCGTAAAGGCTGGTATCTAGAGCCGTGAAGCGATGAGATAACAATATAGCGTTGTGAGCAATCAGGCACCTGAAGGCGGCGGGGTCGGGCCCCACGAGCGCCACGAGCTGCGGCACGTCCTGCGAGTGCTGCGCCAGGCGGGCCAGCGCGCGCGTGGCGCGGAACAGGTGCTCCTCGCCCGGCGCCCACTGCAGCAGCTGCAGCACCGCCATCGCCAGCTCCACGCACACCTCGTCGAACACCTGCCGCCACCACACACCACCACACAACTCTACTCAACTATGCACCAATGGTGTCAACAACAATATCAATAACCGAGCGAACCTTTTTCTATTATAATAGTTGATTCCAATTCTGACATATATGGAACAAGTACAGTTTTCATTTTGAAAACGCTTTCGCAGAACAAACCACTGAGCAGATGCAGTCAATAATACACCTGAAGCTATCATGAAGGCAAGATGCATGGTATACACGATACAAAGTCAGCTGACACTTGTCTACGTCACAATCTACCTGGTTATGCCTGGTTCTCGTTTTTCATATGAAGTGTTTGTCTCCGAGTGTTAGGTGTGTTATGCGACGCGGACACTTGCGCTGGAGATGTGTCAGCGATACATCACGCGGCGACAGACACTCGTAAATCTAACCTGTGTACACACAGCCTTACAGCCGCACAGACCGGCAAACACTAGGGCGCTATCTCCTGAAGATATACGACGATGCCAGCGTGCCACTGTGCTACGGTCTATATTTTTATTGCTGTGCTTTATGGCTTCACGTATTAACAGGGTTCAAATAGCAGATTATTAGACAGAGGCATTTTAACATTGAATAAGACAGGCTTAAGAATTAACAATAAATTAGTGATTTAATTAAGTGAAGCCACCAGTTCAACTCACATTAGTGGCAGTGCATAGCTTTGCTAATGGACGTTAGACATATCCCCTCCTTCCGCCAGACTCTGCTTATCTATTGGTAAGCGGTTACCGTAGTAACTAGATTATTCGTATGTGAAAAAACTACCCATGTCATGTGTCTAGTACCTGACAACGACAAAAATATTCCATGTGCGATTGCAAGACATGATTCGTGTCAAATTTTATCAAAAAGTGTATCCGTTGTTCCGCGCGTACGTTTATCGTGTTGAATAAAGTAAGTATTTACTTGGACACTGTTGTATGAGGACTTAAAACTGATATCGGATGAAATGAAATACAACCAATCTGTCATTATTGTACAATGTATATATACATTGCCTAAAATATAGTTGTTCGCACACGATATGTCGGATGGGAGTGTGACTGGTGTGGACTGTAGGTGTACTATCAGTGAACACAAACAGTGAGCTCGGCCGGCGACAGGCTGAGCCCCGCACACCGCTCGCGCTCCTACCGACCCCCACCAGTTCACACAGCTGCCGTCACTCTCATTGACACTCTATATTACAACACTATATCCCAAAAGTCCCTCGTGTGGGGCTCGCGCGTTATTACATTTTCTAACGTTGCATAAAATAATGGTATAAACTGGTTTTTGTATAATATTTACCTACTGTATACCATACGAATTTGTTAAACATACAAGGGTGGAAGACCATAGAATGAGCGACTGCATTTTTTTTGAGCTTGAGTTGAGCAATAAACGCTCTATTGTATTCAATCCCACATCACATCACAAGTCCGTAACGTAGCTGTGATTCAACATACGCCCGGCACGACATAGCAGCTGTTTCAATATTTGTTACATTTTTGATTTGTTTCATCGCATAAACAAACTCCGGTACTCGTCCGTTACAGCACCACCTGGGTCTCGAGTCTGCTATTTAATTAATCACAAACAATTTGTGCCATTACTACGCTATTATTGCGGCTAATGTAAGTAAAGGTAGGTAGGTTATAACTAAAGTGTGGCGATTGCCGCAATAATAGCGTCATAATGGCACTAAATTGTGACTAATTAAATAGCTGACTCGAAGCCCTGCCCTACGACCTGATCCATACTTACCCGTAGTACTTTCAGAACAACTACCGATAGTGACTTGTTGTCATCAACTCTGATGACCTGTCTGTAGTGCTACAATGAGGTGTATATATACTAAACGTAGTACTATGAAGTAATTAGACGTTGTCTATATCAAAATACAGGATGAACATTTCAATTTATAAGCGAATCGTTGGATTCGTCCTCTGTCAGCCGTTTCAATATTGTTATCAGAACTAATCCCGCATAATTATGTATGTGCCGCTGTATACTATAGTATAGTATATAGTATTGAACAGGCGCGCGTCACCTCTCGGCCCAGTAAAGGTTTATCCCAGCGGGGCGCCCTCCAACACATTAGGCTGGATTTTATTACCTCATTAATGACCTCAACAACATAATTATACACAACGGACGGAGTCGGACACAACACGTTAGTCGAGCTCTGTGGCTATGGCGCCAACACAACATATTACTTTGTATATATACAAAAATAAACTGACTGACTGACATGTCACACACACGCACAGCCTGATCGGCTGGGGTTAGAGACTTGAACTGAGTAGGACCTTTTATGACGTAGACATACACTAAGGGGTAAAGTAGGGGATGGACGTGTCAATGAAATCCGTCATTTTTAAAAGCTTATTTGGCCTATCGGTTAAAAAACGAAATACATGCTTTTAAATCCCAATTAGAGAATACTGTACGATTGATTGACTTCTTCACTATACCAGGTACGAAGCCGCGGGCAAAAGCTAGTTATGATATGCACCGATATGCAATTATTTTTGATATTAATTTCGATTCAGACCAAAGTAAAAGCAGAATTGACAAGCGATTAACGAAACGGTCTTATGAGAGAAAAAAAGCTTGGCTATATTACTGGTACTATATGATATTATGTACAACGCAGCGATGCCCAGCTATCTGCTCTGTGGTGCTGCGTGTACTGCCGGTCTGCCGGGGAACTGTCTGAGTGTGCTCTCACACCAGCGCGGGAGTTGATACAACACGCACACAAATAAGATGCAGTGCTGGCTAATGTATCTCCTATTACAATCATATAATCATGTGTCTACATTTAAATATCTACTATAAATATGTTAAAGCGTGTAAGGAGTAACAGGTAACTGCATAGTTAGATTACAGGAATATATACAGAAAGTATAGTAATGCATATATATGTTGAGATTATATTATGTTAATGTCGATATGTATAGGTAGAACGTTATGAGAGCTGGCTTCAGAGGAGGTGCAGCCACATGTCACAGTTAAATATATTCACAATGTCGGTTGAGAATGGTTGGAGCTTAATGCACGACACTTGATCGTTTGATTGCGTCTGCCACGCGACGATAAGTATGGTGGGTACAGTGGTCGGGCAGATGCGGGGGTCGGCAGCCAGTGGTCAGCAGGTGGTCAGCAGTGGTCGGCAGTGGGTACCTTGGCCTTCGCGTGGGGTGGCAGCAGCGACCGCAGCGCGCGGCCCGCGCCCAGCCGCTGCAACACACACCACCACTACTGCGGCACACACCACCACCACCACCACCACCACCACCACCATCACCACCGTCACCGTCACAATAACTTTATTGTGATACTCGCCCCATGAACTATAGCCGTGTATTGACTGCTTCCTACACTACACTACAGGCGCAATGCAATACAAGTCGTTGGAGTGGAGGATGAGGAGCTACGGTACTAATTGTCTTGTATGAATGACACATTATATAAAACACAAGTGTATTATAAAGATTTGTGCTCATACATAGAACACAAGGACAACATATAAACAATATTGTCTAAACATAGTATAATAGGAACTTTCAAGTAACAATGGTGAGTATGAATGGTGAGCTCGCGAGGCTCACGTCATTGAACCAAAGACACTGTTTCAACTTGAAGCGCTCCATCTAACCACGAGCGCGTTATACTTTTATATATATCGTTGCGATTGTACAAGTGATCAAATAAAGTGTTCCATATATGATGTAAAATGTAGTCCCTGTACCGGAGTACACTGTACTGTAAGTGCGTGTGGGACTAGACATGTACTTGCTATCACAATAAGGTCTGTCAACACAAATGTTTGTGATGCTATAAATATTACAATTAAATGTGGAATATTTTTACGACTTATTTGTCATATAAGACAAATAGCGCGATCAAACAGGAACTCAAGCGACGTGAGCACACCACTGCACACACACACACACACACACACACACACACACACACACACACACACACAGGTGATAACACGGCAGCTAGTGTAGTGGCAAGTAGTTTAAGGTTCTACAACGTGCGAGTGATACAAGCGTGTTGCAAGCGTCCATAGGCTACGGTAACCGCTTACCATCATGCGGGCCGTATGCTTGATAAAAAAAACTATACGGCTGAACGGACTGTGATAAAATTTAACAAGGAGATAGATTATATCCTGGGGAAGGACATGGGCTATATTTTATGTTTACAGAAATGCAGACGCAGTCGCGAGTACACTAGTGTAGACTCGGGGGCATCACACGCGTGTACCGAGCGCACACTGTGCTATTGACACTGGGATGCGCGTATCATGGTTTTTATGAGAGCAAATACAATTCTGCGATGTTATGCGTAACCAGGTCAGTTTTGGCAGAAGTCGAGATTGTATAATATATGGCATTAGCTTCATGAGCTGGTGTAGACAAGTGGCAGCCTTCACTTAGTGCCACTATTATCGGAACGTGTACTTATGATGCATCTAGACGCTCAGTGATCCGGTCAGAATACACCAAGTAATGAAACACTACTGTTGAGGACATCGCTACTGGATCACTACCAAACAATGTTTACCGTGACACCCTCCCTCTGCACCTAGTTTACTTAGGTCAAATATTCGTTTTTTCTATTTAAATGATAACACAAATCTAGTTCAACTAACGGAGGTTGACACCTGTAGGCTAATATGTTTGCACATCGCAAGCTAATCCGAAATTATTCTGTTGCCGATCGAAGAAAAATGTTTTCAATAATTGAGATATTTGAGAAGCACAGTTAGAATATACTGGAGGCAGTAAAGCCTGACTCGGATGCTGCGACTAGCGGCCTGTAGTGCCTACACCCGGTACAAGTACTGCTCGCTGCCAACTATACTGAATGTACTCATAACGAAAGTATGTTGCCTTGTCCATGTTTGTTTCTTTACGGCGAGATGTTCGGAGCTCAAACATTGGAGCGATACGTCAATTAATTTATAGTTCAAACTCGTGATGTCGTGTTAACATACAAATGGATCGTGTTGAGCTGGCAGCCAGGAGCCAGCTCGTAGCCGCGGCCGACGCAACTTGCCCGAAACATTGACCTCGATAAACAAGTTAATATTACGTTTAAGCCCGAGTCTCGTCTCATTATTGAGTTCTAGTTATTATTGTGTTTGACTTCATTATCATAATGTATGCTGTGTGGTGTGTGGTGTGTGGTAGTAGTATGGTATGGTAATATGATGGCAGGATACAGACCACGGTCTTTACCTCCTTGGTGGAGATGTTGTACATGAGCGCCGTGCCGCACTCGCGCAGCGCCGCGTCCTCCGCCAGCGTACTGTGCACGCACACCTGCACACACACACACACACACACACACACACACAAATAACACATACTCTTGAGCATTTCTAATCTCAAGTAGTTTAAGAGGTAGATGATCGTATACTGAAACGTCAGTCAAATATGATGCCTCATAAATTCGAAGGGACCTCTGATTTTACATGCGACATTATATTTTGACTATATTTCAAACCGTTACGTGGACCTTCAAATTTTAAATGTCGTAAAATTTTAAAATCGGAGCCTTTCCACTAAGGACTACTCCTCCACCATACAGAAGGTGGCAGTCAAATAAAATGACTGTGATATAGTGGTGTGTTCCTGCGGTGAGGAAGGGCGCCATACCTCCTCGAGGACACGCTGTGCGGGTCGGAAGATGATCGTGTATCGCTAACGCAGCCAGTTCTCACATCAGTGCCGGTAGCAGGAACATTGTCGACAACGTTTTCGTATCGCCTTCGACTATTTATGTATTGGAAAATGAACAGCGTTGCGGCGGTGCAAAGTGGAACTAAAAATACGTTGTCGACAATGTTCCTGCTACCGGCACTGATAAAATTACAGTCTACAATGAAGTGGAGTGGATATATCTATACATAATGCATCGATAGTTTCGTGTGTGTCGTGCGGTGTGGTGTCGGGTTACCTTAGTGGTGGCGCGGATGTTGGAGAGCGGCTGTCCGTTGTGCTCCCACTCGCTGATGTACAGCAGCCACTCCGACGACGACAGGTTCTCGAACAGGTTGCACATCTGACGACACGATACACATCAGTACAGGGCACGCCCTGGGAGGGAGCAGGACAGAGAGAGACTCACGAAGAGGGCGAGCGCCTGCTGCTCGGGCAGCGGGTGCGTGTCGACGGCGTGCGCGTAGTTGAGCAGCGCGTGCTCGCGGCGGTCCTGGTGCAGCAGCAGCGACACGTCCTCGCGCAGCGCCGCCGCGCACAGGCAGCGCAGCAAGCACACGCGCACCGCGCTCGCCGGCCCGCCCGCGCCCAGCAGCCGCCCTGACACACAACTACACTCTCACTATCGCTGTCTCTCTCCTTCACAGGCAGCGCAGCAAGCACACGCGCACCGCGCTCGCCAGCCCGCCCGCGCCCAGCAGCCGCCCTGACACACAACTACACTCTCACTATCGCTGTCTCTCTCCTTCACAGGCAGCGCAGCAAGCACACGCGCACCGCGCTCGCCAGCCCGCCCGCGCCCAGCAGCCGCCCTGACACACAACTACACTCTCACTATCGCTGTCTCTCTCCTTCAAAGGCGGCAAAACTAGTCGCTCACCGATGAAGGCGAGGAAGTTGTCCCCGAGCACCCAGCTGCCCTCGCCCTGCACCAGGTATTGCTGCAGCTCGTCCAGGCTCTGCCGCTCCTCCGCCGTCAGCTCCACCTTCTCCAGCGCCGCCGCCAGCTTCTCGAACTCGGCCGCTCCCTGCAAACAACGACCATCTGCATTGTATACTCTGTTGCTTCCAATGACATATCCACAACTACCTCACGTATAACCGCTACGCTCCACTTGAAAACGTTTACATTCTGGGTTCGAATCCGAGGTTAAAAAAAACAGGATCATAATTTTATTATGCATCTGATATAGTTATATTGGACTGGAATGTGCCCTAAAACATTAACATACAACAGTCTGTTCCTATGTCATGTGGAGACATGTTCCTATGTGGAGCAGGCAGCGCCACGAGAGCTGGCTCGGCTCTACTACACGGGTCGGTCAGTGTGGTGTATTACTCATCACTCTGGCGTATTGTGTTCCTATATTAGTCGCGGAAACACAAATTTACCTAAGACAGTTGGCATCGTCTATTCACTATTGTAATATATAGCTGAGTACCAAAATGTTAGTCACGCCGCTCATGGAGCCATGGAATGTTCTGGAGAGCTCGCGACACGGCAGACCGCTGGCGACCCGCCACAGACTCCAGTCATGTTCACTGAATCATAGTTATTTATTGACTTGTAATGACTGGACATCATGTGTTGCGTGTGCGCACCAGACTAGTAGCCTAAACAAGAACAACTTTCGACTACGTATTCGGGTACTATTTTTGTAAGGGAAAATCAACAGCGCTGCGCCGGCGAAAAATGGAACTAAAAATTCATAAGTTTTTTTTATTTATTATAAATAATGAGGCATTGTGATAATAATTTTAACGAACGATGTTCATGCTACCAGTAATGTCAGGTAGCGTATGCTCTTTGTAAGAACATCGGTGACCAGACGGACGGCTGTGTTTGGAAACGATCAAATTGTTGATGACTCATCCAGTATGTGGCGAACAGACAGCAGCGTCACAAATAATGCAATATATTAATTAATGAAATGATTAGTAAACACCTCGGGGTGTATAACTTCCTGAAGCCATGTTATTGCAGGCGGACGAGCAGCGGCGCCCACGCCACGCTCGGGAATCACACAAACAAACAAGCTGTCTTACATTAATGGGCGTCAGCTTGTAATATAATGTTTCAAATTTGCAATACGGAATATCAGTGAATATATTCTCAGAGACAAAGAGAAAATTCAACACAAACTGTATATCAAACAGATATATGTAATTATACGTCAAACATATCAATTACTAGTGTGTGCTTCAAGTGAAGAGCAGGCTAATTGAGTTAATTAGCCTGGCAGCGATGTAATCATTACCTACAGAAAACATTAATTAAACCAATTATGTAAAATTAGGCTTTTCGGTTTGTTTTAATCAGATCAATATGAAATATGACTACTTCAGGTACGACAGGTACGGAACCAGGAAGTGTGTAGACCATCATTGTACATAATTCCGGGCGTTTTAAAGTTAAATTTGAGGGGAGGTATACCGGGTGTGTAAGGGCGGGCTAGGAGTAACAAAATACAATTGGCGACTGGGGAATGTGCCTTATTGAAATTGCAGTATTTTCATTCAAATAACAGTACTGTGACGCAGTGTTGATTTAGGAAGTGAGCACAGTTTGTACGGGCCAGCACGGAGACTATTGTGAGCCGACGTCCCCCGGGCGGGCCGTGTATAAGGGGCCAGGATATTAGTATAAGTATGTGTAGTTACGTCGATGTCCTTGTACAGTATGGGCGGGTCGTGCTCGCGGCGGCGCGCCTCCTCCAGCCGGCGCGCCTCGGGCTCCCTCGAGCTGGGCCCCGCGCGCGCAGCCTCCGGGGCCCGCGCCGTCTCCACCGCCTCCGACATCTCTACACACACACACATTACTGACAACCACAGAGAGGTAGGCCGAAATGGGATCTCCCGTAGGTTTTACCATTAATATTGGGGCCTAATACTGGGGCAGCCCCAGCCGGGTGGCCCCAAATAACAATACTTTGATGTAGTGCAGTCAGTAAGATTGCCAGTGCTCCACGAGGATACTTGTAGGTAGTAATGCTGCTAGCGCAGTGAGTCCTCATCAACAATAGGGTTGGCAACGCGTTAGTGATATTGCTAACGGCTATAGATTACCGAGACCGCTTAACATCAGGTTGACTGTATGCATGTGTGCCGCCTTAGTGGTATAAAAAACATCCTCCCACCACGGTGTTCCCAAGGGAGTACAAAGAAGCGCAGCATGGGCTTTCTAACGGTGTGAATAAGGCAGCCGGGTCGGCAACCCGAAAGTGATATTAGTATTGCGTCCATTCGCTTCGATCACCACTTACCATCAAGCGGGTCGTATGCTTCTTGCCTACACTACAAAAAAAGAAGCAATTCGTTCAATTTCTTAAAGAAATATTTACGTTGTTGACGCAACAATTTGTTCTGTGTTTGCACGAGCCGACTGCCGGCTAAATTGGTCTTGTATTTACTAAGCTTTGATCCATCTAATTACAGTAACGAAATTCACAGCATATACATTTTATTGAAAATATCGTTAACTACAATAAACAAATAATTAGCAGTGCGTGCAAACATCGTTCCGAGACCCCTGTAGGATGTAGGATGTATGTAGTTATCGAAGCCAGGGCTTGCGAGACCTCTCAAGCGGCCATCATTGAACTTCAATGTGGATATAACCCCGCCGCATTGTGTTATGAGTCAGAAAGAGCCGCGCCTGCTAACACGCGCATAAACACCAGCCGGCGACCACATCACTCCTGCATACAACTACCGTTTCCTTCCAACAATACTCTCACCCCTAAACCATGTTTATCTTTCTCTATTTATCACTAGACAGTTTCATAAAATCGGGATCACCTCGTGCTTACAGGTCCTATAATCAGAATACCGACTCGAACATTAAATTAAATTAAATATATCTTAAGTGTACAACATATGAACACTACATTTCAATATCGATCATCTTATTTTGTAAACCAATACGCGATGATATTAGCCGCAAGCGGTACCTATCGCTATCAAATAGCTCTGTAAATAAACTGTGTCATGAAGCCGAGCGCGCAACGAGGCCAGCGGCCATCCTCCACGCTACCGTCGCCACACACAGACACACCGCTCTTAGCTACCGCACATTACATTATATATCATCTAGGATTAGGTGCACAACTCAAGCGTCCACTTTCAATACGACAGTAGTTAGTTATAAGATGGCTGACAAATACTAACCTACAAGTGAGCGGGATCAACCGGGAAGCAGCTACTTACAGCTATTCACCACTAATACACACGACACTGAATTTCCTTCGCGCTCGAATGTACAGTACAGTAGTGCCGAGGAGTGAGGCACCGCGTGGGCCCGATGTACCGGCGCGGCCGAAATAGACCGGCTATATATAGCGCGGCGGAGACCGGAGACTGACACTGGTGGTGCTGGTGCAGGGACCGGTGTGAGCTGGTGTGGTGGAGAGTGGTAGAGTGTGGTGTGGCGTGGTGTGGTGGAGAGTGGTAGAGTGTGGTGTGACGTGGTGTGGTGGCGGCGCGCGTCTCTCGAGGACTGGCGGGCCGGCTGGCGCGGCGCCAGGGCGCGCGGTGTATTTATAAGCTGTGTACTGAACTTTACATGTCGTCCAGCTCGGAGCTTGCAGCGGCTGGCCGCGGCCTCTTTACAGATCATTCAACTGGGGGCCGCCGCGCCGGCTTACTGTCAGTAACACACTACGACACTACACTTCCCTTACAGCCCGATAGCTCCCCCGTGGTGGGTGGGAAAAGAAAAGTTTGTTTGGTTTGAACGCACTCCAGTTGTAGTTGATCTTATTCTAATAATGAGTCATCTCTCTAAGCGGAACACTGGCAGTATTGTGTGGTGGGAATGACTATTCAACGATCTGGTAATTTTCATAAATACATTTCGTCTATATCACTTTGCAGTACAGTCTGTTCAAGGCATATTGGTTCCTATAATACGGGGAATACGCACTATATAGAAACGAAGATATATAAAGTACTACGTATTCCTAGAATAAGGTGCTCCAAGACAGCGATTCCTAAAGTGGGTACCGCGGCACCTTAGGGGTCCAAATTATTTATTTTTGACTATAACATAATAATACTTTTTTTTATAAGTTAAAACTATGTGACGAGAGGATCCATTATTATTGTTATGTAATGACATGAATGACGTGAAAAGTAAATATCCTGTAGCTTTAGCAAGAACAAATTTCGACTACGTATTCGTATCATCATTCATTATCATCAAAAGTAGTCGAAAGCCATACGGTTACGGTAAAGTAATACTGGCTTTCGACTACTTTTGTATGGGAAAATGAGCAGCGCTGCTGGCGGTGAAAAGTTGCACTAAAAATCCGTATGAAATTTTTGACAGTTTGAGATATTACGCATTCAAATACTTAGTCGAAAGATTATTTTACTAAGGCTTCTGAAGTAGCCAAAAAGGCTATCTTAACATTGCTCTAATTTGTCGATATAAGATTATGTTTATATTTTAATTATAACACGGTCGTAGAGTTACTCAGTGTACGGACACGGTAGTTGCACTTAGTTCGCTCCATCTGTCGTCTATTGCCAGCGACTCGGTCGTTACCGTGACTTGTATGTCACCACTACTCACGACACGGTGAATGTTTGACAAAAACATCTACAAGATGGCGCTACTAGTCCTGGTACCTACCATATATGTGACATATGGAGGTGGAAGTAGATATAGCATGTTCGCCGCGGTTCAGCAAGTAAAATACGACATGGGGTTCACATAAAGGATGCGAAACGATATTTGCAGGCAACATATGTGTGATACTCCTGGTGTTGCCAGCGTGAATAGTCTACAGGCGCGCGGTTGTGTTATAAAAGTCGCCTGGGTATATAATATAGTAATAGCGCAGTATGTACCTGGCGGGCTGTGCTCGCTGTGCTCGCCGTGCTCGTGCTCGTGCTCATGCTCGTGCTCGTGCTCGTGCTTCCTGCGCCTCTTGTCCTTGCGGCGCTGCTTGCGAGCCAGCTTCTCGGCCAGCGTGCTGCGGCGCTGCTCCAACTGCTGTGACTGCAGCCTGCACACACACATACTACACACGTCTGCACACACACACACACACACACGCACACACACACACACACTGCGTACGACTGCATTACTGTACAAGGTTTATGACGAGCCAATTTTCTGTCCTGTTCATTGTTCTTGAGGTTATCAGGCGATAATTTACTAGTCACCAAAGCAAAACAATTTGAAGGTCAACTCATTACGGTACGAGAGTTATTATAAACAGTACATCTGTTACTGTTCAATTAAAGTTCTATTATATTTTGTTTTTATTACGCTAAAAACATCACAAATAACAGAGAGGTGGCGGTAGCGGGTCTCGACGTGCCTAGTGCAGAGCAGATGTACAATATGTACAGTGCGGCCCAAGCGTGCTCCATCACTACTGTCGTTTTTTAATACAACTACTAAGGCCAACAATCGTATGATCATAAGCCATCTGTTATTGGGTTACCATAGCCACAGGACGCCTGCAACAACAGACTCACACGATGTCGACTCCGAACATTGAGTGCGACCAAGCTACATGCATGCATATTTTGCTGCGGGCTTTAGCAGGTGTTGGTCTATCTAAAATCTAGCTAAAGAAAAAGCGCTTTTATAACGGGAGATGGTTTATTGTGAGCGGGTTAATAAATAGAAGCAGGGTTAAGCCTGGTACCAGGGCAGGCCGCCAGGGGGCAGGCCGCGGTCAGAAGGGGCCGGCCCCCGGGGGCTGGTACCGCCGGGGCGGCGAGGGCGGCCGCCGGGCCCGCCAGCCCCGCCAGCCCCGCCAGGCGCGCAGGGCGGCCGCGGCCAGCGAGCCCAGGGCGCGCGCCCCCTCCGCGCCGCGCCCCTCGCCCTCCGCCCTGCAACACCCCCGCCACTGCACCACCCCGATCGCCCCCGCGCCCCCGCGCCCCCGCGTCCTCCATACTAACCGTACTGGCTGCCACCATATCATTCTCAGGTTTTTGTCATAAGGCCTTGGAATGGGACGACAAGGGTATCAAACATGTTAAGCAAACGAGTAAACGATTTTACGTGCAGTACAGCTGAACATGCAGGGAGCGTTTATTTAGCAGCAAATGTTATGATAATAGTAATATAAAACACATGCTAGCGGGCCTACAGGGACACACACATATACCCGGAACACTAATCTCATAGCAAGAATGTTAACACAAGAAATAAACGTTACTGTCAAAGTGACATTCCACATGAGCAAATAGCGGGAGCATTGTTATCGTTCAGCTAGGAGTGGTGCGAGGGCGGTACCTGGCCTCCTCTATCTGCGTGTTGAGCGTGAGGTAGTCGGGGCTGTCCTGGCGGCTGTGGCGCACGCCGCTCGCGTACACCGGCTGCGGGCAACACACACCTGACACCTGACACCCTCACCACTACACCACTACATACTAATACTGATACTAATACAAGTACATTACCACTCACTCACTCGTCACTGAATGTCTACAACTATAAACTCTACAAACTCTTTTATCTACAACTACTGTACAGTCACTCGCTAAAGGTGATATCGCGATTCTTCTACGATAGCGGAGCAATGTATTAGTGCAGTATTTAGTGAGGGAGTGGTAACGTACTGTAGACAATGTGTGTATCCGCTAGGAGTCGCTAGAGGAGGGCCCGCCCCCGTGTGTGTCGGTCCCCCCCCCCCGGCCTGCCCCGGCTCCCCCCGCCCCCCCCCCCGGGCCCGGCCTCCCCGCCCCGCCGCCGTCCCGAGCCGCTGTCTGTCACCACACTTTGTATCTCACCCTCTTAGCTATTGTACAGATATAACTATCTATTTCAGTATAATAAACAGTTCATAAAGCAATTAAAACACCAATAGCTCATTTGCGGCAACACACAGCGTGTGGTTTTAATCAGATACAGTATACAAGGAGTAGCATGTGTACCTGCGTGGAGGGCGGCACGAGGTTGGCGAGCAGCCCCTGCAGGGCGGCGCGCTGGGCGGGCGGGAGCACGTCCTCGGGCTGGTGCAGGATGTGCTTGGGCACGTGCGCGCCGCACAGGAAGAGCAACACCTCGTCGCTGAAGTGGTTGCAGTTGTGCTCCAGCAGGTGGTAGGCAGCCGGCGTGTAGGAGCTGGCGCCCAGCCCCTGCAGGTACTCCACAAACAGCGGGAACGGCACCTGCGAGCGGCCCAGCCGCTGCACCTGGTGCGGCGCCCCCAGCTGCGTGGCGCCCTGCACACACCGCCCGCTACACCACCCGCCTCACACACACCGCCCGCTACACCACCCGCCTCACACACACCGCCCGCTACACCACCCGCCTCACACACACCGCCCGCTACACCACCCGCCTCACACACACCGCCCGCTACACCACCCGCCTCACACACACCGCCCGCTACACCACCCGCCTCACACACACCGCCCGCTACACCACCCGCCTCACACACACCGCCCGCTACACCACCCGCCTCACACACACCGCCCGCTACACCACCCGCCTCACACACACCGCCCGCTACACCACCCGCCTCACACACACCGCCCGCTACACCACCCGCCTCACACAGACCGCCCGCTACACCGCAAGTGATCGCTTGAGGTGTACGACTTGTGTGTGGTTGTATGAATGAAATCGCTACATGAAGAAAAAACTTTATTTATGTGTGCTATCTTTAAACTGATAAATTTTCACTTTGAGCGAAGTTATCGCTCCGGTTATTACAGAACCGTAAAAGAGTAAGTTAATACATATACGCATATAATATGTAAGTGCCAGCGCATTGGGTGATAATTATGTTGGCAGTTAGCTAATATATTCCCGTATTATTCTACGCGTTTGCTGCATCTCGGTTGCCTGCAGGCTGGTACTATTATTGCCTATATCTGTCTGCTATAATTTGTTTTGTAATAATCACAAAAAGCTTCACTATGTAACAAATATTATCAGCTCATTGTGTTTGATAAACAAGTTACATACGGAACGATATACATGAAACGCAATAATATCTTTTGTGACAGTCGTACAGGCTGCAACTGGCTGTACTTTCAAAGGTTCCAAATACTACATTGATACTGGATGACCTTTATTTGCAACATTCTTATATGGGTTTAGTGGTATACATAATATGTAAAGCTTTTGGTATTAATACCAAAACGCTTTGAGACATAACTGTAGTCGTTCGGAGAGCAAGTCGGCGATATGTCAGTGTTGAAGCCGGCAGTGGCGCAGTGCACGGCGTGGTGGTTGACATTTACCGCGGCGTCGTGACTGCAGCCTATTCCTGGCGCGGCATGCGGCCACGCGGCGCGCGCGCAACCCGACACAACACAACCACCCAATACATTACATGCCCAATGCCCAGCACCTGCTCTGCTTATTCAGACGATCACCAAGGTATCGGCACGTTTAGCTTCATGATGAGCATGGGGCATACCTCAGGTCTATTAGGGGGCAAGTGATTATTCTACGTAAAAATACGTGTAAGGGAGGACTTTTTATCGACCTTTACATGAACATATTTAACTGATCTACCACCACAGAGCCTGACTGCGGGTGTGGTGTTCAGTTAAGACACTTGACATTTTGCTGACAGCAGGCGTCTTCTGTGACGCCCAAGTTTGCTCTCACAAATAATGGATTTTTTTAATTTTCAACTCTAATGGGGATGAAATTCGAATGAAACTGTCACTGTGCATGTGGAAGTTATATCCAAGATAATTTAATATTTTGTCTTTAGGTTAATAATAAAGACATGCATTTAGGTTTTTTTTAATTCCACCTTCATAGAGTGTTATGTTATGTAAGATAGGGTAGGAAGTTCGTAGAATTAATATATATATTATTTTATTATAACAAATGCGGAGCGGACGGCGTAGTTATAACATTTATAATATCGCTAGTGTTCGGTTCGGTGATACTGCCAATAGTGTCCGACTTGGCGCATCACACCACAACATACACCTAATAACGTAACTCAATTACCACAAACTGTTCCATCGTCCAATGTGAGTTACTCGGAATAGGTATTGAGTAGGTCACCGGTTAGGTAAGTGGCAGTTACTGTGCTAGCACACTACTGGAGTGCCGAAATAGCGCAGTGACGTCAGCACCAGCACCTACGTGGAACACACAGTGGTTGTGGCAGGACAGCTCCTGGCTGACGGGCACTGCATGCTTCAATAGCTCGGTTCGCTCACACACAGTAAAGCAGCGCCACACACACTTCTGTTCTGTACCTATATTATAAACAGTCAGGTAACGTATGTTTGGAGCAATCTCTAGAATTAATGCACCGATTCTACAAATATTCAAAACAAAGGATGAGTTGTTGCTTTTAATATCGAACTTTTTCAAATTAGATTGCAAATTGTAATACATATATCGGCTCATTTTAGTCCAAGGCTCTGTTCAAGCGAGCTGGGTCAGGATTAGCCGAGTATCAGAAGCGGGACAAACCCGTCCATACAAGCACATGTGCCATGCATCACGTGTATGGCCGCAGCAGCACGGCCGGCCGGCGCGGCGACGACCACCGCTACGATTATTGTCGCACTGGCGCCGAGCCGCGGTAAAAATACACACTATTTACATACAGAGGTAAAGTACGTGCAGAGGACGGCCAACCAATATAGAACCCTCGCAACACACCATCCACTCAGTAGCGCGGGTCATCGTTAGCTGGCAAAGTGATCTTTTGCGAGAATTGTGAGTCGCTGATGAGATAAAAATATCGCAATGATGCGAAGCACGCCCCGCGTGTTGTGATATGGTCTATTAATACGCCAATAATATAACATTACTGCGCACGCGGCGACATTAAGCGGGCCATTTATGATTTGTTAATAGCTGTCATTAATGTAGTGTCATTTCATTATTATTATTATGTTGCACTAGATGTGCCCGCGACTTCGTACGCGTGGAATGACTCTTTCTCTTTTTTGTTTTGCGCGGAATCCTAATTATTTTTCCAAACTAAAAGTAACCTAATAAGTGCAGCCTTACATCTGCTTCAGTTAGCTGCCAGTGAAAGTTCCGTTCGGATTTTGTTCACAGTTTCATGGGTTTTATATGTTGCGTGGAACCATCATTATTTTTCCAAGTTACGAATTATAGCATCAGCTACCTGCTAGTGAAAGTCCTGTTCATATCGGTCCTGCAGTTCAGATTTTGTTCACAATTTCATAAGTATTTTATTTGATGCGCGGAACCCTAAAATTTGTAAAAATAAAAGTTCTTTAAGTTACATCCAGTAAAATCAGCTATCTGCTAGTGAAAGTCCCTTTCAAATCGGTCCAGCTGTTTCACACACATATTGACTATCCCAGAACCGTGCCCCATTCCGAGTTAAACAGTACCCCGTTAAAAAGTACCTCGTTGTATAAATTCATATCGTGCCAAGTTTCATTTGATTCCGTTTAGCAGTTTCGGCGTGATGCGCGGCCAAGATACAGACAGACAAAAATTAAAAACATACAGCTTCGGGCTACCGAATCACGGGTCCCCGCCAAATGTTTTTTTAAAATATCTTCAATGGACAGAATTGGACCAGATACAGTTTTATTATAGGTATAGATTTATTGACATTTGCCACTGATCCGGCCACTAGTGCGATCTGAACTACGATAGTGTAGCTGCGTGTTGTGTGTGTGACGTGTTATTGCCGTCACTGCTGCGTGTGGGCGTGTGACTGAAGTGACATATTTATGTGACACTACACTACTATTCAGTAAATAGCCGTCCATAGAAGCACACTTCCCGTATCCCGTAGGAACGGACTCCCACAAGAAATCATTATTCCACCCATAGGTGCCAAATTGTGATTTTAAAAGCACTCACACACATATTTTTCAGCTGTTTGAGACGTGTATTGTGTAATTATAGTATGAAAAGATAAATATACTCCATTCATCCGTCACTACACGCATTAACTGCTAAGGCTGTGACATGGACAACCTTCCGAATGCGGCAGTAGATCGTAGCGATACAAAAGTAACTCTTCTGTAAGGTCTATTGAAACAGAGACGATTGTGATGGTGTGACCGGGGACTTACTCTTGAACACAATAACGATCGAACGGTATTGATATTGTGACATTTGTTGAACACTTGTTTTTGGTTTTCTGTCGGTCTAATATTCCCAGCCTGACTCCAACACATGCCATACTTTATTCATGCATACCAGTAGTATTTGTTTCCGATTCAAAAAATAGCATTATACACGAATCTAGAATAGAATTGCGTGGGACCGCGCGATGCCACCTACAGGCCAGTCGCTTCCAGGGGGCCCACCGGCGCGGCGGCATCAGGCGCGGCGCAATTTATGTGGCCATGGTTATTATCTTCAACCATCCATGCCATAATCATAAATGTCTGTCTGTCTGTCCACTTTTAGTAAATATCTACACCTGTTATTGTTTCGTACTGATAACTGAATCGCAATAAAAGATACCCTTCGTTCCCCTGCGCAGTTAACTGCTTGGCTCTCGAGAAACAGTGGTGTGCCAATATGCCAAGTAGCCCCTCATGGAAATATGACGGTAATAATTATGATCATTGTCCAAACTGTGTGCGTATTTCGTAACGTAATATTTATACAGGGCAGCAAATGGCGAAGAAGCTGAATCAGCTGCATGAGACTTGTGGCCAATAGCGTGGAGGGCGTGGGAGGGCTGGCTGTCTGTCCGTCTGTACACAACCTCAGTCGCCTCACTATAATCCGTAGGGATCATTATTGCCACGTGTTGCCTATTGCCATTGCAACAAGCTCGTAAAATTAAACAAATCTTAAGGCACGGTGCGATTTCATGGTCATGTCCAACCGAATATTTACATAAAATAAACGAAAGAAAAACATTGCAGATCCTGCTACGTATACTGCCAGCTCAGTGTGTTATGCTATTTGCTTGCTTTTGCTTTTGCTTAGGATTAGCGTGTCTTGGATATAGAGTGTGTGTGTGTGAGTGTGTGTGTGTGTGTGTGTGTGTGTGTGTGTGTGTGTGTGTGTGTGTGTGTGTGTGTGTGTGTGTGTGTGTCAGTACTGACCGGCGCGCAGCTGGTGATGCCGCCGCCGCCGTAGAAGAACTCCCGCTCGTACGCCACCACGGCCGTGTGCCACACGCCCTCTATCTGCCGCCCTGGAACACCACCGCACTCATTTTATCATGCGGCTATAGCTTCAATACAAACTTTTTTATATATCACTAAGATGGAAAACAAGCATACGGCTTGCCTGATGGTAAGCGGTTACCGTAGTCTATGGACGCTAACTGCATTGTACACACGATGGCCAAATAGCCCTTCGCATCACCGCACACGCGTAGTGCGGTGCCTACACAGTAGGTATCACACGTGACACGTCACACACCTCGTAAATCGTGCTAACTGCGCCGGAGGAATTGCGCGCAGATTATTGTTAGAGCACATACCAACACTTTGAGTTCATCAAAGGCAAGAATAGCTTCTACTACTAGCAATAAAATAGTATACATTTATAACATAGCACACCAATTGCTACTAGTTTAGGTAACTACCTCCAAGAAAGTTCCGGTTAATTAGGTACAACATGTTTCATCTCCTTGACATTAATTTATTTATGGTAGTTGCTTCCCATCCGGGGATGTATGGGTAGGGTGACTAGCGGTCGTAGTTCTAACCGTCGTTCGCAAAGTTTTATCTACATTTTTTATTTGATTTGATTTGAAGTGTAACAAAACAAGGGCAGGAAGGAAAATGGCACAATATGCAATATTCCAGTCCCTACCTAGGTTGTCTGGAAGAGACCACATCTAGTGATAAGGCCGCCATTTGTACCGATATTTGTATAATACATTCTGTTTCTGTATTATAGTTTTAAGGTGTACAGTAAAGAGTTATCTATCTATCTATATATTTTATTTCCTGTACCCTGCTAGCGTGTGGTACCTAGTACTAGTAGCAATAGCAGCAGCAGCAGCGGTGAGCAGCGCTATGTATAGGAGTTGAAACTAGCACAGCACTGTTACTGTACTTACTGTCCTTGAGACAGATCCGAGTCCAGGTGGGGCCTGCCACTGCTCACGGCGCCCACCCGCGCGCTACAACTAGGTCGCCACCGCTACACTCAACACTAGCTATATTTTAGGGTTTCGTACCTAAAGAGGAACCCATATAGGATCACTTTTTTTGTCCGTGTGTCTGTCTGTTTTTCTGTCAAGTTCTGTCATTTTTATCTCAAGAACCCGTGGAGATATAAAATTCCTTCCGGCTGTAAAATAATCAAACCTGTAAGTCAATATGTAGACAAGATATTACCGTTTATGTCGCATAATTTCGCATATTTTGCGATTTCACAAGGGAATCAAAACCTACAGGGTACTTCCTGTTAACCTAGAACCATGAAATTTGGCAGGAAGTAGTCTTACAACACAAGTAAAGGATAAAATCTGAAAACCGTAAATATGTAGTTTGTTTTTTTACATGCGAATTTATTAAAAAATATTCCTGAATCGCGCTGTTGAGTCACCGACGAATAATGACCTCATTTAAAGTTTGTCTACTTTTAATCTTACCTACAAGTGAGTACGGAACCCTCGGTGCGCGAGTCCGACTCGTACTTGGCCGGTTTTTGGTATGGATGCCTCTATTTGGACATATGGATAATGCTTGTCTAAGCTAAAGTAGTGCGCCTCTATCAGAAGTAGCCACTTACCTTACCTCTATGAGTGTACTAATTAGGAAAATATAAATAGCAATAGCAAGATAATGGCGCCAATTCTATTGTTCAAAATTACTAAACTTAACTAATTTGACTGATCTAAAAATATTGCCATCCTTATTTAACCCCGCACAAGAGAAAGGGATAGCATGACTAGTTATTTTGAACAACATAATTAACACCAATATCAGATCACATTGTATGTCACACACCTTACTTTCTTCTAAAGTATACCTAAACCTCAGAGTAGATAATATACTATGTGCCTAAACCACAATACATATTTATTCATTTGAATGGGACATCACATCAACAGTATTTGTAATTGCAGTTTAATATCCATGATTTAAAAGCTAAGTTATAATATTTGAATGGTATGCTGTGCTGTTGAATATCCAAACAAATAAAATAAATATAATAAGGATAAAGAGAAAACTGTAAGAGTTCTGCTATGGAGGCTTCACTAGTTGACAAATAAGTGATAGTTACATACCTACCAGTGCAGATAGATAGCAAATTAATGTTGCTAGACTCATCTAACGTGAATTTGTTTGCAGCACTGATATAATATGTGTAGTGGGTGCAACACATTGTCTGGGGACAACACTTCTATATATATATTTGATAAGGTACTTCCAAGTTCTTTTATTTTTTAAATTCCTGGTTATGTAATTTTAAGAAATATATTATTTTGAAGAATTTTAATCCATATACATTATCTGATAAGAATATTTTTTTTAATTTTTCTGCAAACTAAGTATACATAAATGAACCTGAAAAAGTTAATGAGTAAGGTGCAATTATTTACCAAGTATTGCCGGTGAGAGCAGGGAAGCAAATCCATTGGTGAGGTCATAGATGTAGAGGTCCACGGGAGTGCCCTCCTCTGATGCCATCTCTGCGGCGGCAGAGTCCCTGCAGGCACATTACACTGGTCACTCCACTCAATAACACTCCCATACAACTATTGCACCTGTACTGAAGGACCACTGCCACCATTGATACATAATGTACCTACTGTCATACTAAATAGGTGGATGATACAGAAATATGTTTATCTTTTCCTTAACATAATATCAAAGTGCTTTAAAACTTTTTTTTTATTAAATTGTATTTACCGAGCACATGCAGAAAGCATAAGGAATGCTAGTTCAACACAATAAAATAATTATCAGGTTCACTGATGTCTATTCAGTTTTGGAACTTAGAAACCTGACTTGTTCAAATTTGAGTTTAATTCAGATTTTAAGGTAATGCACAGAAGTCGTGCAGCCGTGCAGCGGCGCGGCGGACACCTGCGCCCACGGGCCCTGCGAGCATCACCGATGATCGCCGCGCGACCGCGATATAAATAACGCGGCCAGCGCTGTCACGACGGCACACACTCCGCACACAGCTCCTACTGCCGACAGCCGCTACAGGTCCACCGCACGTCGACAATACAGTACCCTTCATGCACATCATAGCAATTTGTATTGAAGTTAATTTCATTACAACTGGGACCAAGAACATAATAAGCGTTGGAGGCACTGGGACACTGGGACCAACCAGTATCCAATAACAACATAAAACTTAGCTGCGGGTGGCTGGTTCGGGCGATGCCTATTTGTTTAGGATTTAACATTCTTTGAGGGTAGTTAGTTATCAGATCATTTATTGTACCTACCTTGGGGTTATTATCTAACTTGATGAATGCGCTATAGGAGTTGGGAAGTCATTATTCATTCGTTTCCACACTAAAATGTAGGTATACCGTTTATTTGTTTCTGACTGTCTGTGGACTTGAGGAAGGTAACTGACAGAAAAATGGTAAATCTATAAAGTTGCTACTACATCCTACGCTGATTTTGAGTTCAACATCTTTTTTTGTGGAATGGTTTTAAATATTTAAATTTTGAGTTGTTTCTTCCTATCATGTCTGCGGTCTTTGACAAATGACATTTGATTTGTCAATGGCAATATTATCTATGCTATGGTGGACAACCAACAGCTGATTGATTCAATTCCGTACAAAACGAATGAATTCATAAATTTTATTTCAATTTATTTTATCCTTGTTACTTTAAATAATCTAAAGTTTAAAGGTTATTTTTGATATTAATTAATTAGGCTTTTTTTTTACTTTGTAAATCCTATACGACTCGGGTATTTTAATAAAATAGAGTTCTCCTGCTGGTGAACCAAACGCAAACGTCACTACACTTAACTACACTACTGCAGCAAAAGCAGTGTAGAATGTCATGTCATTCTGTTTTCCAGACTGTAGGAGTAGTTGAATTCAAGCCTAAAAGAGCGAGATAGGGAACACATAAATCTTGAGTGGGACAGAGTGGAATGATTGAAATGTTCTATGTTATAACTCAAATCGTCACTGAACAATCACAATTGTCAAGATTGTTATGTCAGTGCTTTGTTGGTGTTTTGGAATTATTTTAGGAAAATAATATAAAATGTCCAGTTCAAAGAATATGGTAAAAAATACCTTGGTTCATATTTCTACTCCTTTTCCTGGTCATAACAATTTTCAGGACATTGTAGTTTTTTTTTGTCTAATCAGGGAACTAAATAGTAACGAATCGTTTACCTGACAACTTCAATTTTTTTATTAGATAGGTATTTTAAGTTATAAAGTATATCACTAGTTCCCATGTATTTAATAAATACGCCATTTCGGATGTTTTTGTGTTTGCGATGTGTAGAAGAGGCCATGACTTGGCACATTTGAAAGAAAGGGGTTAGGACCGGAGGTCGGTGGGTAGGGAGTAGATGACTGAGTGGTTGTCGTGCAGACGCTGCGGGTGCAGTCGGCCGAGGGCACGGCGCGCATCGAGGTGCAGGAGGCGGACGCCACGGCGCAGCTGTACGAGCGCGTGCACGAGGCGCTGCGCCTCTCCACCTTCGGCTTCGCGCTGTACAAGGACCGCGCGCGCCGCCACGAGATCTTCTCCAGCAAGTCGCAGCGCGTGAGGGACCAAGGCCTGCAGCACGGGGACATGATCTTTCTTGTCCCTGTCAATGGGGCTGTGTTGTTTGACCAACCCACCACCAGTTCAGAGGTCAGTTCAACTATTTTATTTGTAAATAACATTTAGTACATAGTATTATCAAATCTCAAGCATTCTCAATATTTAATTTTAATTAATTCATAATAAGAAAAAGTGTAGTAATAGGGTCATAACAATTGTCATCTCTGTGCAGGATAACAACACACCATCAGGTGAACCAGTAGTGCCTGGCCCATCTTCCAGTTCAACTGTGGCTGCCAATGCCCCGGTCTCGACACACCCCAGCCCCCCCGAAGAGGATGAGGTTGACCTAGAGCTTTACCGGCAATCTGGCAACATTCAGAGACAGCGGGATGAAAAACTGTATTTATAATTTATTTTCAGTAATGAGTACGCCTATAAATGGTACATGAAAAGAAATATTAGCTGTGGTGGCCTTGTGGTTGAAAGCAATGGCCTATTATCTGAAAACCCTAGCCGGTACCAATGAGTTTTACTAAGCTTAAGTACAGTGATTAATGATACCATGAGCTAAAAAAGAGAGGTAGGGCGAATCTGTTTTCCCATTAATAAATGTGTACGGTCATTTCGGAGATTTAATATAATTAATTGTTTGTTTGTTATAAGTGTATACTTTATATATGCTTTTAGTAAATGCTGTAATTTTGACATAATAAAGAGACACTTTGATTCTTTGTTATGGAATCTATGCAGGTCAAAATATTTGTAACATGTTGCATCTTATTGCATGGATAGATATCTAATAATAACTCAGAAAATGTTGGCATTTGGTATCCATTTTAAATTAGATGTGTATTATGTGAGCAGGTGTCGACACAACTCCAAGGGGTGCTGTGTGCATTGCTCACCATTGGAGCCGTGGGATGAGGGCTACCTGAAGGAACACAATATCAAGCACATGTCATTCCATGCATATCTACGCAAGATCACCTCTGGAAATTTTATATCACTTGATGAGATGTCTTGTAAAATAAAACCAGGTCAGTTTTGCTTAATAATTTTACCATGAAATCATAGAATGTAGTATGCAGATGATTTCATCAGTATAGCCACGCTGCAAATGCATTGTGCTAATTGAACAGTACAGAAATATGTATTATTATGGCGGTGCTGTACATGCCATTCCCTAGAGTTGATTAATTATGTTTTCTGTGTATGTGCCCGATGGTGTGTGCAGGATGTTCGGAGCACCCGCCGTGGCCGCGGGGCATCTGCTCCAAGTGCCAGCCGGGCGCCGTGACGCTGGCGCGGCAGGCCTACCGCCACGTGGACAACGTGCTGGTGGAGCACCCGGCGCTGGTGGAGCGCTTCCTGGCCTACTGGCGCGCCACCGGCCACCAGCGCGTCGGCTGGCTCTACGGCCACTACGAGCCGCACCCCGACGTGCCGCTCGGTGAGTGCCCCGCCAGTGCTGCCAGTCTGCCAGTGCCGCTAGTGCTGCCGGGCCGTGACCGTGTCGTGTTGCAGGCGTGCGCGCGCGGGTGGCGGCCATCTACGAGCCGCCGCAGCAGTGCTCGCGCGACAGCGTGCGGCTGCAGCCCGACGCGCGCGAGCCGCTGCTGGAGGCGCTGGCCAGCCGCCTCGGCCTGCGCCGCGTCGGCTGGATCTTCACCGACCTGCTGCCGCTCGACCTGGCCACCGGCTCCGTGCAACACATACGGTACACACACACCCGCACACACACCCACACCCGCCCCCACACACCCGTCACACCGCGCTCTTGTTGCAGAGGGGTGGACACGCACTTCCTGTCGGCGCAGGAGTGCATCATGGCGGGCCACTTCCAGAACCAGCACCCCAACGCGTGCCGGCACGCCTCCTCCGGGTACTTCGGCTCCAAATTTGTCACTGTCTGTGTCACAGGTACTTATCGTTATTTATTTATTTATTATGACATAATATATTAGCCATTTATGACATATAGTAGCCACAATGCTGTGGCGGTTCTTCCCGCGGTATCTTCACGCGCGAAGGGCCCGACGCCAGTGCGAGTGAGACAGTGTACAGTGTGTGTGTGTGTGTGAGCAGGCGACGCGGCGCACCAGGTGCACCTGGAGGGCTACCAGGTGTCGGGGCAGTGCGCGGCGCTGGTGCGGGACGGCGTGCTGCTGCCCACGCGGGACGCGCCCGAGCTCGGCTACATCCGGGACTCCAGCGACCAGCAGTACGTGCCCGACGTCTACTACAAGGTCACGCCGATACACTTACCCGACTATACACAACCAGGACCACACCATCAGCGTACCACAGCCGCATCACTCGCAATGAACACCATGGACACAACCAGACTAGTATTATAAATGAGAAATTTCATGTGTGCTGTTCAGTTCCCTCTTGACACCGCAACAACTGAACGTATTTGAATGACATTTGGAATGGAGGTAGCGTAAACATTGGACTAACATCACTACATGGATGCTTTTGATCCCGCAAAAATGTTTTCTTCTAAAAACAACACGCGGGTGTAAGTCTCATAGCCAGTATACTGTGTTATCGTGTGCAACTTCCCTCCAGTCTAGTGGATGTGGGTGACGGGGGTGTGTGTGTGCGTGTGTGTGTGCAGGAGCGTGACGTGTACGGCAACGAGGTGGGTGTGAGCGCCAAGCGGCTGCCGGTGGCGTACCTGCTGGTGGACGTGCCGTGCGGCGTGGCGTCGCCCGCCCTCAGCGGCCGCCCGCCCGCCCTGAGCGCGCGCGCCGCCTTCCCGCCCGCCCACCGCGCGCTGCACAACCACACGCAGTCGCTGCGCGCGCTGCACCACCACATACAGGCCGCCCACACCTTCCTCGAGGTAACACTCTCACTTACACATTCACACTCCCAGGCCGACCAGCCCCTCTGAACGTGCTAATTCCCAGAACCATACCCATATATAATTATCGCGATCGTACAAGGTGTGTGTGTGTGTGTATCAGGCGATGTCGGATCTGCACGTGCTGATGTACCTGGGCAGCAACGAGGCGCTTCCCCTGGGGCTGGAGACGCTGCAGCCGCTGTTGGAGGCCGTGAAGAGTGGGGACCAGGCTGCCGCGGAGGCCTGGCGCCTCGCCCCCGCCGCCGCCACGCTCGAGCACCTCGCGCGCGCCGCTGCCGACCACGACACCATCGACCCGCCGCCCGCCAGGTACCTCCCCCTCCCCCCACCCCCCGCCGCCGACCACGACACCATCGACCCGCCGCCCGCCAGGTACCTCCCCCTCCCCCCACCCCCCGCCGCCGACCACGACACCATCGACCCGCCGCCCGCCAGGTACCTCCCCCTCCCCCCACCCCCCGCCGCCGACCACGACACCATCGACCCGCCGCCCGCCAGGTACCTCCCCCTCCCCCCACCCCCCGCCGCCGACCACGACACCATCGACCCGCCGCCCGCCAGGTACCTCCCCCTCCCCCCACCCCCCGCCGCCGACCACGACACCATCGACCCGCCGCCCGCCAGGTACCTCCCCCTCCCCCCACCCCCCGCCGCCGACCACGACACCATCGACCCGCCGCCCGCCAGGTACCTCCCCCTCCCCCCACCCCCCGCCGCCGACCACGACACCATCGACCCGCCGCCCGCCAGGTACCTCCCCCTCCCCCCACCCCCCGCCGCCGACCACGACACCATCGACCCGCCGCCCGCCAGGTACCTCCCCCTCCCCCCTCCCCCCGCCGCCGACCACGACACCATCGACCCGCCGCCCGCCAGGTACCTCCCCCTCCCCCCACCCCCCGCCGCCGACCACGACACCATCGACCCGCCGCCCGCCAGGTACCTCCCCCTCCCCCCACCCCCCGCCGCCGACCACGACACCATCGACCCGCCGCCCGCCAGGTACCTCCCCCTCCCCCCTCCCCCCGCCGCCGACCACGACACCATCGACCCGCCGCCCGCCAGGTACCTCCCCCTCCCCCCTCCCCCCGCCGCCGACCACGACACCATCGACCCGCCGCCCGCCAGGTACCTCCCCCTCCCCCCTCCCCCCGCCGCCGACCACGACACCATCGACCCGCCGCCCGCCAGGTACCTCCCCCTCCCCCCTCCCCCCGCCGCCGACCACGACACCATCGACCCGCCGCCCGCCAGGTCCCTCCCCTGATGTGTGAGTGTCCAGTAATGTTATTGTTGTTGCAGCGGAGCGAGCGCCTGGACGTGTCCGCTGTGCACTTTCCACAACCAGGGACACCACGACGCATGCGACATGTGCGCCATGCCCAGGTAACACACACACACACACACACACACATGTAATTCCTTGTACATTACCCGGTTATGTACGAACAATATTGTTTCCTTGTACATTACTGGCAATGTACGAGGAACAAGCGGTATATAGTTCAACTCGTGATCTACTCAATTGTTAACTGAAAACGATTGTAAAAATAATCAATTGACCAATTTGTATAATGTGAGTGTCGTAGTCGGCCGCGTGGAGTGAGTGTCGGTGTGTTGTTGCAGGAACAACGCGATGTAGAGCCGGCCGCGGCCGAGGGCGGGACTGCTCACATACGGTTCATTTATTTTTGTACGCGCCCGCTCCATTAGTGTAAGAGATTATCCTTTACTCGCTAAATTGATGTACCATATTATACTGAATGCAGGCATTTGTTTACACGTTTATTGTTATGTTTGAGCAAGTGGAGTGTGGCTCATGATCGTTAGCAGCCGAGCTGTGTACATCCTAGAGCGGCGTCCTCCCCGCCCGCCGCCGCTCGCCGCACACAGTGCAGTGCACAGTGTGCCGTGTACAGTGCACAGTGTGCCGTGTACAGTGTACAGTGCACAGTGTGCCGTGTACAGTGTGCAGCCGGCCGGGCACCGCGGGCGCTCGGAGACGGACACCTTTTATATGAGAGACTATTCAATAAATATCGTACCTTGTACACTACTACTGAGTTTTATTTCACGGACCCTGTGTCACCTCTCACCACTACTAACACCTCACCCCGCTCATGTGGTGGGCGACATGAGTGGGGTAATGAGTCCTATTGTTCTGACTAGTTCCTTATCGAGTTTTAGTGCAATGTTCGAGATTGAGATTTTCTTTAAAACATACCAACGTCTGATTGGCAATCCGGCAAACTGACGATATCCCGCCCGGGATACAGTTGGGTGTTGCACTTACATAACTAAAAGTAACATATCCATCCTCTACACTAGTACACTGCGTACCTACATAATTTGGCTTTTGGTCCTTTATCCACAAATGTGGGTAAAGGATAGGTCTTTTCCTGAACCCGACGAAAGGAAATTGTTGCCATCACAACATATAAAACATGGTAATCCGAAGGGAATCTTGGAACTAAAAATATGGTTATGATATATTTATTAGTATTATCGTGTGAGCTTGGTGTCGCAGGTTCAATTCCGGCCAGGGCAAACATTGATGTTTATAGGTATTATTAGTTTTGTCTGCTATGGCACACCCATGAGAATACAAACGCTACGCTAGAATGGCATACTACAAGCTCTGCTTAGTGTTAGACCAGGCCCCAAGCCCCAATAATATTGCGTAAAAGTATTAGTACCATTTGTACGTAGTATAAAGGTAGTTTATTAATTATTATCTACTCTGTGGTATCATTAACGTAATCATTGTCCTGGTGACCTGTTTGTTTATGTACCTACCTACGGTCCCCTGTGTATCCCAGGTACCCTAGGAAATGTTTACGTTAACGATACGAATACTTTCTCGCAAATTATAGGTGTGCTGGAGCCGGAGATGACGCTGCGTGATCATGTCCCAGCATTAAATTAGCTGTTAATCTTTTAATCATATAAATCTGTTGGCCTTTTTCCGAGCAAGCGGTACAGTAGACCCCAGAAGGGCCTTATTGGGGCCTAAACTGTATAAATTATTAGATTGGAATTTATAGAGTGGACAAACAGTGGATGCATTGTAAACCGTTATTAGCGAACTTGCCTCTTGGGTTGAGCTCGTTGGCGCTGTAATGTAACGCTGGCTGAGGATCCGGTGAGTGAAGGAATAGGGCTGAGAATGAGACGGCGGGCTTGGGTTTTATAAAAATATTTATTTATTATGTACAATAATTGGTGCGGCGGCGCGAGGCGGCCGTCTCGCTGCCGACCGGCCAGCCCGCGCCGAGCGACCTCATACAACCTCTTCCATGCGGAGCGTTCATTCGAGCTCATTATTTTTTTATACACGCTTGCATTACATGCAAGTTCAAATTTCTTATAACATAATTAATGAACAATTCTCTGTATCCGGTGCAATTCGGGTATAACATATATGAACGGCATGAATCCTATAATTGGTTGTGATTCACAACTACTTGTAAGGTGTTTCCGGTTCATTTCCAGCGGAGGCCAACAGACCACTGTACACGACACGCAGTAGTAATGCTAACCAATAATATTATTATTTATGACGACTATTCCGTCTGTTTCGCGATCGTCTTCCCCCAGTCTGCAGACCTCTGCTGAATATCAATCTATATACAATGCATTTACACACAATATATAAGTGCCGATATTATATTTAAAACAAATTTAATTACAATTCTTCTCACAAACAAAACCCTTCGGTTGTCCTTCTGTGTGTCATGTGTCATGTTTCAATAAATACTGTACTGTACTGTCTGTACTTCAATACATTCACTATTATAATATATTTTAATTCAATTGTACATTTAATACGATTCTCTCACGAGCGTCAATCCTATTGAGTTTAAGTTACTGTAACCAGTGCCTACAGTCGTAGGTGTGCATTCATTATTATATACACGATTCGTCGTCGTGAAGTATGCAACGCAACGTAACGTAACGCAACGTAACGTAACATAACGCATGTCACTATTCTAGTCCTCATTCGGTCGCTCGTGGGCGACTGGGAATGTGCCGTCCCGCTCACTCGGGACACTAGTCACTCGATCCTTACTTCAGACGATATTAATTGCAGTTAGGTGGAATTTACAATATCAACAATTGAAACATGCCGGCTATACCTGGCTATTGTCGGAGCTAACTAGCATACTAGTCGGTAGTCAGGTGTCGGGTGTCGGGTGCTACACCGAGGTTACATTAAAATTACATTTAAAAAAAATATTACTGAGCTCCGAAATTATAAATGTTATTATACTACGTCTATAATGGATGTAATTGTTTAACTATTGAAAGGCCTGTTTAAGCTAAACTGTGCCCTAAAGAGTGACATTATACTGGACAAGACGAAACACGTTACAGCTAAGAGACACAGACAATGTTTGAGAACAGCCAGTAGCACTGACGGGTGCTTCCCTCATCTCGGCTGTGATGGCGTCTCAGTAAACGATAAATACCTAGTTATACAGACGGTGGTCGGAGAGCCTTTAGTAGTATATATCACGATGGGCTCCGCGCCGCCGCGCCGGTGGTGTATGTACAGGCTGGGGGCGGAGGCGGGGGCGGAGGCGGGGGCGGGGGCGGGGGCGGCGGGCACACTATGTACATGGCGCTAGGGCGCACTTACGATCACATTCGATTTTTTTTTTTTTAATATTGTAGTTTTTATATGGGGGCGGGGTCGTGGGGCAGGGGCGGGCGCGGCTAGTGAGCGGGGGCGGGGGCGGGCGCGGGGGCGGGCGGGTCGTGCGCGATGGGCGGGAAGTGGCGCGGGTCCCGCAGGTCGAAGGGGCCCCGCGCCGGGCCCGCCTCCAGCGCCGCGCCCAGCTCCAGCGCGCGCTCCGACTCTGCACACAACACTGCACCACTGTACCACTCACCACTCACCACTCACCACTCACCACGTCACTCCGCAACTCTTCCCATACCTTGAAAGCCTCTATTGTAATAATAGTAAATGCAAACACAAAAATTATACAGCATTGCGCAGAATCGCCCTCGACTCCTCGAAACGTTATGCCACTGGCATGTGGCTCGATGTGGGTCGAGCTCGATTCGGTCGCAGTTTGGTCATCAAAAGCAACAAAATATGAAACTCGAGCAGCGAGCGGCCCGCAGCGCACGTATAGAACGTACGCCACGAGTCGGTTGTGTATTGGCATTATGATTCGCCGCCATCAACATCCACAGGTACATACCCGGCTGCTCGCGCAGGCGCACACTGGCCTGACAGGGGGCGCCGTAGTCGCGGGCGGGGCGGGGACGGGGGGGGGGACGAGGGGAGGGATGGGGGGGGACCGACCGCGGGCGGACGGAGGGGAGCACTGCTCGGGAGGCCTCCGCCCTGCACAGACCCACCGACGTGTCCGATCCTACTATATTGAATAGCCTACAATACGTGAATCGGAACAGCGTTAAAAGCCGCGCCGCGGTCGGCCAAGCGGGGGTCCGGGGGACGACGAGGCGGGGGGCGAAGGGGGGCCTGCGGGGTCTGCGGGGTCAGTACCTGACATCTGCGAGGGGTCCCTGCCGCGGAGCGCGCCCGCGTAACTGTTGGTGCCAATCGCCGCCACTGCGCGGGAGAACATCGTTAGCGCCGGCGCAAGGGGGCCTCATATCATTATATCGTGCGTCGATTTAAACTGCACGAGCGCGAGCCCGAGTCGCACTCGACGGAGCGCGCAGCACATCACTAGCGCGGCATACGAGCCCTGTCCCTTACAGTAGTGTTGCGGGACACGCCAAATATAATGTAGTCGTACACGAGACTAGAAATGATTGCGTAGTGACGTGACGTGCCCGTCCATACATATTATTGATGTTTTAAGGGACAGTCTGTGTACTCGCAGCAGGATGCGGTTTGTTACTCGCACCGCTCACAGATATGCCGCCCTTAGCTTTGGCATCGATATATTTAGTATTGTTATACATATACATAGTATATAATCTGAGCTGCGCGGTCGTGGCTCGGGTCCTGTGAGGCTCGGGCCCGCGCTCGTGGCGGCCGGGCGGGACTGAGGGCTGTGACCTGTGTGACACCGACCTCTAGTAACTGCACTACATACACCGAGCTTCTAATCGCTCCTTGTTATCTGATGTTCGCGAGCATTACATATCGGTGCTGCGCTAGTAGCTAGCAGCAGCGACCTGCACGGAACAACTGTGTCTCAAATTGTCATCATTATTAAACTAGTTCGGTGACTAGCATTTCAGCACGCGACTCTCTCCGTTTAGAATAAGGTTACACGAGCACTTATTACTACCAAGTTGCCGAGAGCAGAAGAAAGGGGACATCGACGAAATTTCGCAATACATGATAGTTCACCTACCGAGGAATCATCTTGTATTAGGAGCAATTATATTATATCCAGTTGATATTACTCAAGTATCGGCACTTCAACTGCCTAGTGTCTAGAGTCTGTACGTCTGTCTGTTACTACCGTAATACTGTGTAGTTAGTGCAGTTACAAAACTGGAGATAGGTCAATACATCAGTGTGCACGTGTGTGTGTGTGTGTGTGTGTGTGTGTGTGTGTGTGTATTCGTATGCGTCCAAGACTGCCACTAATGACTTGAAGGTACGCTCGTGGTCCGATCAGTAGGTACATGATTTCACTCGTTTATACTGACATCGACTAGTGTCACAAAGGACATCATCCATTTTAGTCCAATTCTGAAAGTGCCCGCCAACACAATTTTTATCATTTTTGTATATTTGAGCTTGCCAGCCTGAAATATTTAATACTATGGCATCAAAGTTGTAAGACTTTTGACTTTAATTTTATTTGAGTTCGAAAATCTGAATTTGCGTATATTTTTTGGAAAATAGTTTTGTATTGTTTTAATTTGTTTTGGTAATTTTGTAAATGTCCTGTAATGTCCATCTTTGGTGCCATAGTAATAAATGCTCAGACGGACAAGCTCTAACAGAATACACAAAAAATGTGTTGGCCGCTACTTTCACATTGGGACCAAATCTCTATGAAATATGAATGATGTCTTTTGTCATTCATGTCAAAATCTAGAGAGTACCCAGGTTCAGGATTACTTCAAGTCACCGGAGCGAGCGCCGCTGGATCGCGATACACCGAACTCAGTGCAGTGGTAGGTACTATACCCAGAGGCAGAGGGCCCTTAGAGGCGCTCATATTAGTATATTGACGCTACGAGAGTCGGCACAAGAGCCGATCACTACAGCACCACACTCCATACTGAATTCGGTGTGAAGGATAATACATAATGTAGGACGATGTGCATTACATACAATACATGTAGGTACCTACCTCGTGTCGTGAGCACACAGCGTGCGTCATAGTATACCTAAACATATATACAATGACCAGTGGCAAGGCGATGGTTTAAATCGATAACATATCGATATAATGAACCGATAGAGGTATCGAAAGCGATGCATGGTGGGCGGCGTCCGGCGGGGGACGGACGGGGGACCAGGGGGTGGGGGAAACCAGGGGCGGGGGGTCATGTGCGGCCGGGCGGTCCCCGGGGGCCATGGGGCCCTCGCGGCCCGCCGCGCCGAGTTAGTGTTTGGCGAATCGTTAATGCGCAAAATAAAATCGATCTCGGTGTGGGTTTAAACTCGCTGCAGCGACACATCATTGTGGTGATTCATTTGCTGATTCTTACGTTTACAGTTTTGTGTTATTATCTTAGAGCTACATGATTGAAGCGGCCCTAATGTTATTGTTGATTTATGTTTATTCAATTGCAAGAAGTGGGAGACGAATGCAAGCTACCATTAATACAATTAGTACGCGTCGCTAACATAATAATTAAAATGTCTACAATGTAGCGTGGTGCGCATTAGATGACGTAATCAAAGAGCGCATAGTACAGCGGCCCGGTGTGTGTGTGTGTGTGTGTGTGTGTGTGTGTGTGGGGGGGGGGGGGTACCTTCAGCGGGCGGCGCGGCGCCGAGCAGGCGGTGGTGTCGCAGCAGCGCGCAGTCGCCGCCCTCGGCCGCGTCCAGCGCGTACACGAACAGCTCGCCCTGCGCCGTCGCCACCAGCAGCCGCGGCGCGCGCGCCACGCTGCAACACCGGGTGGTGTAGGGTGGGGGTGTAGGGGGTGGAGGGTGGTGTAGAGGGGTGTAGGGGGATGCGCTCACTTGGTGATGGCGGCGACGGGGCGGCCGGCGGGGCGCGGCAGGCGCGCGGCGGCCACGGCGCGGCCCTGCGCCAGCACGCCCTGCACGGGCGCGGGCAGGTACCCGGCGCCGGCCGCCACGGCGGTGGCCAGCCAGCCCGCCCAGCCCTCCTCGGGGGGCGGCGCCGCGCCCTCCACCAGCCGGAACACGTGCACCGTCTCCGTGTTGCTCGTGCACGCCAGGTACAGCCCGCACGCGCTGAACGACAGGCACGCGATCGACACGCACCTACCGCCACCACACATATTCCTGTTTACATTTATATTAGACACGATCCTCTATTGTCCCTGTACTATGAACGGTATCGCTGACGGCAGAGAAGTAAACCTGTGCACCCCTGCTGGTTTTAACTCTCAGATTCAACTCGACACGTATTTATATTACTCTTGTGCCGGTAGCAGGAACATTTTTCGACTACGTAAGCAAAAACGCGAAATGTCAAAATTGACATACTAATTTTTAGTTCCTCTTTTCACCGCCGCAGCGCTGTTCATTTTTTCAATGCAAAAATTGTCGCAGGCGATACTAAAACGTTGACGCAAATTATTCATGTTCGCGTTACTGATATTGCAAGCGTCCATAAACTACGATAACCTTCAGGTGGACCGATAGCTGTTTACCGCATTTGTTGTAATCAAATGGTAGTCGTGTGTGTGTGTGTGTATGGGGGTACCGCTTGACTCCGCGGCGGAACTCGTGCAGGCGCGTGCGCTCGGGCACGGCGAACACGCGGATGACGGTCCCGCGCTCGGAGGCGGTGGCCAGCCGGCGCCCGCACATGGACCACGCCAGCGCCGCCAGCGGGCTGTCGTGCGCGCTGATCACGCACTTCGCGTTCTACAACACACGCCGGCCTCATCAACTGCCGCCTCCCGACCCTCACACCCCCTCACACTCCTCCCTCACGCCGCCGCTGAGCAGCCCTCGTCCGCGACACTCAATATTTAAGTCTCTTATCTTAGAATACATTATTATTCGTTCGTTTTCTATGCCAAATGATACATCCAATGATAACAGTGACACTAACTTTGGTTATTGAGCGCACGCCCACGGCGGATCGCTATGTGTGTGTGTGTGTATGTGTGTGTGTACTGACCAGGTGCACGGCGTCGAAGATCTGCACCTCTCCCACGGCGCTGGAGCCGGGGTAGGCCACGTAGCAGTGGTCCACGCTGGGCGAGAGCGCGCACAGCCCGCGCGGGTTGGGCGGCGTGTCGCGGATCGTGTGCAGGATCTTCATGTCGCGGATGTTGTGGATGTGCAGCGACTCCTCCAGACACACGATCAGCCGCTGCAATGCAACACGACACCACTTTACTACTATATAGCATAGCAAGGCCACCGGGCTCCGGCTATATTATGTTCGCGATTTGTCTAAAAAAACTAAAAACTATCAACTGGCTTAACCAGATAACAGTTGCTTTGGGTAAATATGGCCTTATTGTAATATCCCGATGATAACCAGCTACATCGGGATGTTACAATAAGGCCAGAGCGTTGGTGGATAGGAAGAATGTTTAGTGAAAGCATCTCGTAAGACTATATCATACAGGCTCATCGACCGGTCGTCCCTGTTGATAGCCGGCCGGGAGTGGTCCTGGCATCAGCATATGAATCATGATAGTATATATATTGGGCAGTGGGCACTCACCGAGCGGTTCAGCTTGACGGCGAGGATGGTGTTGCTGTAGCTGTAGTTGCAGATCTCCGTGCCCTTCTTGTAGTGGCACACGATCAGCTTCCTGCGACACACACACACATCACACCCGTCCCACGCAACACACTATCGACAGTACGGCAAGGCTGCGATACTCTCAGGGCGCACTTATCTGAATCAACGTATATCTTAATTCTCTCGTGTACACTACGACTACGAACCATCCTCATGGCTAATTACACGCTAACGTCTAAATGTCTCGGGTTCGATTCCCGTATAAGGAAAAACATTGATGCGATGAATATGTGATTTTGATGTCTTATCGTCGATATCTGCTTTCTGTTAACAAAATAAACTACGAGATACAGTTACAGGCTTTGCTTATTTGAGGACGCATAGCATGGCGGGTACAGAATGTTATGAACACTGTTGGTCCTCTTGCATGCATGGCAGGTGTTGTCTCTACCACCAGCTGTGCGAGCCCCACTGCATCGCACCCGGCCTCGAGCACAAGTCATACGCGTATAATTACAACAGTTGTGCAGACACTGCGAGTAGCATCGACCACCATTGATATTCGTATACGTTGCATACGTATTGTGATTGATATCAAATAAACGATACATTTTGATGAACACAAAAATATATCATAATGAAGCAGTAGTTGTGTCCCGTGGATAGCCCCGCCGCGGGGACCAACTAGTGAGCTGGACGCGCCCGCCCCGCGTTACATACACTACATATCCTCATCCCACATGTACTCTGTACAGTGCTTGTATCGTCCAGCACATTATCAGAGCCGTCAATGCCGTCCCAGTTGCTCGAAATCCGGTGATGTTTCAACCGGTAGAGCATTTACGATTACGCCATATTGCGATACATGTACGTGTTACAATCAAAACTTTATTATTATTATGTATTTCTTACTAGCTTTTGTGATTTAACTTGATTAGCGTGGACTTGGAACACACACATCCTACGGGAGTCAAAATAATTGGACTTCCGACACACATTTATTACACATTATTATTACTTTACCTGTCAGAGTCGCATCAAAAGCGGTGCAACCGTTTCGGAGATAGCGTAAACGAACATGACAGACGAACATCTACAAATCACGGCCTTTGTAACTGACTAGTCATAATATGACCCTAACAAAAGCAATAGGCCGATACCTACTACTTCAACAGTATTTATCATCATAATATTGATACGTAGAGCAACAACATTCGTCAGCGTTTTACGAAAATTGCGCGAAAACTGAGTAGAAGTGCAGGAAGCTAATGTTTTAGAAATACAAAATTATAAAAAAAATAAGCCATTACGGGCGTAATGGTTTGTAGTGAGCTGTGGGCACACAGTAGTGTAGCTCACTACAAACACTATACTGAATACCTGACAGACGTTGTCTTTAGGGACTTACTACATGCTAAAATGTGAACGAATTTCGATCACTAGGCGACCTCCAGCTTGTTCGAATGTATATAATATATGCCGTGGTTCATAGCGTTTGTAGTTAGTGACGGTAACTGTTTGTAACAATGGAACTGCGCGATTCGACTGGCGGAGTGTCTGTTGTTCGGTGAACAGCTTGCGCTAATCACTGCGTACATTACAGTAAACAAAAACAACCAACACTGAAGACTCGCTGATAACGCGCACAAATGGCTCGATGGGACGTAATCTAATGACATGTTAACTAAATATTTGCTTGCTTACTACGTTTTAACATTAGTTTGGACCCTAAGCTTGCATGACATGACCCGCTCACAGTATTGGGTTATCATGGGCTACCTACGTGACGCGTTATGCAGACGTAACACCTGGCTAGAACTATAAATAGTATGAGGGACGAAGCCTATAGGATGTTTAGTGTCGTCGCCGGAATGTGACCTTCCGGAGCCAGTGTTGGGCAAGCGGCGACACGTGCGACATGGCATAGGACGTGATGCGCGACCGCTTGGCCCGTGTTGTGAAACTCCTAGTACAGTACACGTATGGATGGATATTACTAGGCGGTACTAGTCACTAAAGGCCGACCTCGCGACCTCGCCTGGCTGGGAGCTAGCCATGAGCCGTGCTAGTAGCACGCAACCTACGCGGCGAGCGGCGAGCGGCGAGCCAGTGTGACGCGGGCAGCAGCAGCTGTTGGGACCGCACACGACATAACATGACTATATACTATAGAATAACAACTCGTTACGTTGACACTGCACTACGTCATACCTTGTAGAGTGCAGAGCAATTAAAATGAACTTGGCGCGCGTGTATTACCGTTCGTGAGTTAAACTTATATTTTGTTGTACTTCAGCACTCTACTATGTCGGCATACATTTGCTTGTCTTTAATTGCGCAGATTTTGAACAAATGCTAGTACATAATAATGGGAGTACCATATTGATAAAGGGGTAAAAATTAAACATGTGAAGGGTTGAAATCAATTCAGCAGTGACAGAGATACTGTACAATATATATATATATATACGTGTGTGTGTGTGTGTGTGTGTGTGAGTGTGTGTGTGTGTGTGTGTGTGTGTGTGAGCGTGTGTGTGTGTGTGTGAGCGTGTGTGTGTGTGTGAGCGTGTGTGTGTGTGTGAGCGTGTGTGTGTGTGTGAGCGTGTGTGTGTGTGTGAGCGTGTGTGTGTGTGTGTGAGCGTGTGTGTGTGTGTGTGAGCGTGTGTGTGTGTGTGTGAGCGTGTGTGTGTGTGTGAGCGATGGGTACCTGGGCGCGGCGACGGTGACGACGGCGACCAGCGAGCTGCTGAAGAGGCGGTCCACCAGGCACGTGTCCTGGCCCGAGCGGCTCGCGTAGATCTCCTCCACGCCATCGTCCGCCGTCAGCGCGTACAGGTGGTACCCGTTGCTGCTGCCCGCTACCAGCGACCTGACGCGCCATCTCATTAATATACCATGCAAGCCATGGGTACACAACACTGCAGCACAGCAACCCAATGAAAAGTGGCTGTTGGATGGATGTTACTTTTTTTGTATTTGTTATATTTATATTTTATATGTATATTGTAGGTTTTAAATGACAACTGCAGAAGGCTTAAGGGAAATAACATAGTTTTATTGAAAATGTTATAATTATGCTTTTTTCTACTTGGTACAATAATGATTATAAATTATATGTACAAAGACCATATAGAAGTGGCATAGCAAGCCCCAGGTTGCATGCAAGGCAGGACAGTGACTCATAGGCAGAAGGAATGGCTGTCATACAGTTTATACAAACAATGCTTTTGTTTTACATTATGAAAAAGAGCATTTTAATGATTAAACAAATCTGTTCAAACAGTAGTCTGTGTGAAACCAACATGATGCTCTGTACGTACAGCCATGTAAATACAGTGCCATGGAATGGCACAGTAGCAGTTACAAAACCTATGCTTCCTCCAGACACATGTTCAATAACAAAGAGTAGTGCAAATTGTATAAAACCATTGACTATTGCACCACACATCACACATCACCAAGCAAATGTAGTATTTAACTTAATTATACATGTAACATAGGTCAAACTTCAATCATACAAGTCTCTATATCTCCAATCTGATGGTAAGCAGTTACCCAATCAATACCTTGTTTAACAATGTGTTATAAATACCCTCAGTACCTACCTACCACTGAAGGTGATTTATGGTCATTGTCACTTTCATTGTGTTTTGTATAATATTGGTATGGTATGTGTAGTGACTAGTGCCAAACAAATGGGATAAGTAGACAGAAGTGAGCACATCATGAAGTTCTACACTACTCAGCGGGCTCAGACAAGGGGTGTTATGGCAAGTTGGGCTAGCTGGTCCCAGTCACAAGCGGGCGGGTCGCAGTGGGGACGCTGCCAATATTTATGTGCCTCAACAGGTCTCACCCTGGGACGCCATGTTTGTTTATGACGCCCGTACGATCGGGAGAGGACGTTACGAAACAGCTGGCAATGACATATTGCATCATCGCGCTACCGACAGATTGCACTCGTAGTAAAATTGACGCTAATTCGTGACGGAGAACGTTTTCGCAACCGCCAAGGAACCTTGACGCCCGTCGCCTGCCGCGCCTCCGACAGCCCTGCGCCTGGCGCTTCCCAGTCTGGTCCGACCCTTAGCCTATGCTCACTACTTACGTGCAATCCTGATTAAATTGAACGAATATTCCGCCTGCATTTGATCCTTCTGTGTTTTGATCCCCTCCCAAACTCATTGGACCGTTCTTCGTGCACGGATATTTCTAAACTAGGAACTACAGGCACGCATATGCACACGCACTAAAAATTTGTATTCGAACACAAATAGTCACACACTGTACGTAAATAATATTTCAAACTAATTAATCGTCACAAGAAGTAAATTTTGACACAAAGAACGACCTTGCTATGCTACTAAAAACAAGCCCCCTTCCCGCACTACTCTCTTCGTTTTGTTCGATGATGCAGTGATAGTGAACTCCATACCATAGAGTTGATGTTGTTGATAATCAGACGAACTTCACATTGTATATCACAATATTATTGTTTTCACCCCTATTGGTACGTGATAGAGTCGTTTTTATTTTATCATCTATTCTGTTTGGCATTAATATGTATTGCAATTTGCTATCATGCTAGTCAAAGTTCCTCCAGCTACGTCAAAACAATATTACCTATGGACGCCTATGGATTTTGAATAAACTGTCAACAAAATCTTCCAATATTATAAATTAGATGATTAAATGATGAATATATTGTATTTTTATATCTTAAATAATAAATGCGAAATAGATATTAATTAATTGTTTTCCTCTATTCTTACGTTCTTTTCTTATAGACTTTTTATGGATATATATGTATGTGCGAAAATGGTTCAGTAATAAGGCTGAAGTCTGAAGGTATGTCGAATCCTTAGAAAAATAATCAAACTTAGCTAGCGAGATTTTAGTAATTATTCTGAGGTCTGGTTAGATTAGCAGTAGAGGGCGATGCCATTTTGTGCAGTAAAGATTTATTTAGAGATTGCTTTATAGGAATATTGGAAATAGTGCTGTAATAAGGCCTTATTGTCAAGTGATCTATAATTACGGTCAATTTCAATAGGTTACCTCTGACCTAAAGGCGTGTTGCGATCTGTTACTGCCGTGGATCTTCCCCAGAAACTCCCATAAGCATTAGAATGCATGACACTAGGCATTTTAATGCAAGCAACCACAACTAGACACTAATAACACTAATCTCTATCACTCAATCCTTGCCAAAACTAGTCTTTGAAGAGGATTGATTATCATAGTTGGGAGGAAGAATAACTGACAGTGACAATGATTGTCAGTCATAAACTAATTCAAATAATAATAATCTGTATTCTGTGCTGTGACTACCTAATACACCGTAGTGGTTTTGTTATGTACTCTGTGTAATACACTCTGAGCTAATACCTAACTTCTTGAAGCCAGCCTTATCCCACAGTTGACTAGAAGTAGAAATGGGTCGTAAAATTCCAGCAAAAAAACATCGTGGCGTAAAAGATCCCCTTGAACAACAAGCTAGACGCTTACAAAGGTACCGTAGGACTCGTGGAAATATAACTTAATACCTGTGTACTAAGACAATATACTTCGATGGATTGAAGCGTGGTGTAATTTGTTCCATTTGTTGCGGCTTTAGCTTGAAAACTAAAATAAATGCTCCGCCGAAGGACCCCGACGAACAGCCGGTGCCGCGCTCGCTCACCAGGCTGTTTGGAATCCGCGATCACGACTTCAACAAAAATGATAAAAAAAAGAAGAAGAATATTATTCACGGGGTGCATAAAAGAGGTTAGCGTTAATAGGTATCCGATTAGCTAGCCAGTTATGATATAATATGATCAGTTAGCTCATGGCATCACGAAAGATAAGGTTACCAATGAAGACCTATAAATTGTATTTACCTATATATTTTCCTCTTCAAAATCTTTTAAGAATACCTTGATTTGGTAAGTCCCCAGGACAGTACTATAAGTCCTGCATGTTAGGCTAACGCACTATTTAGCTGAATACATGGGTAAAAATGATCATATTTAATTTCCTTAGAGTCTACAACACCAGCACTGATAATGCAGCAGTGATATATATATTAATTTCCTGTTTTCTTTATTTTGTAGTGTTAAAGAAAGATTAACAGTTGTATATGTGCATAATTCCAGATGATAAGAAAGCTAGTGGTGTGGGCGCCAACCCAGTGAACCAGCTCCGCAAGTTACCAGGCGAGTCGGGGCGCTCATTCTCTCTGCGCATCAATAGTGCTGTACGCTCACTAAACACCAATGATGAACATATTGACTATCCGGTTAGTACCTACATGTGGTTATGTTATTAATGCTTTAACACTAATTATATGAACTATAATAAAAACAAAGGAGCCCTGCAGTTGCATATGCTGTGTAACATCTGACATCTGATGGCCAACCCTACCACTGTCTTCATTATTGTATCAATCATATCCACAATTTGCCAGAAATACTAGAAACATGCAAATGAAGCTATCAAACCTTTTTTGTCTAAGACTTAAATTGGCACTTTTAGCAACAAAGTCAGTTAATATATAATTGATACAAATAATGAACTATAACATAAAACAATACATTAAGGTTTATTTTTGATGATGTTGCATTTGGAATGTGACCCATTTGGTTAGCTTCATGCAACCCTTATGGCTATGAAGTAAAATATGTACTTCAAATTTTGAGTTGACTTTTATGTGCTAATGTTTGAATGAAGTTGGCTGTGTTGGTAGAGTAGTACAATACAAGGTGTTGTATATTGTGCAGCAAGACATGGAGGAGGAGGACGAGAAGGGCATGCGCATGGCGGCGCAGCGCGAGCGGCGCGCGCGCAAGCGGCGAGCGGGGGCCCAGCCCCGGCCGCCGCCCGCACAGCCACCGGCGAGGAGGCACCAGGCGGACGAGGTGGTACATCTGTGCACGGACACTATTCAACTTCTTGATGTTTCGGACAGCTTCAGTGTTAGATAGATAATATCTAGTAGGTAAAATGGAATAGGTTTTCTCAGTGATGTTTAATTTGTGTTTAAGTGATCTGACCTAAGTGACAGGAACTCCAATGGCTGTGAAAAAGCATGACACTCGACATTTTACTACATAAGAATAAGTATTGAAATCAGAAATAGTATTGTCTCACAAGGAGTTGTATTCAAAGAGTAAAATGCAAAAACTATTTGTCTTGTGTTGTGTATGTAAAGAGTAGGGTAGGGAGTAGGTTTTGACGGGAATCAGATGGAGCAGTTGAGATTTTTTCCAGTGTCTCGGAAATTGTGTTATAGTGATCTTTAATCTGTGTTTTTGGTGTTGTTATGTGCAGTACAGTTTCATTTAGTGACTGATTTATAGGAACATTGGAAATTATGCTATAATACGAATTCTGGGTTAAGTGATTTATCATTTTGGTCAATAGGTTACCTCTGACCTAAAGGCGTGCGTGTTACGATCTGGTACTGCCGTGGATTATCTCCAGAAACTCCAATAAGCATTAGAAACCATGTCACTAGGCATTTTAATGCGACAAACTCGAGAAATTTTGAAACTTGAAAATTCTCTAACATTCGACACTGGCAAAAATAGTCCCTGAAGGGATTGATTGCCATACTTAGGAAGAAGAAGAAGAAGAGTAGGGTACATGTAGTATTTGGTTATTGCAGGCTCAGCGCGCGCAGTGCGAGGTGCGGTACGAGCGCGTGCCCTTCGGCGAGGTGGCCCCCGCGCCCCCCGCCCTCGCCCCCCGCGCCCCCCGCGCCCCCCGCGCCCCCCGCGGCCCCCGCGGCCCCCGCGCGCCCCGGGTACTGACACCTGCACCCATACTCTCCATATCCACACCACACCACGGGTATCACCCGCGCGTTGCCTATCCCCGGGACACTGTGCTACACATACTTCAATGGTGAATGAGAGAAAAGATGCAAAATGGTTTATTCAGGTTGAGCCTTCATAAGGCTTTCTATGAATGTCCAATTATAACTTATCACTGGTTCTGACCATCTCAGCTGGTAAATAAGCCAGCTAAGAACAACTGGCGAGAAACACTATGCTCTGTCTTTTATGTTATATATATATAAGCTTGTGACCAAGCATATTCCGATCCGAGGCAGCGAGCGGCGGTGTAGCTGGTACATTAAATATACGCGGGACGTGTTTGTCTTCTCGTCCCTTATTCATGTGATGTGTGCAGCCGGGGCGGCGCGATCTGCTGCTGCACGCGATGCTGCGGCCGGGGGCCTCGCCCGGGGGCCCGGGGGCCTCGCCCAGGGGGCCGGGGGCCTTGCCCGGGGCCGTGCAGCGCGCGCGCGAGGCCGCCGTGGAGGCCTACCGCAGCCTCAAGGCTAACACGGCCCCGCGGAGACCGCCCCTCACACTATGACACTACAAAGAGAACTCAAAGTGATGCTTACTCTCGTACAACATAGACTATAAATAATCGTACGAACAAATATACCTCCCCTCCCCATATTGTAAATAAAATAAAAGGATTTTGACTGTTTAAATGATAGTCCTTCATTTTAAAGAGGCTCCCATTGTCAGTAGTACCTAGTAACACATCCCTGTGTTAATAGTAACGTTGTACCACTATTGGAACAATCCTGTTTTCTGATATTTTAAGGAAACATGCGTTATCACACGGCACCATATTTATTGGCGTTATTGCGAACAATTTTTGATATATAGAAGCGTTGCTTCATCCGCTCTATGGACGTACATCAGTGTTGATGCACATGTTGTAAAGCGCCTGGGACAGTTCCGCAGCAATGTCAACATCGGCCGCCTCACAGTTCAGATGTCGGCAGGCGGACTTCGTCGCCGTAACATTATTATAATTACATACACTCGTAATATAATAACACAAAGTTGGATATGTACGTGCCGCCAACAATACCATTTTCAATTTTACATGTTATCACAGTTACACTATAAAAAGCTTGTTAAATACTAAATTATATCACAACTAGCGGCCCGCCCCGGCTTCGCACGGGTAGACATTAGTTTCGGAGCATAGACATTTATCAAATATTTTGTCTACCCGTGCGAAGCCGGGGCGGGCAGCTAGTATAATATATACCTATGTTACTCAGTGATGATGTAGCTTTCTAACGGTGAATGAATTTTTGAAATCGGTCCTGTAGTTTCGGAGCCTATTCAATATAAAAATACAAATGTTTCCTCTTTATAATATTGGTGTAGATGTAGATATTTATAGTTGGCACACAGTTTGAGGACCGACAATGCCTTTTAACTGAATATAAACAAAATAGTTTCAGAAGAGTTAAACAAGTCAAGACGTTGTTGTTGCGAATATTAAGTGTCATTACCGAATACACTGTGCAGGTTACCGTATCGTCGTATTGCATCGATAACTGTTCATTGATCAATGGAATTTAATGGGATGGATGCAATGGAGGAATGCGTACCTAAAGTATTGTCATAATGGGCTCGCAACAAATTGAAACTAGTGATTTCTGAATATGAGTCACTGAAAAATGTTACAGGTTGCGTACATTTTAGGCAATTGTGTGTGGAATGTGTGACGGTCCGGTCTGGAGGACGGCTGCACTGACAATGGCGTGTAATCAATCACATAAAACCTGCGCCATGTGGCCACTGTCCGCGGCACATAATGTATGGTATATCAAGCAATGCACCACTGGCCGCGCTCACCTGAACAGCATCTCACATCACACACCACGACCGCCGCTCCAGGTGACCCACCACCCACTGCTCCGTCATCGCCCATCGGGTACTCGTCATGATAACTTGCTTTGCCCCTTGCGCAGGAGCCAGAGCGTCGAGTCTCTTCACCCGTGGCCCGTGTGCTACACAGGCGGGGCCTATGCTATGATAGGCTCACTCTTAGCTCATAGCTCTCCTAGGTTTAGACTAACAAAAGTAAATCATTTATACGAAGCTCGAAAGAACGAAAGATCTTATGAACCATATTCTTGGAAATAAATTTATCTTTATCGAAACTGTGTCCGTTTTTACAATAAAATCCCACAATCTGTTACTGAAATGAATTATGATAAGCTCCTAGTAATTGTAAAAGTTTAAAAATATTTATTTCATGAAAGCAAGACAAAACCAACTTCTTTCATTCTGAAATTTGTAAATACCTACTCATGTCTAGAAGAATTTTGTTAAACATTGTTATATCTTGATTGTTTCATTAAAAAATACAGTGCTCTGAGTTTCTTGCCTAAAGATTGTATATGTCTTAGAGTATCTATATATTACAGTGGTAATGCCATTGTATTAATTATATACTCTAAGGTACTTGTAGACAACAGTCATCTCTCTCAGACAGCCTTAGGGCAGCAGATAAAGATTAGCGGGACGACAAAATATGATATACCTACATTGAGAGTGAAAGGCCTAAGGTACCGTAAGTAAGGAAACGTACAGTATAAATAATTAATAAATAGATAAATGACCTAACGCGGATGGTTAATAATTAGTGTGACAAGGGATTGTACCATGACATGGTACAACCCATATATGTATCATGTACTGCGCGGCGGTGGGTACATTGGTGAGGTGATAGACCATAAGAGCATATGATAGTGGTGCATGTGTGGCGTGCGCGGGCGGCGAGCAGTCGGTCCCTCGCTCGTTACACCGCTCGCTCGTGGCGTGGTGTGGTGTGGAGTGGTGTGGTGTGGTGTGGTGTGGTGTGGTGTGCTGTGGTGTGGTGGGGTGTGGTGTGGTGTGGTGTGGTGGGGTGTGGTGTGGTGTGGTGTGGCCGCGCGGCCTACGGGCGATCAGCGATGAGGCGGCGCCGTCCTGCCGACCTGGCCTTCATGTTCACTCACGCAACAGCTATGCAATTTTTTAAACAAACTGACGGAATCCGCGGCAGAATGTGAAGATGTTAGTAGCAATGAGGTACAGTGCTCGCCGGCTCCGCAGCGCGCCTGGTCACATGATAGTTGCATCACACTGGCGGCCATATCTGCGCATGCGCGCACAGGCGAGGTCTAGGTGTACACTCAAAGGAAATGCCTTTTGAGATGATAATTACCTACCGTGGCGTGTTGGTTAATAGAACCGTACCTTTGCTTGTATAATGTTTTGCAACGGCTCTAATTGGGCGAGGCCGATCGTTTGTCACGCTGCTCGCTAAGGAAGTTGGCCTACAATTATTCAAAATAAAGAGGGTCCTGTTGGGGGTGATTTATATTAGTGAGAAGGCGGCGGCCGCACGTGACCGCGGCGGCCGACTCGCCCGCGCATAGCCTACCTTTTTGAGCGGACTGTGCTAGCAACATATTTGGTCTCCTTACTGCTAGCGTAGCAAATCTTGAGAGCCCTTCACTACATATTATAAAACAAAGTCGCTTCCCGCTGTCTGGCCCTATGTTGTTTGATGCGGTTTTAATAAATAGGGTGATTCAAACGGAAGGTTTATATCTATAATTCATTTGCGTTTTGTAGGTATTTACTCATATGGCTAACGCTGGCCGTGCGAAGCCGGGGCGGATCACAAGTGCTATATAAACGTATGAAACCAGTCATTGGTACAGGCAGGGGTTCGAACGTGAACTACGGGCATTGTGTGTCGTCCCCATACTCTCCATGCTCGGAGACAAGGGCTGGGAGCCGCCGCGGGACGCTCGAGGAGCTCGGCGGCTGCGCGCGGTGGAGGCCTGGCGCCGCACTCGACACACAAACACACACACGTCATCAATACATCACTACAGAGTACAGTCCCGACCGCGCAGCTCATTTTCTTTGACCGCAAGCACTTAGTTTCGTTGTAAAGTATAACAATTGCTACGTGTCGTCGAACAATAAGTGCAGTCATCGCAATGTCCTAAACATTGCGCCTGTTACCTACTCGTATTCATTTGAATGTGGTCGCGTTTCCCAGCACTAGCCTTCTAAATTGTTCTTGGCGTTAGTTCGTACGTCATAATTAATAATGCCTAATGATTAACGTCATAATGAATAATTAAGTTTTTACACTAGTAATAAAGACGAGGTAAACGATATTTAAAGGAGGAACGCTTAGCGTAGTTTAGCTTAGCTTAACCATCAATATGTAACTACCGCCAAATTGCTTACATCGTGATCCGGCGTCCTCAAAGGTGAAATGACACCTAGCTAAATACTTTATGCAAACTCCGAACGTACCGAACGCCCGCACCTCCTCAATGAAAGCACGCAGACTGACAACAACAGGGTACCTAATATAAATGCTTGTGAATTAACAGCCATGTCGATTTGTTAATAAAAATATCCTTAATGTCATCGCAGACCGTTGATTTAATGTCATCGCAGCAGGCAGCGTATTAATGAGTAAGTTTGTTTCGTATGATAGTGTCAGTTGTTTACGTCATTCCGATAAGAAACATTGCTGGTGGGTCCCGCTAACCCGGAGAAAGATATGTGCACCCACCCAGGATCTGACGCTACCTACATCACTAGCACGTGGTGGGATGGTTATTCCAAGCGCCTACGTGCCGACTTATTTAATTAACTGAACGAATTGTTTGTGTTTTGTTTGTCGATCGAACCGAATATATATGACGCTACGGCGCGCGGCGGTCATAAGCCATGTGGGCCTGGGCGCGTAGACTGCTGTTGTCGATCGATACTGACATTTATCTACCTCAGAGTACATAACATACTGCGTACAACTTGTACCATGGTCCATGTTTCTACTACCCATTGCTACGACTAGCGTTTCCATACGTCAGGATAAAGCCGAACATGTTAGGCTTTTTGACCTGTTGTCCGGCCTTTGACTGCGTCCGGCCCGTCCGGCCCGTCCGGCTTCTGTCAGGCTTTTTATACTATTTCTAGTTCTAGTTCAATTCGATCACTTCAGTCAGTAACTGACGAACGAGATAAGATTACTGACTCGCGCAACTAAACTCAAGTTCACAATGTAAACATTTTTTGTCCAATATCATATCATCCTTTTTGCGAGCGGCTTTTGATATAAAAAGTCCGGCTATGAAATATGTGTTTTACTCGATATTTTTGTCAAAAAATATTAATATTTCTTAGTGTCCGGCTTTGGGACCCAAAAGTTGGGTTTTTTGATGGGTATGTCCGGCGTTTGGATTTTTAGAGATCAACGACCCTTGACTCCGAGTCCCTTAGTGGGTGCCCAATTGACGGACAAAAACTTGATGACAGGCCTTCGCTCCTGCTCGAGTAAAGACACTTATTAATTGTGTTTAGCTGTACTAGCAGCTAAACAAGGGTTACTCTCGAGAGAATATTAGCAACTCCTCGTGGTATTACAGAGGTTCATATTTCATTCATAGTTGTACCAGCAGGCGGGCCGAACACCTGTATGCCCTTTTGTTATATTAATAAGAACATGCGTTCTTGTAAGCTTTTCCCGGCTGAGATGCTCGGTGACGCACGTGTGTCCCCCGGGGGCCGGGGGCCCGGGGGCCGGCGGCGGCGCGGCGCTCCTCGCTCGTTAATGAACTTGTTTGTGAGCGCGGCGGCGGCGGCGGCGGCGCTGTTTACGATGATTGCTCCGCGGCTCGCGTCCATTCTCTGGCCGTTTCATCTCGCTACTTGCGCCTTGTCGCCAAACTAGCACGAGCGACGAGCCGCGTATTTATAAATGTATACATAATAATGTTTCAACCTCTGCCATTATCACATTTGAGTTATCTAAAATGATCTGCTGTGATTCAGTTACAAATACATGTGTAGTACATGCTAATACCGCTGCTCGCTCACCTCTGCTGGACTCCTGGGAAGTAAATAAACAATTTAATATCGCGTATAAGATCCGTTTTCATGTCATTACTATGTGTTTAAATCGCGAAAGTTTAAAAAACAGCCTGAGTTTGAGTTATAAATGTGTCACGAGAGTGAGCGACATCGACATTTGCCGCCAGTTGGCGACCGTCTAATACTGGTACAGCAGTGAGTGCCTCAGAGCCAGGCAGCAGATGGCGCAGTATCCGGATCTTTTCCTGTTGCCTTTCCGCTTAAAATCTGACCGCAAGTTATGTTCTTGCGAGGGGAAATCTCGCTTTAATTTATTTTCCTGGTGGACCAAAATATTTGATGCAGTGATATAGTTCATAAGGACCGGTATGAAATGCTTGAGAATAATATTTCAAACTAGCTGTGCCCGCGACTTCATACGCTTGGAATTTATTTTGTCTATAATTTCATGGGTTATTTTTTTTGCGCGGTACTCTAATATTTTTTCCAAAATAAGAGTAAACCGACCAATGCGCTGCGGCCTTCCATAGTGTCAAACCATAATGTCACCATCTGCGTCTTGTTGCCAATTGTTCTATACGTCCATAATAATTATTGGTACTCACTAGCGAGTGTTATATTATATGTACATTCAATGATAGACCCCAAGTCAGAATATATTGGCCGGTATTAGAAACAGTCTCGTCATGACAGTAGCGTCAGTAGCGGACGTTAGCGAGTGGGATCAGTCGGTGGATTATTATAGACGTGCGGCTGACATGGTGGCGTCGAGTTTGATTGATCCGCTGTTGGATGATATCCAGCGATAGCACTCCGAGATAAGGTACTGACACCTCCGCTTCAGCCGACACTCGCGCCGCGCCGGCTGCGGACTTGTGCGGACCGACCAAGTGACGAGCGTCCCCTCGGACAAGAGCAACAACACAAACCACTGCCATAGAATACATTATCTTGTTGCACATTCGAGTAGATATCTTACACTGCCTTTTGACATCAGTGGAGGCGCAATTGCGCAGTGCTACACTAGGTACGCAGTGCATGTAACGCGAGGGCGGCGGGCGGCGGGCACTCGGTGTCGGTGATCGCTCGCAAGATGTCCTCAGCGAGATACTCCTGCTCGTCCTATCCCGTGGGAGCTATACATATGATGAGGATACTACCGGTAGCGACAGCAGCCGACCTCATGACTGCCAATTATACAACAATGCATTTTTATAGGAAATTCTTATGAAAAGCTGAGAAGCCGGCTGGAATACATAGGAAGGATAGAGCAATGTACTAGGAGCCTGCAGTTTTGTGACGGATCACCGACAGTACAGAGACAGACATACCGACTGCTCGCTCAAGTGGCCTGTCGGCTGTCGCACCTACTGACAACGTGCCATACTGCCATCTTACTGGATTATGAGAATGTAACAAGGTTCTATGAGGAGCTATATGCCGCTTATCGAGCTGTCCATTATCACATGTCAGGAAGCCGATACGGAACTGAAGAACACTGTCTGTGGATTAACAAGGCAATCCACCGACAAATAAGAATCATATCGTATCTAATCTAACTATTATTGTTGACATTAATTCAATGTTACTCTGAATATTATTCCACGTCCATAAGTCCTCAGCGTGGTATCTTACGAACATACAATGTATCGCTCACACCCTGTTTTGCTTTATTTGATGTAAATATAAGAGATCTCAATTCAAAGCCTGTAGTAAAAAAAGTGCTTTTTAATCGCGTGCATGTCACAGGCGACCTAATGAATAATCACTTAGCTGTAATGATTGTTGGATAAGGTGCACCATGGCCGTGCAGCGCCGCTCAGTGTATTACCATTCTTATTGTTATGGTATTACTGGCAGGGCAGTAGTCGCACCACGCGGCGGTCCCATGTACTCGTAGCTCGCTCACGGTAGGCAGGGAGTACAAAGCGCCTCTTCAACTCACCGATCTCGTGTAAAGCACACATTTTATTGTGCTATATGCGTGAGGCAGGAAACATCACGATCACCTGATAGTAAGCGATCAACGTAGCCTGAATGATTTACGAGTCGTAAGTCGCTTGCAACACCACGGGCCAACCTTATTGTTGAGAGCACCCACTGAAGGGACAGCATGTCGTTGACGCTCTGGAATCTTTACGGTTGGCTGCAATCATCTCTAATTCCTACCATCCCCAGGCAACTCCTATATTTTACAATCTTTTATTTACTTACACCTGCCCGGTGTGTGTGTGTGTGTGTGTGTGTGTGTGTGTTTTTAAATCTTACAAGTAATATTTAATTAAATTAATAGCGCTGTGCCACTCCCTCGCCCTCAGTAATCCTCATACATCCACTCAACACATACAGTGATCGCTCCTATTGACTCAACCTTACGGACCACCGTCATCATATCATATATTAAGCGCATTTCAAAGATGACAAATAATTTAAAGCATTTTTATTTTTATTAGACTTGAGTCAATTCCATCTGGTGGTTTTCCTTGCGGTAGTGTATGATACTAATAACAATAATATTTCTGACTTTGTTTATTTGTAGGTATGTACCTAGAGCAAATTAAAAAATACTGAACAGAGTATTTTAATTCTTCCAGCGAAGTGCTGGCAAGGTTTACCTTATTATAATGTGTCCTCAGGTGACCACCAGCTTCGAATGTCCGCGGACATTGTAGGTACGTTGTCTCGAGTGACGAGCTTACGATGTCCTGCCGTGAATGTTTAGTAAGCTGAGTCCGGTATAAACTCAGCAATGACTCTTCAAATAAACATAATAATTGACATTTAAATTACTTACGAGACATGACATGAACATATCACAAAAAGTGGTCTCATAAAGAAGGATATTATGCTTGAATTACAAATCTAAGTTAGTACTTAATGAAAAAAGGCTTGATGACCAGCCTCCACAAGCAGCACCTCTTCAACCATTGTGGAGGGAAGTGAGCGACCCGTCTTCCGGACGCCGCCGCAAGCGAGGCAGGTTACCTATTGTAGCCTATTATAGCATGACATGCTCAAGCCCAAAAAGTTAATTTAGTTAAATAAATCCAAGCAGCGACTCAAGTTAAATGGATACTTCTTTGTCAATGATAACCCTTTTAGAAGCACAGATTTGACAGAATCTTTAAATTTGTTTAAGGGCAGATTTGGTTTATTATAATATCGTATACATTGGCCTAAAAATGAACCATGTACTTTTTGTAAACGAAATGTAGGCATTACAAGTAGATATTTCTAGTATTAACAAATGTAGGCATTACAAGTAGATATTTCTAGTATTAACAAATGTAGGCATTACAAGTACATATTTCTAGTATTAACACTATGCGTCACAGATCTACTTGTCATATCGACGCACGGCCTAAACGGAGTTAGAGACTTGAAATGTTTGACAGTAGGTACCTTATATGACGTAGGCAATGAGGCATCCTACAAGGAAGGGTTTTTGAAATTCTACCCCTAAGTGGGTAAAATAGGGGATGACGTCATTTTTAAAGTTACATCCATGTATATATAGTCGCGGGTAAAAGCTATAATTTATATGTATATGTTGACTTATTGACTTGACCACGCGTGCAAAGCCGCGAACAAAGCTAATCATAGTATAAAAAGTTATTTCCGATTTCCTGTCGAAGTCAGATCCTGTTTTTCTAAAATACGATGTTCTGATTGTTTGATGTTAATAATTATTTGTGACGCGGACTGAATCAGAAGCCTGAGTGTGGAGTGCGTGGCGAAGCCCGGGGCCCATAGCGGGCTTTACAGCTCTAGTCGCGTGTGACACGCGTCGCATGTCGTCCCATTCAATTGTACATCAAAATGTGGTTGTAACTATTGAATTGTATATTATTAGTTCAGAACCGGTTATAATGTGTGACGCAGGCCGGGGCGGGCTGGCAGACGAGTTCGTCACTTGATCCGAAGGTGGTGGTCATTCAGGAAGTGCTTATTTAGAACATCAACACATACCAATCTATGATTTAGGCATTAATTATATTTAAGTAGTCAGTTGGCAATCGCGGCGCGGCGCGTCCTTCAGCGACCCGGATTGTCATATATTTGTTAAGTTCTTGTAGTACTTGACGATGTTTTAACAAAAAGTATCACTCTAATTGGTAGCACGTGGCGTGGCGGAGTGTTTGTTGGGACATGCGGCTCGACTCGATGACCACTTGTACACTTGACAACCGCGGATGCTGACAATGTACCTACATTACATACATACATACATTAACATGGCAGCAATGGACACTTGTACCACACAGGAACCTATGTTTTTTAGTTCAATGAAAACACCACTGCGGGCCGGAGTTGGGTCGCGCTCATAAAATTATGCAAACTAGGTAGGTGTACTACCTTGCCTAAATCAGCTTTTTTATGTGAGGTTGAAAATAAAAAGTTGCACGTGTGATAACAAAACAAAACGAGAATTTGTGAACAGAAAAACTCTACTGCGCACCTGCGAGGCTCCGAGTCTCGAGTCGACACACACACCATAACATTGACACAAGACACAAAAAACACACAGAGTTGGATTGGAACCCGCTGTAATGCCGCCGATTACCAGCTGTAATGGATGACAATCATTTTAGTTTTAGCCTGTAACATAAATTAACATTGACCACTATAAATAAGATATCTTTGTTTAGTGCCTCCGGTGCCGGTGCCCTGGTCTGGTCGCCACCTGCCTGTCTTGCGTTCGTGTTCATTAATACAAACCGACATTCAACAATAATAATGATTGTGACTCCTTATAAAAATCGTTTTCCTCACGCCGCGCCGCGCTGCCCGATCTGACCGCGAGAGCAATTATTGACGGGAAACTCCCGCCTCCCGCGCAGCGCAGTATTGTAGATCCGGCGGAGAGCTCGGGCCACGTCAGATACCGCGCCCCGCCCCCCGGGTCCTACACGCTACTATCACTAGCGGGACAGACGAGCGGAATATTTTATCAAACATCGTGATTCAAATGTTCACGTGTCAAATCACATCAGACATGTAATGTAAATATAAGGACGTGCCTGTAACGGCAGTAGGTGGACACGATGGTATATTATCGAGCAACCAGCACATCTGATGATAAGCGCCTACCGGCTACCACAGGCTACGTCCGCCTGCAGTAACGGCAGTATCACTAGTTCATTGGCTACCAATGTTGCGAGTAGCCGCAGTGACAAGGGAACGTGTGCCTCCTAGCGGCACAGCGCCTCATCAAGCAGCTCTTAAACATTATCCAAGCGAAGAACATCACATAACACAGCAGCAGCGGCCAGCGGTGACGTGTATTTAAATTTTATTATGTTTTGTCGTGATGAGGTTTGGGTATTTTTAAAGCTTACACCACAACACGTTTGGTTTATTTATCAAATGATAGCCCACGTGTATTATATTATCCGTTGTCTGTTACGATCGGCTGGTCGTTGCTGGTCGCTAGTCGCTGCTTTATTGACATTAGTGTTGCATGGGATGCGAGTCGAATTACAGGAGGACATGTAGGGGGTAAATACATGCCAACATTATGGAATACATCTATACTTCAATTGCATCGCGTTAGTTATAGTAAACAGGGCAAGATAGACGTCTAGCTGGCCTGGCGGAGACGAGTAGTTGTGGCCGGTTGTTCACACCAGGCGAGCGCTGCGCCACCAGCCGCCACCAGCCGCCACCAGCCGCCGCACGGATGCTGTACATTTGTTATTTCATGTATTTTCACATTTTCTTTTCAGATATAAAACAGTACTTTACATTCGCAATGGGAAATTCTAATGCGGAGCCGGTTCATAAGAAACAGCGGTGTGTTAATTGCGCGTGGAGTGCGCGCGGGAGGGGGCGGCACGCCAAGTCACGGGACCACTTGCATGCAATTTATTATGCATTGCATTCACATCTTGGTTACGTAATCTGCGTACCTTGTCGCCTGCCTACCTACTGGGTATATACCTACATGCATGTATACTGTTATCAGGCATCTTTATGGTAATTACAATTATATCATTAACTAGCTTTACCCGCAACTTCGCACGCGTGGTAATAAATTATAATCACTAATATCACAATTTAGGGTTTTATTTTTTTTTGCGCGGAGGCCTAATTATTTTTCTAAAATAAAAGTAGCCCAAGTGATACCCAGTAAAATCAGCTATCAGCCAGTGATAGTCTTGTAAAATCGAATCAGCCGTTTCGGAGTTACAGGTAATTACACATTTACAATTATATCTCTTATCCCAGGGGAACCGTGCTGAATTTCGGGATAAAAATGATCCTATGTTTTACCTCGCAGTATGAACTCAAATATTGCCAAGTTTCATTTGAATCCGTTCAGTAGTCTCGGCGTGATGCGCAGCCAAGAAACAGGCAGACAGACAAAAATTAAACAAAAGCAGCAGATTTGGGTTCAGTACCGAAATAGAGTGCCCTTCAAAAATATTTATAATTTTATAATATTTTATTTGGTGATAAGAGTTAGAGTAGTGGAGCGTTATTGTGTGGGCGGCGCATTCGATTGTTTCTCAATTGATCAGTCAATTGATCTGCCCGCAGCTCTAGGGACAGGGGACAGGGTACAGGATGGCTCGGCTGCGATGGATGCGTTCTCAACAAACAATGTGACGGATTGATTTATATTGAGTCACGTGCCTCATGACAAACATTTTGAAAGGATCCCGCTCTACGGTTTATGACAAATTATAGTATTTATTACATTTATTAGATTAGATAAATGACTGCAGTTACTTAATCTGGGAATCCACAGATGAAAAGGGAAAAGCTGACAAACGGCAAATGATTTTATCAGGAATCGAAGCGATGGAATGCTGTTTTATGATTCCATACCCGAAGGGAAACCAACGGAACCCTAATACTAAGATTCGTACAAAGTCGCGGGAACGCCTACTTATTAATAATATTCCTCGTCTCCAAACATCAAAGATGAAACATAAAGTACTCCGTAGTTCTGTACTCGCAGTTTATCCGAGTCCGTGACAGATTTCCACGTTTCGCGCCAGTAGTAACGAGGTAGTTGCGACGGCCATATTGGTCTCAATGTATACAAAAACAATCCTGTCTAGCCACTCGGGGTGAACAAACAATCCTGTCTCTGGCCGCTCGGAGGGAACAAACAATCCTCTCGCTGGCCGCTCGGAGTGAAAAAACAATCCTGTCTCTGGCCGCTCGGAGTGAACAAACAATCCTCTCGCTGGCCGCTCGGAGTGAACAAACAATCCTGTCTCTGGCCACTCGGAGTGAACAAACAATCCTGTCTCTGGCCGCTCGGAGTGAACAAACAATCCTGTCTCTGGCCGCGAGGAGTGAACAAACAATCCTGTCTCTGGCCGCGAGGAGTGAACAAACAATCCTCTCGCTGGCCGCTCGGAGTGAACAAACAATCCTGTCTCTGGCCGCTCGGAGTGAACAAACAATCCTGTCTCTGGCCGCGAGGAGTGAACAAACAATCCTGTCTCTGGCCGCTCGGAGTGAACAAACAATCCTGTCGCTAGCCGCTCGGAGTGAACAAATAAAAGAGAAGGTTATATTGTTGTTCAACGTCACGTGGTCATCACGCTGTTTATGTACATGAGAACTGAACTCACTAAAGCAGACCAACTTTATTCCTATAACAACCAACTCAACTGTAATATTGACATAAAGCTTCCAACTATCTCTCCGAGTTTCTCACGACCGCAAAATTCACTGTTCTTTTGTTAATATTGTAACGTTCTGGCGGTTGTGAGGTAGCCCGCCAAGGCTCGTCGAGGAGGCGCTGTACTGGCAGTAGAGGCAGCTTCGTGGCTTGCGGCAATAGTACGTGACTCCTCCTTACCAGACGCTCCAGTCACTCCAGGTAGGCAGTTAGGGACAGTAGGTACCGGAGAGTGTCATGGCGCCATGTCACACCGCTCGCTGAACCTGAAATTTTGGTCTTTCGAGCCGGATTTGATAGGTCGTAAACTTAAGTAAGACTGCAAGCGTGAACAATAATCATCGCACGCACGGACATACACCGCGGTAACAATTGAATGGTAGGGACTAGGGAGTGATGCGTCTAATGTAAATAATAATATAATATGTGAAATGATCTATTGTCTGCTAGTCGGTAGGTAGAGGTGCTCGGTACGCGTTTAAGAAGGCAACAAAAAATTATTTAAAAAACTCCTTGAGTACTCTTTGTCTTGTTCGTATATAATAAATAGTAAAGCCTATGTTTGCTCGTGGTTTTACTTTACTGTGTGCAAATTCCACTCAGCCGTAGTTGCATAACTGAGTAACAAACAAACAAACAAACATGCAAACGGTCGCATTTATCACGTTAATGAGATGGTATGACGGTCGTAGCCTTTAACATCTAGATAACTAAGAGCCGTCCTCCAAGCAGCTTTTATTAGGGTACAGGGTTCAAGCATGGAAATAATGAGTAAGTTCTTGTAAACTATGATGTGTCACTCTCACAATGCAGAAGCATCGAACTAAAGGGCTCATTAGTGCGGTAGTGTTCCACTTGCAGGGTCTACTACAGGGAGGTGAGTGTCAGTCAGGGGCGCAACCAGACGATGACACAATACAAGGCCCTGCGCCATCACTGCGGACTGCGGTCACGCTGCATGAGGAAAACTACAACTAAACTCCACTCTAAACGATGCTCCGCGCAACATTCATATTTTCCATTTGCAATAATTGCAACGAGCAATAAATAAGTTGAGCGATGTAAGCACGTACAATACGTGTACACTGTGCGAGGAGCGAGGCGAGAGCGAGTCATCGCGGCTGTCGCGTAGATGCCGGTGGTGGCTGCTCGGCTGCCTTGGCCGATATCTGACCCGATAAGGACAGGCAGGACAGGCCGCTTCACGTGTTCCGGTCACATGACAACACACATTCAAAGGTTATACATACTATTATTCTGAAAGTGAACGCTAAAATGTTGTATTTCCGTCAAATTGGTCACATTAGGCTCTGCAACGTGGAGACACCCGCCCACTCGAGCACTCGAGCACTCGAGCACTCGCAGGTCGCGCGTCGCGCCCGGCCTTCATATAATATTATGCTATCACTTGTTTTGGTGTGTTCCACCTCGGTGTTTAAGTATCTGAATCGTAATCATCGTAGCATATCGGCTCCCTATATATAGACATGTGCCCTTGCATCTGACACCGGTGACCGGTGACCGGTGACCGGTGACCATGCAGATGGGGTGCTTTAAGAAGGGCGGAAGAGATTTTTGAAGGGTCGGCAACACGCGTGATACCCATGGTGTGTATAGAAAATAATATGCGGACTTATAATCTGTAAATAACATTCGCCTTTGTCCACCGCTCTGAGCTGTGGCTATGTTACGGTGTTATGGCAGCAAGAATAATAATCACATGGAAATTGTATGCTAATGTGCGAAATACATCATATTTGTACAGAAATCTGTTTGGGTTGTTTCCTCTCGACGGCGACTTCCTCATGTTGCGGTACCTCCACAGGGTACCTCACACACTCCTAATAAGATACTATAGGGTGGACCGCAGTACAGCGTGCGAGCAGAACAGCGCAGTGCAGTGCAGCAGGCGGGCTCGAGGGCGGTGTGTGTGGTATGTATTGTATTGTATGGTCAGGCCTCGACGCCGGCGCATGGCGCATCTCTTAATACTATTATTTATTTATGGCCGGCCACTGCGGCCAGGCCGGCCGGCCACTGCGGCCAGGCCGGCCGGCGCGTGCCTCCCAGGCCGACCCGCGCCCGACACACAGATAGACACAGCTTGCATTCGATTCGATATGAATAGCTTACGATCAATTCAACAACTTCGACAACAACAACAATTGTGACCATGAGTCTGTTAAATTGTATTAAAGTCGTCTAAGAAATACAAGCTAGAGAATACGTAATAGTCTAAGATCCGAACCTAATCGACCTTCACCGAGCTGACATAAGAATAAAACTTACTTTATAATAAATTTAGTATTTTAGAAAATATTATAAAAATGGGTTGGAAAAGTCCTGGACAATATATTTTAATTTTTTTTTATAAAATAAGTTATTTTCTATTATCAGCTCGGGGAAGGTCAATGTAGGTTCGTATCTTCTACTTTATGGGCTACTAGCTGTGCCCGCGACTTCGTATGCGTGGGTCTAATTTTTTGTGACGTGGAGCCCTAATAATTTTTCGAAAATAAAAGTAGCCTTCTAGCATCAGCTATCTGCCATTGAAAGTCCCGTTCAATTAAGTCCAGCCGTTAAGCTTTTGTTAAATTTCACGGGGTTTGTTTGTTGCGCGGAACCCTGATTTGATTCCGAAGTAAATTAAGCTTAAGTTACGCCTTACTGCATAAGCTACATGCTAGTGGAAGTCCTGGTCAAATCAAATCGGTCCCGTCTTTCAGACATTACCCCAAAAAAACAGACAGACAGACTGACAAAAACTTTTATAATTGTCTTTTTTTGTCATTATTATCATGTTTACTTTCATATGTATTTAGTTAAAAGCTGTTTATTTTGTCATTACAAACAGACACTTAAATTTATTTATTTGTTTAGATTTGCTAATATTTTTAGGGTTCAACCATTTTTTAATAACCACGTTAGGAAATAAATTTAAATAAAAAAGGAAACACGTCTTTCATCAATTCTGTTAAAAAAGGTTTATGCATGTTTTGAAGTAGATAGGACCAAGAAATCACGTTGTCTCACAGAAACTTTGCCTAGAAGAAGAAGTTTCAGGTCTCTACGATCAGCGATTTAAGCTGTGCGTTGATATGTCAGTCATTCAGGACAAAGCTATAGGATTGTTACATTCTTCAACCGAGTAAAAGTAAATAATGAATGAACACAACATGCTATCCAGAGTGAACTTCCTTATTATTCTGGTTCCGTAGTGTATGTACAGACAGTGGAGCAGTGCTTGATGTGTAGAGCTGGCGATGGCTGCCCGGCGGGGCGCGCCTGGCCTCGCATCAGCGCGGACCCAGCAATAGCTGCTCTGCCTCATTACAGGCATTACGCCCGCTGTAATTAGATCGACTTAGCAATGAATTACTTAAAGCCGGCCTAATGGTGCAATAACAATAAAGTGCTGAGCGTTGCGTCACCCCGTCTTCGTCAGCTGCTTACTTATTGTCGTGTGACTAGTGCCGTGCCGTCTTCACTTATTGCCTTATCTTTACAGCAGCGCGATAGGTCTCGAGTCACACACAAACACGCCGATAAATTATCTATTGTTTATTTATTTAACTGAGTATTCTGTATTGCATGCGCTAGGCGGATGGCTGCAGCTTTGAAACGAGCTCGAGCTGGAACCTTGTGCGAGTCCCACTCCCACTCGCCTCACAGGACAACACTCTGCAGGATCTGCGTGTGAGAGAGATATGCTTTACTTAAAACATAAATGTATGACACGCAGAATCAGTTCGGAAAATAATTAAAATGTATAAGTCGCAATTAAAGTTCCTTCATAGGCGCAGTGGAGATGACTGATAACATTCCTGGCCCCACACACGCCAGGTCCAAACAGTAGAAGCTACCGTATATCGTCAAGTGCACAACCATATCCCTTAACTCGGTCCCAACTCCACAAGAGTAAGCGTCCAGCACATTATCTGCAAGAACTCCACCTCTTCATGTCTAATGGCCGAATACTAAAACGCCAGTCAAATCTAAAAGTCACATCATTTGAGAGGCCTTCGATTTTACATGCTGAAATTGTATTTTGACGACGCTTCAAGCAGTTACGTGGAGCTGTTTACTTTGAATATCGGTTCAGTATTCGGCTGTAAATCATCTAGCGAGTCTAATTGGCTTTTTCAGTGGTGAGCACATCCACAATCCATTGTGGTGCGATATGAGAGCTGGCACGTGGTCGGTCGCGTGCTCCACCGCCTGCACATCACATGTGTAGTGACTAGTGCCGTCTGCCATCATGATGCCCGCGCGGGCAGATTGCCCACGTACACCGCACGCGACCTACTAAACGCTATGTTGCCCTCAGGCGGTGTGAGACAACACGGAGTGCCCTGCGGATGGGCCACACGCTTATATCCTTAGAGTTCTAGAGACAGTGGCAACGTCGCGAGGATCCTAGGTCATTACCGGCGAAAAGAACCCGTTACATTTGAAAGACTTTCTAAAGCAGAGCAATCGCTACCGGAGCGCTGGGTGTGACGACACGTGCGGTGCGCGGGCGCAGATTCACCAGTCCGTCGCGCGTCATCAATGGCCCCCGCGCCCCCGCAGTCACATGACGACCCCCGCCCCCGGCCCGCTCCCCGCGGTGCGTGCGGCGCCGGTCGACGACCCTCCACTACACAGCTTCACTGTACTCACTGACCTCACGACACTCATCCCCATCGTTCAGGACAAGTGACCGATGCTCGTTTAATGATATTGACGAAGTTTTCGCAAAGCCGAATGTGGCAATATACCTAATCGATAACTGAATATTTATAAATGTTATAATTTGATGCCAGTAAATATAAAAACAGGGAACCAAGGCCCGAGATGGCCCAAGGTCATAGTGATATTTGTTGAGGTCGGTCGGGTCTACATAGGAAATTTCACCGGCAAGCTTTGATAGTAAGGCATATGTAACAGTGTAATAGAGCTAAGTATCAAACATTAAGCCGTATGTACGTGTACTTAAATCTTGGTTTTGTGTGTCACTGTTGTGATGCTAACTGTGCTTACCGGCGGGCGGCGGCCAGAAGCAGCGGGGAGTTAGCCACGTGCTGCACGCACACACGCACACGCACACACACACACACACCGGCGCGACCATCACGTGACGCACGGCCGCACAAGGGACCTTTCATAGGCTCCCCGCGCCGCCTGGACTGGTTCGGTGACGTGTCGCTACCTACACCAGTATACTTACCCCGGTCCACCGGCCGCGTGCGACTTGCCGTTTCTGCTTTGCCTATGACCTATTATTTCTGCTTTTATAACTATATGAAACGATAGTCCCCACAGTCCACCCCGCGCTGCGCTGGCGGGCGCGGGTGCTACGAGCCCCGGCGCGCGGCGGGCGCAGGCGCCTGTCGCCCTTATAAAGAGTTCAACGCGCGCACACCCGCTTGTCCTGTAACACTTTCCTTGGATATACCCTTTTGGTAGTATGTAGTGCAACGTGGTATGCAATTTATATAATGTATGTTTTTCGTTCCCTTCATCATCTGTGATCTGTAATAGAATGTAGCAATATAAATATGTTAATATTGCAACGCTCATTCAATCTGTGCCGCTAATGTGTAGGAAGGCGACGACATGTCAGTGAAACCACGGAGACGCAGCAGGAGCTGCATTAGTATGCTCTCGTGTTTTAGAAAGGCTCGTAGTTTATATATTAGTGGCAGTAAGTTTAGGAATGTCACCAGTGGCCAGCTCTGGCCCAGTGGCAGCACGCGCCAGTCCGCGGCCTCACTAACTAAGACAAATAGTTCCAAACTGCAGCGGTAAGATGGGGTGTTTTGTATTTTGATATGGTTTTACATACAATACTAATAATCTGATCCGTGGGCTGAAGGTGTTATTGTACTGCACAGGGCACGGTACAGATAGTGAGCCTCCGCAGCTCCCCGAACCATGCACACTACCTCACTACACCTCACGTGAGACGGACACCTCCAACACTGGTGTGTCTAGACTGCACTCCATCACATAATATACTTAATCCACGATGTTACACGATGATACATCTGGCAGTGTTTACAGCCAGCTGTCGTGGTCTTGTCTGTCTGTCAGTGGCTTTCATTCCTCCCACATGAGTGATATACCGCCTCGCTACAGCTACAGAGCCCAGCGAAAGTTCTGTTGGATTTTGTGTGAAGCCCAATCACTGCCATTAGTTTGTTGACGTCACGATGAATAAATCATTGAAGACGACTAGAACTCTGTTGAGGAAGTGAAACCAGAATAAAACCAGTACAGTGTTATTTACCTTATTTTATTTTATTATCAACAATTTCAATTAATTGAGAAAATCCACAATATTTAATTTCAAGTCTGTGGCGGAACATAACGCAATATAATGTACTATTTGTGCTGGTCATAGACCATAGCGAGATCTTTACCAGCTTTACCTCAAAGGTGAATCGTAATCATGGCGCACGTGAATTCATTAAATTCATATGAGAGATAAAGGTCGAAATAGACCATTTCATTTGCACGTTTCGTCATATCAAACCAGGATGGTTTGATATGACGAATCCCAAATGGAAGTGTTTCCGGATGTGTTCTAAAGTATGTTCCCTGAATATGTTGGAGTACTGTGCGACGACGGACTGAGGCACTCTGTCACTGTAGTGGCCTGGGCTCGCTCTGATACGGAAATAAATAAAATCATCATGTCATGTCACTTCACACGACGATATGTTTAAGATAATGAGATAAGCAATCAATATATTTATTATGTTATATTACATGTAACATATATTGTTGTAGCTACTTGAAATACATATGTGTGAAAATTAGTTGATTCCATCCATAACGGCAGCATGTGGAGGTGTTCAGTAGCGCTGTCCCCGGCTGCTCTGTAGTGGCTCGAGCTGCATCACCGCGCACTCCGCACCAGGAAACTAGTCCGCCAACGACCGCGGTGTCGCAAATAGTGTCTCAGGGAAAATATACACTTCGTGTTCCGCAATTAAGGTTTTCAATTCCGGTTGTGTGGCAACATCGTCGGGGACTACGTCTGCTCTGGTGCCTAGGTCATGTCTACGACTTATAGAAAGAAGGTCGTATTCGTATTTCAGCTGTAGCCGTTGTCCCCTCCTTAAGACTTAATATATACTATATTGAGGTCCCACGGGAACGGGCCAACAACACATAAGAAGACCGCGAGGGTTAGTGCACTTCGCACGTAGCATTGTTCTAATGATAAGTGGCATGCCCACGCGACCACTGCGGTGCGCACCAACACTGGAGATAAAATAATCATTTTTTAAAATAAAAGTCGTGTTTAGTTATGTTTCACTAGCGGCCCGCCTCGGCTTCGCACGGGTAGACATTTAAATCAAATATTTTGTCTACCCGTGCAAAGCCAGGGCGGGCAGCTAGCCTATGTTACTCGGTGATAGTGTAGCTTTCTAACGGTGAAAGATTTTTTGAAATCGGTTCAGTAGTTTCGGAGCCTATAGACATTTATCAAATATTTTCTCTACCCGAGCGAAACCGGGGCGGGCAGCTAGTATAATATATAGCCTATGTTACTCAGTGATGATGTAGCTTTCTAATTAAAAAAGAATTATTAAAATCGGTCCAGTACTTTTTGAGTTTATTCGTTACATACAAAAATACAAATCTTTCCTCTTTATAATATTATATATTACTAGCTGCCCGCCCCGGCTTCGCTCGTGTGGACAATTTTTTTTTGCATTTATGGGGATGAAAAATAGATGTTGGCCGATTCTCATAGATACCGGATAAGCACAAAAAATTTCATCAAAATCGGTCAAGCCGTTTCGGAGGAGTATGGCAACGAAAACTGTGACACGAGAATTTTATAAATTAGATATTAGTGTAGATAAACGATAGCGTAAGGTAATTGAGGTGTACGTAACAGGTTTTCCCGATCATGGGGCATCAGGAAATTGTATACAGTAATACTGTAGTCATGGCATAAGTGTCCCGCCTTCCTTAAGGAAACACCAGCATCGACAATATATAGCAGCGTATAGCCGGGAATACCGACAGGCCAGCGAGTGCATGTAGTGCCCCTGCTTGCTGCTTGTTGCTTGTTGCTTGTTGCTGCACCGGTCTGCGTCGCTGACGGACGAGGTACACTTAATAAGTGTAGCGTCACTTACTACATACATGTTTACCCGGGACAAGCTGCCCTCCTCACCACTCACTACCCACCACCAGGCTCTGCAGCGCTGACCAGGTACGTACCTAAGTACATTATCTATACTTATCTGCCTTCTCTATTCTCTGCATCATTGACGTCAAATCGTTGTGAAGGTCGCGAGAATCAAATGTATTGTCACTTTTAAAATTGCTTTAAGATGACAAACTATAAAACTGACATGCGATTATTTAGGTGGATGTAGGAAACAGATAAATGTTTTATAATTAGGTGTTAGCTTATGTAAAGGGGGAGGGGAATCGGGACGGTATTTACATGATCCATCCCGAGCCGGGGAAGTGTGACGTGTGTGTCGCGGGGCGGGCGGGGAGGCTCCAGCGGCCGCAGCCTCCGCGCTGCGCATCTCGCTCGGGGCGCACCGCCGTCACCGGCCGCAGTGGCCGGCTCCTCCAGTCCGCCAGTCGCGCCCCGACCGCGCCACAGACCGCACGCTCCAAACCGCGCGAGCCGCGCCTCGCTCTCGAAACACATCGCTCGCGACCCGCGACCCGCAACGCAACCTGCCCAACACGGCCGCCGCCGCCGCTCAGAGCCTCCCGCCCGCCCAGCCGCCGCGCCCGATGCCCAGCTGACGTTCCGCCCGCCCTACACGACACGCACCAAAGTGAGTCCCGTCGCCTCAGTGCCGGCCGAGTCCCGAGCCGCCGTCGCTCACCCTGGGACACGCACCACACCCGACCCTCGTCCTATTCAGGTACCTGCTCAGTGAGACGAGACAGAGCACGTTATCGCTCTCGCCGACCACTGCGACCACTGCCTACAATCGGTGCAGACAACACGACGAAGTACCTGTACGAAAATATATAAGTACCTTAATGTTTTTAACTCCGACGACGGCCGTGTGAAATGTGAGTCACGGTCGCATTCTTCAGTTTTTATCTTCCCTTTAAATAGTTGCAACTAATTAGTTAATCGCAGTAGAGCTCGGTCGCGGCAGGTGTGCCGACTGCCGGGGACTGGGGACCCTTCGCGGTATCTCTCACGTAACAATAGTGATGCCGGCTCGCTCGCACTCCTCACTGGGCATGCACTTTCTCGAGTTCCCTCTCCTCGCACTCGCACTCGCATCGCATCGCACCGACGGACCGGCGGGCGGCCTACTAGTGCAGTTTTGAGGCAACACGTGGTGTTATTTGTTTACGCTCCGAGCTTCTGGAGTGTAGTATGATAATATCATTGTGAGGCACGCCTCCAGCATCAGTGGCTGGAGCCTTGCAGTGGTAGTGCTCGTGACGCGCGCTCGGGCTGTTTACCCGAGTCATCACTTTGGTGTCGGCCAGGACGTATTTCAAGTGTAAGTGATTGACTCATATGTTAAATAGTTTTGAACTCATTCGCAGCCTTTGTCTCGTTATTAGACTTCATGGTTGATATTTCAGTTCAATGCAAAAGGTCAAGTGCTTTAAACTCTTTTCTAATTAGGATAGAGGAGCAAGGTAGTCAGAGTAACTATACTACGCGGAGTAGGCAGGGTAGTGCACCTGTCCTGCTCGCTCTCCGCCGATCCCCGGCAGCTGTACATGTTGTACATGGTCCCTGGCGAGGCGATCACAATATGCTCCCCGTCGACACCAGCGCTGGAAATCCCCATCCAGTCGTCTGCAGGTCTGTTTGATTGTTAGGCTAGCTCGGAAGAAATTTCTCTGATAATACACGAGAACACTGTATACGTAGTCGGTACCTACGTTCAGTTGTATGGTATACTGTTACTGACGGAGCGCGGCAGTGAGTGGCGCCCATGTGAGACCAGGTACCTGTACGTGTTTATCTATTCCTATTAATAATGCAGGGCACGCAATAAATGGACCCACCTACAATCGTTTATTTTTTAGTTTAGTTTTTATCAGTTTATTCGAGAACAGGCAATCTACGAGTCATTCTGTTGAGCGTCGTCGGCGGCGCGGGTGGTCCCCGCTGCGGGCTGCGCGGGCGACTGGCGATATACTCGGACCCTTGTCTATTCCACTAAGAGTAAACAAGCGCAGCCACTCACTACACTACCGGCCTGCTGTCGGTTGTGGGCGAATGATAACTTTTTTTAGCGTTCCGTACCTCAAAATGAAAAAAGGAACCCTTAATAGGATCACTTTGTTGCCCATCTGTCTGTCTGTCAAGATTTTTTTTTCTCAGGAGCGCGTGGAGCTATCAAATTGAAATTAATACCAAATACCCGGGTCTATAGGCTCTTTCAGCCGTCAAAATATCAAACCTATAAGTCAACGTGAAGAAAAGATATGAACGTTTATGTCACAAATTTTAGCATAGTTTGTGATTTTACAAGGGAATCAAAACCTATAGGGTACTTGCCGTTGACCTAGAATAACGAAATTTGCCAAGAAGCAGTGTTTTGCAGCACATTAAAGGGAAAACCGTAATAATGAAGTCAAATAAAAAAAAAGTAATTTACTATAACAATCTTACAAAGATATCGCTCCCTCTCCTTACCTACAAGTTTGTACCTCTCTTGGAACCCTCGGTGCGCGAGCCCGACTCGCACTTGGCCGTTTTTATACCTTTGATGTCAAATTATTCGCAAAAACTCTGAGGTGAATACTGTTAACTGAATGTGAGTGAGTGACCGACATGTCTCCATCGCGAAGGTGCCTGTCTACATAAACAAGAGCCCGCTGAACATGATTTCGCTTGTCTATCCACATTGGCAGCGGAGACAGGCTTCGCTCAGGCCGCTATCTGCCAACTGGTGCGTCTGCTCTCTCGTGCACTGCTCTCCGCTCCGCAAGGTTTGTCTGGTTACAAAAGAAACCACTGCAATGCTATAACTTGTGTTTATCAGCAGTTAGGGCTACATGCTCGGCTTATCTTAGTACTATGGCGAGTGTATCCACAGCATAGTGAGGTAGCCTGATAGCCTCCCATAACCAACGAACATAACACGCTGGTACACCACACCATACATACATTTATTGGGTTTCATTATGTTCGCTACTTACCCTCCCGTCCGTGATACTAACCCACGGCTAATATTTCCTGTCCGTACCTGTCTGCTAGTGCCTCCACGGATTTATTTAAAATAGACTATAATGTAAATTCCACATTTGTTTTTAGTTACTCTTATCGTGCGTGGCTTGTACTTTAAAAGTGCAGTTGTATCGAGGTAGCCCTGTGCTGGGAGGGTTAGCAGGGAGCTGTCTGTCCTACTTCATTTAGTTAATCATTCACAGTTGAACACTCATTCACGACACTCGAATTGTATCTAATCTCTCTATGTAGGTTTATTTAAACCGCGCCCGAAACTATGATCGTCAATGACTGTATCGATGTGCTGACCACACTGATCGCAACTAAAGGACCAACGGTTCAAGCAATACAAAACTTATGTTTTGACGAGCTGACTGGCGAGGGATAATACTTATGACCACGCTGATGCCGGCCGGAGTCGGTGACTGGACAACTTGAATACAACTATTAAACTGCTGGTTTTCAACCAAAGAAATATGTAGGTATTAATCTAGCTTGGTACTTGTGCACGGTTCGATTGGATTCTGACCGAGTCACGCTGACTTCACTTTAAATGCCAATCAAATGTACTCGACTGCGACCGAACCAAATGTTTATTACATATCAATCCCATTTATTGGCCGCGACTTCCTCAGTGGTGGTGTCCGTTTCATTCGTTGAAGTGTGTCGCGCCCGTTAGTACGTGCGGTGTGAGTGAGTGCAGCTCAGTGCACGAGCAGTGCTACCACCAGCCGGCTACTAGTGCTGTAGGCAGAGACAGTGCCAGTCCGATGCCCGCGCGCGCCTCCCACGTCAACATCGCTTACTACAGGTAAAACATCCGTTCGGAAAACATATTCAAAGAAATTATCCAGTGGCGAGTATAGTATTATCATCAAGCAATCGATAACCAATCCAAACCTTCCAACTATGGATGGCCTCTTCACATCGATGACTAGTGGTGGCACTGGGGGCAGGCAGCCGTAGTGCTAATGATCCAGGAGTACTGAACAATACGGCATTCATGACTTCATACGTATCTTATTAGGGCCTACGCTTGTTAGCATCGGCCCATTTCAGTTAAATTTCTCATTAGATATAATATAACTCGATCTCAATACGTCATGTAGCAGGGCCTATATATAAATATATATATGATATAATATAAACAGTACGATATATATAACACGCCAATGGCTGCTATTTGCTTAAGGTAAATGTGTCGATTAGCTTTCCTGGTTGGTTTCACATATCTGTGAAATGCAAATGTCTACATCGTCGCGTGGAGTCACCAGTTTTCAACGTGAGTGCGACTCCTGCGCCGGCGACGTCGCGCGTCGGCGACGAAGCGGAACATATTATTTTAGTAATGTTAAGTGGCATGCGCGCGCAGTACAGACAGACGACACACAGCACGCGGCCGTGGCGCTAGCATTCAGCGAGATAAGCAAACTGCTCCCATTGTCAACACTATCATCTATACATACATACATACATAGTTATCGACTTAAAACTATGTATTCTATCTGTATGTTCGTCATCACGTGCTCGGAATCACATCCACATTCCACCACTACAATCAGTTCTATCTTCTCTCGCGACTTTCCTGACGTATTAGTTAGCAATACCAAAACACAAATCTATCACATAAAATATAATGTGTTTATTTAAATAAACTGAGGGATACATTTATTTCTATTGGAACAATACATTATAACATAAACTTAAATTAAAAACTTAAAATAAAAATAATATGTTTATATCATAGTATGTTACTCAGGGATGGCGATAAATGATAATTTGTACATCAAATAACATCTGAATGTTTCAACACCGCTACATTATTCCAGACACCCGATGTCCGGCTCTCAGACACTTTTCAAATGTTACAATCGTTTTGCAAATAACTATTTTGCTTCAATTTCGAGGGAAGTTGAAAATCAACGTAAAACAGTGTTCATCATGCTGTGATATCAATAACTATGATAAACATTCAACACAGTGTTTGCTCCGTGACGGTAACTGTGCGTATCCTCCGTCCAAGACTTTCCACGGCTTCCTTGAACCTGAGGTGTTCAGTTCAGGTCAGGTGGCTCTGATTAATGTGCAATTGTCTGGTGGCTTGTGTTGTTGTGGTGTCCGTGGCTTCGTGTCGTATTGTGTCCGGCGGCGCTTCTGAGAAGCTTCCACGACGGCGACGGCGGGGCAACGCAGATCATTTGGAATTCTTCAGTTAATTATGTAATGTCTCGTTGATTAGTTTTTGATCGGTTGAACTAAAGTTATCACGTGATTACTTAGTAGTTGTAGGTAGTCTGGTTGCTTAGTCAGCGGCGAGTCACGAGATCTTACCGTGCTTGTAGGTTCTAGCAGCTGTATATTAGACAGGCCCCATTCGGCGCGTCTCTAAAGTTTCTATCCATCGGTGCTCTAAAATGATATTATAATAATGCAGGTGGTGCTCTACTGTGAGAGAGAAAAACACATAATCACTGAATTTCTTAATTCTTACCTCGGCCAGTGCATGCAGACCCAGAGATTACGCATTATGATTGCTATACCTGGTGCTGGCAGATTATTGTTCGGTGGTAGTTCCTGTCCTCTGTCTCTCTCACACGCACAGCTTGCTGCCGCACCACTTCACAAACAAGTCCGATGCGCAGTATTCTTTAGCTGATTGTGTTTATTATTTGATACACTTTAAATTGGATAAAAGTGGTTGTTAGGTGTATATATTTGTACCACGGCCACCTATCGCCATCGTTGTCAGCCCGCGGCCGCCTCTGGCCTCAGTGTTGGCAGGCGTGGGTCCACTGCGGCTCCGGTCCCTTCAGCGGCTCGTCCAGCTCGTCCTGACCCAGTTGACGGCGCCGAGTGCTCAGTGCTCACGTGCTCGTCCAACCAGCCCACCCGGTTATGATAATTATTGACGTAAGCACCCATTTCTGGCCCTGGCCCACATCCACTTGCGGCCGTACCGTAGCTGTGAGTCACGCCAATTATTGCATATTGCCAAAACTGCTAAAATTCCAGTTACCAAAATGTCTACTTTCTACACAAATCGCGGCCCACACACACTACGTGTCCACACACGCGACCACACTCGCCAGTCGCCACTGACCTGGTTGAGTTGAGGGAAACGATCTCGTTGTATCTGGCTGCCTCCGCCTGCTGGGGTCGACCCATCCAATGCTTCCACCAAGTTATTGCGAGAACAATTTATCAGCAACAACATCTCTACTGGTTCATGACATCCGCATGATCCACTGGCTGTTGTATGTATTTAGTACATCATCAACGTTAACACAATCGGTTGCATGTCAACAACAACACGCAGTACTATACAATACAACATGTGTTACTGACGGGCTCGTGTGTCGCATGTCGTGTGTCGCATGTCGTGTGTCGCGTGTCGCATGTCGCAGAGACGGTACAACTGTAGGGCACACAGTTACGACACAACACAACACAGGGGCATCCGCCTTACACACCACCATTGTAACGGAAACACGGACAAAATAATAAACGTCATATTTACTTTCTTACCGTCATTTATCAATATGTGGGTGGGTAGGTGGGTTAAGGAGGAAGGAGGCTTAGGACGCGGCATCGTGTCTCAATACCCACTTACGAACAATCCTTCTGCGAACTATATCTATCTATCTGTGTAATGCTGTCTACATATCAAATACAGCATAGTTGTCGTTAGAATCAATCGTTTGCGGGTACGTGTGGTGTGGTGGTAGTCTTTGACACATTTCATATAATATTTACCTTTGCCAGGTAAGATGGAACTTTATATATTTTTATGTTATCAGTATCTTAGATTTTAAAACGCGTGATACCATGAAGCTGAGGAGCGATGCATCACACGTCAGGTGAGGTGATCCTCAGGCTCCAGGCTGAAGGCTTTCAGGTGGTGCGTAACGACTGTATGTATATATGTATATGTATAGTATACAGTCCTGACACTGAATAGGCGGAGGTGGAGGGGCGACGGGGGAGGCGCGAGCGGGGAGGGGGGGAGCTCACTCATCAGAATGGAGATAACGTTAATGTGCACCGTGAGCGGAACGGACATGTATTGGCTCGCTCTCATCAACCCATTTGCATTATTACACGCTGCACCCACCACGGCCAGGTACACTGCTCACACGCGGAGCCCCGCCATCATCCCTCACTCCACCGACTACCGTCAGTATAACAGCCTGCAGCGGTCACTAGTCCGCTACATAACACTCACTGAGGACAACAAGACCACCATTTGACCCACAAAAGGCTTAAACACGTTTAGAATTTTCAATGTCTAGGTGCTTTTTATGATCATCGACCTGTTTGGTAACATGGGCGCGAGATGTACTGTGCCTTGGAATAAATAACTTCAAATAAGTGATACTCTATGTAATATTTTCGTAGTATTCATTAGTTTACGTGGCCTATAATTATGTGCTCAGCTGTCACGTGACTGCCTTTGCCATCCTCAGCGACATCTGTGCAAATATGGCTGCCTTTGTGCGCAAATATGATGCGTTACCAATGTTACCCGTTAACCTGTGCACTTGTAGTAGAAGCAGTAGTGCTACACCGGCCGGCTGCGCAGCTTCACCCCTGCATCTCATAGTTTGATAACTGACAAGCCTCAGTTCTATAGCCTATTGGTAGTGTTCTGGAGCGAGCGAGATGGACTACATTAGGTATAATTTATATAGGTACCTATAACTATATTCTTAACTGTTGAATGTAATGAACAATTGTTTGTTTAGCTAACTAGATTAGTCACGTACGAAACTGGATGGATTGGTTTATAATGTTATTTCCGAAGAGAAGCACCGTTTTGTTATCCTCTGGGTGTATACACTGTGTCTGTCTGTGTTCGTGTTCCATTTTACACATAAGTTCCACGGCGACTGTATAGGTGTGTTAGTGTCTGTGTTGGTAGTAACGCGTGGTGTGGTGTGCGCAGGATGATCCCGCGCCGCAAGCACAACGCCTCGTCCGGCAGCCTGCCGCCGCCCGATGACAAGCACGCCAGCAACGACTACATCCGTGAGCACTGTTCTTACTTACTCCACTCCGCTATAGTCGCTACATGTCATCATCTCGATCGGTGTCAATCAACCCCGCAGCTATTACACTCCGCCCCCGCCTCCGCCCCGCCAGTAGAGGCGCGCTAACAATATTAAGCAACGCCCGGAGTGTAATACAGTCATGCCACCCAAAACCCAGGCTTCATTGTTCTATCGACGCATTCCACCTGTAGATATACTTTCTCGAAGCGATTATTAGAAGCTCATAACTATAGTCTGGTAATTATATATCTGAGCTATCTTATATATGTCATATAGATATAGCCAACACCACGATCATACCACGTATGAAATTATATTGAAATATTTAAATACCAGTGCTATAATTTCATATTCTAGTGTGATATATGATCACAGTCCAGTACTTTGTTCCTAAGCCCCCAGGCGGCTTAACCCGAAGATCTGTAATGTTGTATCCCCTGAATATGAAGTGTCATGTCATGTGGGAACAATCGTGTCTATGCATAAATACTAGGTCTGTGTGTCTATGTGTTGATACGAGTGGCGAGGCAATGACAGCGCGCGTGCGCGGAGCGGAGAGCGGAGGAGGAGGGGCCGTGAACTTGACCGCGCGGAGAGCGGCCTCGCGCGCCGCACGCGGCTCACTTCCTCACTGTTCACTGCCATTGTGGCCCAGTCTCCCCTCTCACGGCCGGCACCGGCACCGGCACCGAGAGATCATCACTAACTAGTTTTGAAATACAACACTATTATACAGATACCCAATATCATTTTACTGAGCAATAAGTAAAGCAAAGCATTAATAATGTATTGTTCCTCTCCTTATCATGTAAATACATACGGACTAGTTGATACACTGTGTATCAATCTAGTGTCAAGCTCATTACTTTGTAAGGTGTTATAATATATTGGTAGTCATAACGAATAGGTACGGTTTTATTTATAATACGGAAATGGTGGGTAGACCGATTTCCGTAAAAGTAAAAGCTACTCTCAGTCCTTAAGCTCATCTCATATGGATTGAGTAGCGTGTGGAGTAAGGGTTCGCTGATGAAGGTGGTGTGTGTCTCAGTGTCGGATGGCGGCGCGCGCGACGGGTGGCGCGGCGTGCTGCGGCGGCGCTTCAACAAGAAGACGCTGCACAAGCGCGTGCCCATCACCGCCTGGCTGCCGCAGTGAGTGTCGCCGCCAGTGGCCTACAGTGGCCACTAGTCCCGGGATGACTCGCCGGCCGAGCGCACGCTCACTGCCCGCTGACTGTGCGCAGGTACAACATGGAGAAGGCCGTGGGCGACCTGATCGCAGGCGTGACGGTGGGGCTGACGGTGATCCCGCAGTCGCTGGCGTACTCCAACATCGCGGGGCTGCCGCCGCAGCACGGACTGTACGGCTCGTTCCTGGGCTGCTTCGTATACATCGTGCTGGGCGGCTGCCGCGCCGTGCCGGCCGGGCCCACGGCCATCGCGTCGCTGCTCACGTGGCAGGTGGCGGGCGGCGTGCTGGAGAAGGCCGTGCTGCTCACGCTGCTGGCGGGCGTGGTGGAGCTGCTCATGGCCGTGCTGGGGCTGGGCTTCCTCATCAACTTCGTGTCGGGCCCCGTATCCTCGGGCTTCACCTCGGCCGTGGCGCTCATGATCGCCACCTCGCAGGTCAAGGACCTGTTCGCCATCTCGGTGTCGGGCGACACCTTCCTGCAGCAGTGGATCTCCATCTTCCGCAACCTGCACGCCGCCTCGCTGTGGGACCCCGTGCTTGGCTTCATCTGCATCGCGCTGCTGCTGTTAATGAGGGTGAGCCGACATAAAGTTCACGCTTACTCTCCCGCTGCCTAGAATTTTCTACGTTTGCAACCGCGTAGGACATCAGCATCGCCATGGTCTTTTGCCAAACTGCTTATTCCAAACGTGTTTTAACCCGATGTGGCTCAGTCAGCTATGTTTAATCCAGTTGTCAGACATTCTGTTCTTGATACACCTGTACTAAGGATTGCCAATAATATTGTAACTTGGGAACCGGGAACGTCAGCTGTACGTTGTCTCTGCAGCACTAAAGGGGACTCGGTATGGTATAGTAATAGTATGGGTTACTATGCAACTACTAGCCACAGATAGGGTTCAACTCAATTGGACTAACCTACAAGAACTCGCTTCAACATGTTTTGAAAGTTGAGTTATTAGTAAAATTTGTACGGACATGGCAGATGCTTAAGTAATGTGTTAAACTGTGTGTCTTCAGAGGATCGGCATGATAAAGCTGGGCGAGCAGAGTCCGGAGGGGCCGAGCACGCGCCAGAAGGTGGTGAGCAAGTGCCTGTGGCTGGTGGGCACGTGCCGCAACGCGCTCGTGGTGCTCGCCTCCGCCGCGCTCGGCTGCTGGCTGGCCGCCGCCGGGGACGCGCCGCCCGTGCGCCTCATGGGTCAGTGCCCGCACTCCCCGCACTCCTCACACTACCCGCACTACCCGCACTACCCGCACCACGTCCCCTCTCCACACCGTCACCTGAACGACTGCAAGTTGGATCTCTCTTGTTCAGTGACCTCATCGAAAGGGAATCTCCCCATTGTACCTGTTATATATTTTTAGTAATTGTGTTTACACCATGGAATATTTACAATGTTTTTTATTTTCCCTGTGCGCTCACCAGCTGACAATATGCGAGGGGGTTAGTACAGTAGTTAGAGTGTAGCTAGAGTCACTACACCCAACACTCATCCAGTACCATATGCACAGTCCGCCACGCGCTGGGGGCCGCCGGCCGCTCCCTACTGACGAGCTCCCTTCATGTGACGAGTTTGTCAAGAGCAAGAATAAAGTGCGACTAGTAACTATTGGTAGCCGCAAGTCTTCCTTGCTCGGGCTTCTGTCTGATTACATAATATTTTACCGAAACTGGCATGAAGAAGTGGTCGTCTAACGTCTGGTGCAGCTGACGTGCCCTTCCCAGGAAGCAAGAGCTCTCAGTGTGGTCGTTGTCTAGTAAGCAGTATAGTTAGTTTCACCGCGTGCAGTAGCCGTGGCTCACGGTGTTTATGTGTGTGTGTGTGTGCAGGCGCGATCCCGTCGGGCGTGCCGATGCCGCAGCTGCCACCGTTCAGCTACGTGCGCGCGGACAACAGCACGGCGGACTTCCTGGACATGGTGTCGGAGCTGGGCTCGGGGCTGCTGGTGATCCCACTCATCGTACTGCTGGAGGACGTGGCCATCTGCAAGGCCTTCTCCGACGGCCGCACCATCGACGCCACGCAGGAGATGATCGCCCTGGGCGTGGCGGGCGTCGCCAACTGCTTCGTGCAGGCCTACCCGGGCGGCGGTTCGCTGGCGCGCTCCGTCGTCAGCAACGGCTCGGGCGTGAAGACCCCGCTGAACGGCCTCTATACCGGTGAGGGCCCGTCTGCTATGAGCGGCTGCCCTTGCTCCCGTCACACCGTTATGTTACACAGACACCCCACGCCCCCACGCCGACGAGCTTACAGCACACACCCGAAAACTACTGAAATTGGCCGTACGCCTGTGTTGTCCCTCCGTTGCTTATAGAAAAACTGATTTCCGCCATATCCGCTAATGAGGCTCTAAGCTGACACTAGGTAGTCGAAGAGAAAGTCTAATATATTTAAATTTGGTGCCACAATAACATGAATCTCTGCCTATTGAAGCGTTACATACTCCGAGCTGGTGTAGGCATGTAATGAGTCGTGACCGGTGTCGCAGGTGTGATGGTGATCCTGGCGCTGCAGTTCTTCACGCAGTACTTCGAGTTCATCCCGAAGGCGGCGCTGGCGGCCGTCATCATCTCTGCCATCCTGTTCATGGTGGAGTACAACGTCATCAAGCCCATGTGGCGCGCCAAGAGTGAGTCGCCACTCACCATCTGTTGCTTATTATTATACACACCCGCAAGCTTTCCCCGCGATTTCGCTCGCATTACATAACAATAGTATAGAAAATAGAAAGTTCAACAGTCTATATATTTGGTCTCCAAAACTATTATCTCGAGTGATTTGCAATATAATGGCATATGTACTTCTCAATGTCGACGTTCTCTTAGAACGGCATTTATAAAAATCCTTTCCCAAACCGATTTCTACTATTTCGCATCAATTGTATGAAAAGCTATTGTTTATATATTTTCCAAAATATAGATACGGTAATCCTCAGTGGGTTTCCGTCAGGAATAGTAGGTGTAATGCTTAGTATGGTAGTTAAGTGTGCGGTGTGCGTGTGCGCAGAGCTGGACCTGATCCCCGGCGTGGGCACGTTTGTGCTGTGCCTCACGCTGCCCATCGAGCTGGGCATCCTCACCGGGGTCATCGTCAACATCATCTTCATCCTATACCACGCCGCGCGCCCCAAGTTCTCCGTCGAGATGCTCAAGGTACCTATCTTCACAATTATACAATATATTCTGGGCCGTCTGCCCGTTTTCATCCGCTTTACAAATACAATAAGTTAGACTACCACCTATAGGCCACTTATTGCTGAAGCCAAATAGCTAGGTGGGGCGACATCATCCAACCCACAATTGTTGCAAGAGCAGCATGTCCGTGCGCCAAGCGGCGTGTAGTGAGAGTCGTGTGTCGTGTGCAGAGCGCGCTGGGGGCGGAGTACCTGATGATCACGCCGGACCGCTGCCTCATGTTCCCGTCGGTGGACTACGTGCGGCGGCTGGTGACCAAGTGCGCGGCGGGCAGCTCCGTGCCCGTGGTGCTGGAGTGCACGCACATCTACAGCGCGGACTACACGGCGGCGCAGAGCATCCAGCAGCTGACGGCCGACTTCCACGCACGCGGCCAGCCGCTGCTGTTCTACAACGTGAAGCCCTCCGTGTGCTCCATCTTCGAGGCCGTGGCCAAGCCCGAGCACTTCGTGGTGTTCTACGAGGACGAGGAGCTGGACCGGCTGCTGGCGGCCGCCGACAAGCCGCCGCCGGGCAGCGCCTGACCACTCCGCGCCACAAGCCCCTCTACCGCGCACGCTACTGCTTAGGAGAGATGAGACGTTATTATTATACACATAACGGCTACTATGTATACTGTAGGCGCTGTGAATAGTTCCCTTCGAGTGGCTGCAGACCCATCGGCGCGCTGCGGCGATGTAAAACTGTAGTGTAGTGTAGCTGAGGACAGCTGTGGCAGGAGAGGGCTGTTGTCACAATGCGTTTGACTCATCTTCGTAGGACCTTACAATTGTAACAGATCGTGATAGTTAACGTAAGTTATTAGTAAAGTGACGCATCTATTTATTTGAGTAATTAAAGTACAATTTTAGGATAATGCATTGGTCGATCAGTACTTACTACATAGTTAAGTCACAAAGCTTTAACTGGCCCGAGTGGGGACTCCCCGGCCCGCGCGGCGCCCACGGCGGGATGTCCTCGCTCGCGCTGAGGGAGGAGTCGTGTTGTGATGAGGGAGCTGCTCCAGCCCAGAGCACTCAGTGCCACCAGGTGATAAAGAGACGGTTCAAAACTTGACTTAGATATTACTATTAGGTAGAGATTCTTATCGATTGTTTGTGATCCTCGATTTAATTCGTTAAAGTCTAATAAATAGAATAAAAATAATTATATTCATGATGAATTCAGAGATGATAATTTTTAATATAATGTTACTTAATTATAGTTAGTTGTAAACAATGTTGTGATGATGAGCCGTGTGTGTGCTAACTTGTGCCGTATGATTGTCGGAGTGTGTACAGTCGCAGTTCCAAGAACAAACCTATCTATTATTATACTCTCTGAGAGTGGACTCTGGTGCGTTTCATTTGACCCATCCACCACCCCCCACCCCCCACCCCCCACTACTTACTACCTCAAGGTATCAAAACTAAAAGCCAGCGAAAGTAAGCTTAAATTACCACCATATTACAGATGCCTATGATCGATAGATAACTATTACACTAGGTAACTATTACAAATATATTGGATTAATATTTTGATTGTAAAAAAACGAAAGCCATCTGAGAAGAACCGCGAAGAAACTTAGTGCTCTGACTTTTTAGGGTTCCGTACCTCTTACAGCTGTAAAATAATCTAACCTTACGTCAATATGAAGAAGAGATATGACCGTTTATGTCGCAAATTTTCGCATATTTTGTTACAGAGTGCACAGGGAATCAGAACCTATAGGGTCCCGTTGACCTAGAATCATGAAATTTGGCAAGAAGCAGTGTCCTACAATGTAGTAAATTTTTATAAATGCGAATTTACAAAAAAACCCTGAATTGTGCTGCTGAGAGTCACCGACGAATAATAACTGCATTCAAAGGTCGCTTACTTTTAACCTTACCTATAAGACAAGTGTGTACGGAACCCTCGGTGCACGACCCCGACTCGCACCTTGGCCGGTATTTTTTTTCATGTAACAATCATGATATAACAATGACTAAATATAATTCTTCTAGACACAAGTACCTATTTACTATAATTAAAGCTGCCAACTTGATCCTGCTTGCATGTTTCTTTTTAAATACCACTAAGGTGGCAAACAAGCATACGGCCCGTCTGATGGTAAGCGGTTACCGTAGCGTATGGACGCTTGCAAACCAGGAGTGTCATTTGCGCGTTGACGACCCTAAATATTTTTAAACTACATATCCCAATTACCAGGAGTGCGGCGCCACTTGTTAATCTATTTATACCAAGCATTATCCGTTCGCCAAGTCGAGCAAAAAAGCGGCATGGCCGTAGTAGTAGTATAAAGAAGGTAGTAGGCTATCTCTGGCCCAATTTGCGATATAATTGCCTACTGTCTTAGGGTTGTCACTTTTAGCTAAATATTAGGCGCGGCTGTTCGCGCTTCGCTAGCAACCGCGTGAACAGCGGCAACGTCAAGTCGCGGTCCCGACTCGCCATGTCGCCGCTAGATGGTACAGGCGGCAACATAGTCTAAGAGCTTGTGTTTAATTTATTTGCTTAGTGCTTTATACAAGTCAGCTTTTTGATTTTTTTTTATTATGCATAATGTAGTATTTTTACACATAAAGGACCACATTTATTTTTAATTAATACAAACATATCTATTGAATCACACATTTATTACAAAATTACAAATTAGCTACAGAAAAATACTTTCTTCGGTTTCGACTATTACGAAACGCCTTGTTATTAAACTGCCGTGACGCGCGCGCGAACCTTATGCAGTGTTAGCCCCGACTGGCGCACTGAGAAACGGGTCGAGATTTTGTTAAAGTGTGCGTGCGTCGACACATAGATACAATAGCGCACACATACAAGCCGCGCGCGGTGCGTTTGTATGAAGATAACCTACTTCCCCTCTGTTTATAATATGACCATACCATCCTTTTCACGAAGTAGTTCAGGGCATTTTCGACCCCTATTACTTCGTTGTGACAGATATAATAAGCATACCGGATTCCTTACATGAAGAACAAGAATTGTGTTCTCAGTTGGTTTAATTATATTTAGTTGATTATATCCTCTTCTCCCGTCTCGTATTATAATATAAGGGGAAGATAATTATATTATGTATCTGTATTTAGTGACTGAATGCAAATGTCACTTCCTTATGTGGATATGTCAAAATAAATTTTAGTTTGTTTCTGCACCAATGTTATGTTAAGGCGTATTATTTTATAAACAAAAAGTTCTTAGCGATTCCAGGGTACCTTTAGTAAAACCGAATTTGGTCTCCATATAATGTACTATGCTCGTTAGAGTGACCTAACATTTGATTAAACATAAGTTTCTCAAATATATTACACAGTCAATAGGTCAATATAAAAAAATCAACGTAATTGTCAATTCATAGTCAATGTGAAAGTCAAAGTTAACTTCAACTTTTTTTTTTTGTGTAAGCGGCTAAGGAGTGGGTTCTACGAGGTTGCCACAATTTAACAGAAAGTCAATATTAAAATGATTCGTGAAAAAAAAAAAAAAAAAAAAAAAAACATATTCTATGTAAAATTTAAATTCAAGGTTAATCGTGGATGTGAAAGATAGATAGATAGATAGATAGATAGATAGATAGATAGATAGATAGATAGATAGATAGATAGATAGATAGATAGATAGATAGATAGATAGATAGATAGATAGATAGATAGATAGATAGATAGATAGATAGATAGATAGATAGATAGATAGATAGATAGATAGATAGATAGATAGATAGATAGATAGATAGATAGATAGATAGATAGATAGATAGATAGATAGATAGATAGATAGATAGATAGATAGATAGATAGATAGATAGATAGATAGATAGATAGATAGATAGATAGATAGATAGATAGATAGATAGATAGATAGATAGATAGATAGATAGATAGATAGATAGATAGATAGATAGATAGATAGATAGATAGATAGATAGATAGATAGATAGATAGATAGATAGATAGATAGATAGATAGATAGATAGATAGATAGATAGATAGATAGATAGATAGATAGATAGATAGATAGATAGATAGATAGATAGATAGATAGATAGATAGATAGATAGATAGATAGATAGATAGATAGATAGATAGATAGATAGATAGATAGATAGATAGATAGATAGATAGATAGATAGATAGATAGATAGAT